>JBBBDQ010001392.1:907500-1198605 GCA_037127315.1 Ascarosepion bandense | reverse complement strand
AGAATGAAAGATGCTACACCAAAATATGAAGGCGCATTGAAATCTCTAAAATTAAGTAAAGTATAAAGAATCGGGAAAATATCGTTAGAAACAAAGGAAAATTTCTAGACTGTTATGTAATATCGGTCGCTATAAATGGCAGTGTACACTTGAATATCTGATCACAGATGAAGTAGAAAATTCAGAAAAAAAGGAAATCTGGTACTACAGAGACTAACATCGTGTGAAAATAGAAGCAACATCCAAAAAACACAAATGTAAAGTATCAATTTACATGCCCTCTCAGAGATGGTATCTCTGGTACTAATAATAAACCCACTACATATATTGGCTTTACTACAACCCCGCGCTTCCGTAGGCTTGTGGTCTTCTTTACGATCACAGTTAAATAAAGAACATTTCTAAGAAAAACATAACAATGTAGTTAATATTAGACAGATTTTAGCCGATAACACAATAATTCTCACTCATACGCACAGTAAAATGTAACCTTCAGATATTGGAGGCCATATACATTAAATCAAATTAATAAAATCACATTTCAATCTGGTCAGATCACATTACATTTCATTCAGACATATAGTTCTATTAACGTTGTCTTTATGTTAATGACCCTGTAACTTCTCTGAAGTTGGCTTACAACCAGCATAATAAAAAATGTATTCAAATGATGATCAAATTTTGTCTGTATTTTTACCTAAAATGAAAGACAAATTCTGTGTATAGAACTGCACATGATTAAACATACTAAATATTCATTTTCTGTTATGTTTATATATATATATATATATATATATATATATATATATATATACAGTGGGTGACTGCGCACACAAATACATATACACACATACTTTTATATATAAGTTTTTATTTAATGAAATCGTTATTTGCAAATTCAGATTAACTTCCCTGGATTTTCTCAAGTGGCAGGGAAATATTTCTTCTTCTTCTATGTGCCCTGTCCCTTTAGGACGTAGGCGATCATGGCTCTCCACGTCTCCCTATCCCTTGTGGCTCTGAGTATGTTTGCTCCTGTTGCTCCTGGCAACCCCCGTTCCGTCATCCACCTGATCAGGCTTTGCAAATATGTTATCCGCTGCTTTCCTCTGTCTCTGCTTCCTTCTATCTGACCAGTCAGTATCAGGTTCTCCAGGCTCTCCTTCCTCATTGCATGTCCCAGAAACTTCAGTTGTCTTTTCCTGATGCTCAGCATCAATTTCCTTTTTGTTGCCATTCTTTCTAACACCTCGTCGTTGCATGTATGCTCAGTCCACGATATCCGTAGCATCCTTCTGTAGAACCACGTTTCGGCCGCTTCCAGTTTTGTTTCTATTGAGTTTTCCTGTGTGTTTGTATTTTGCTCAGCTTCTGGAACGCGTCCTTTGCCATGCCAATTCGCCTTCATATCTCCGTGTCACACTTTCCATCTCCTGTTAGAACACTTCCTAGGTACTTAAATTCTTGTACTTGTTTGGTTCTGTTATCCCCCTCCTGTATTTGGCATTTTGGGTTGTATCTTTTGCTGATGACCATGCACTCAGTTTTCTTAAAGTTTATTTGTAGTCCCTTCTTGTCACTCTCCACTGCTACTTTCTGTATGAGGTCTTGTAGTTTCCTTTCCGTATCCGCAATCAGCACCGTATCATCCACATACTTTATGTTGTTCAGGTTGTGGCCTCCAATAACAAATCCTGGCGTGTCATCTAGGGTCCTCAAAATATTCTCGCTGTATAGGTTGATAAAATCCGGTGAAAAGACACATCTTTTTCTTACGCCTTTTTCTATCTTTGTGTATCTACTGAGGTCGTTACCTGTCCGTATGCAAGCCGTTTGCTGCCAGTAGAGATTCTTGATTATTCTTAACTCTTTGCCGAAAATGTCGAGGTTGCCTAGCATCTCCATCAATTCTTTGTGTCGTATTTTGTCGAATGCTTTCGCGTAATCAATGAAGCATATGTACAAGTCTTTCTTCATTTGTAATGGCCTTTCAAAGAGCATCCTTATCACGAATATGGCGTTCCTTGTTCCAGTGTCTTTGACGAACCCGCACTGTTCCTGCCCTATCTCTGACCTGATTCTGCTTCTCGCTCTATTCATCAAGATTCTGACAATCAGTTTTGTAATGTGACTCATTAAGCTGATAGTTCTGTGTAGTTCGCACTCGTTTGCACCAGGTTTCTTCGACAGTGCTATAAATATCGACTTGCATAGGTCATCTGGTATTATTCCGCTGCTATAAATTTCGTTTATTATGTCGGTAATCTTTTCTATGCCATATTCTTCTAAGGCTGTCAGCTATCACTATGCCATCTAGTCCAGGTACTTTGTTTCTGTTCATTTTAGCCATTGCAGCTTCCACTTCGGATTTTAGTATTTCCGGTCCTTGCATCTCCTTGTTTATTCTAGGTTGTTCTCTCTTGTCGCAAAAGAGATCCTTTATGTATTCTTCCCATCGCTGGAGTATTTCCTCTTTCTCTAATATGATTGTCCCTTCCTTGGATTTTATGCATCCTGTTGAGGAGCAGGTTTTTTGTCCTGTCAGTTCTCTTATCTCTTTATGCATTTCTGCTTTGTTGTTCCTGCTCAGTCTCTCTACTTCTGCACATTTGTTGTTGAGCCATTCCTCTTTGGCTTGTCTGCATTTGTTCCTTATCTCCCTGTGAGGTTTTGTACTCTGCTCCGTGTCTTGGCGTTATTTTTGTCTCCTTTGCATCATGTGGAGGATCTCTTCGGTCATCCACTCGGTTTTTCTTGTGTGTCTGAATTCCTTTGGGGCTCTGTTGTTCGCTGAGGTCACCATCGCTTCTTTTAGTGAATCCCATTTTGAGTACACTTTTCCAATTTGTTCTTCATATTTCTTTCTCACGCTCCTATTGTATTCTTTCTGCAGGGTGAGGTCGTCCTCTCGCGTGTCGTATTGCAGCCTTGGTGATATGCTGGGCTTCTTCAGTCTTCGGAGTTTCACTTTTAGTTTGCAGATGACTGGGACGTGGTCACTTCCACAGTCGGCACCTGGGTATGTTTTGCATTGGACTACTGCGTTCCTGAATCTCTTGTTTATAGTTATATAATCTATTTGGTTCTTCGTGTCGCCTCCTGGACTTCTCCATGTCCATAAACGTCGTGGGTGTTCTTGGAACCAGGTGTTAGTAATGACCTGGTCATTGGCTGAGCACCATTGGATCCATTTTTCTCCTCTTTCGTTGCGCTCTCCTAGTCCGAAGTTGCCGTTCGTGTCTCCTTCTCTATCTTTACCTACCTTTGCATTTAAGTCCACCATTATTATCCTAACTTCTTGGCTTTTGCACTGAGCCTTAGCACTGTCCAGTATTGAATAGAAAGATTCTATTTCGTCCTCCGAGCTTTGAGTTGTTGGCGCATAAACTACTATAATAGCTATATTGAGGGGCCTTCCACGCAGTTTAACCAAGAGGACTCTCTCTGACAGTTGCCAGTATCCAAGTACACATCTCTTCACTTGTTTTAGTTTTAAAGCGACCACTTTTTTGTGTTTTTTACCTCCTACATATATTATCCTATGGGTGTCGCTACTGAAATCTCCGTTATTAGGCCATCTTGTTTCACATATGCCTAGGATGTTGATATTCAGTCTGTTCATCTCCTGTTTGACTTTCTCTAGTTGCCCACAGTTGAGTGTCCTTACGTTCCATGTTCCTAAAGTGAGTTTGTCTTTGATGCGCACAGTTGCAGGGTAAGGGTCCAGAGACACCTGTTGCTCATGTCGTTCTTTCCCGGGCGAGGGACAAATTTTGGAGTAAAATGTCCCCTTTACGCCGTTGGTGCTAACAATCGCCGGCTGACGGTCAGGTGGCACCTGTTGCCCATGCCGGTCATTACCGAGCGAGGAGTTGCTTCCTTGGGAAGTAACCCCCTTCACGCTGTTGGCTTTAATATATTTGTTGTAACTATCCATGACTGAGCGGGGGTAGATAGTGGAGTGGTATCCCGTTGCCTTCACCACGATGATTTATTGAGACATCACCTCTAGTTAGCTGGCCGTTGACTCTTTGAGAGTTCTTCCGCCCTTTGAAGTTTTATATTTTTTGGACCTACAGGGATGCTAACGTCCCAATTAAATATACATATATATAACTGATGTAAAAAAAAAAACGAAAAAAAAACACAAATACTAAGTTTTAACTTAGTTAAAGTCGAAACGGCATTCAGACAACCGAACAATTTAGTATATTTTTATAAAACACAAGTAAATGGTTAAAAGAAATCATATACAAACTAGTCTAAATTATAAGAACCTGACAGCTTGAAGCGAAAATAAAAAAAAATACAAAATAAAGTCATTCTGAAAGAAAATATATTTAATAAAATATACACAGCATGAATTAAACGAACATTTTCTTTAAATAGTCTAAATTATAAGAACCTCTCAGGAGTTATTACGATCAGCGTACGTTACCAGTAGTCACAAGAAATAAGATGCATTTTCGACATTTTTGCAGAAATCTTTTGATTGTCTTTGTTTTTTCTATCAAATTCATACTGATACGGTGCTGGTAGGAACACGTGTGGGATTTTTTTGTGGCGGGTGAGGAAAAAGAATTGGTAGGAGAGAAAGGACGCTACTTGTCAATCAAAGACCAAATGTTTCATAGTTGAAAATAGAGGGAGCCTTTTAGCAATTTGAAGGGCATGTTAACCAATGTATATGATTGTTTTTCTCATCTTGGCTTATTAATTGTATTTCATATTACTTTTTTTTTCATCATAATTTCATTTCTTCGATGTTCCCAAAAACTACCAAGTCTGCAGAAAGACATAAGTCAGTTAGTGGTGTGTTGTTATGGCTACATTTCATTTGTTTTTTATCAACCATATGATTCTCATTATATCATATTTCATTATAATTCGATTTCTGCTATGGTCGCACTAACGACCAAGACGGTAGGTAGACATTACGCAAGTCGGTTTCTGTTGATATGGTTCCATTTCATATTTTTAATATCGCCCTAACATCTCTAGTGTTACATAGACAAAGGTCTCCTTAGTTTGTGGGCTGTATTGAACAAAATAATTTTTGTATATCTCTTAAGCTGGGGTTTCCAGGGATTCTTTCAATGTAACATTTGTTCCATTCTTTATCATTTCAAGTGCACCCACAGTCACTGTTACGATACATTTTTCTCTATCAATTTCCAGGTCTCTATATATTTTTTATATTACAATCCGCTGGACAATAAATATCAATTAATAAACAGAATGTTTTTGTTGGTTTTTAAAAATAAAGTCCGGCCTATTTCATTTCTGAAACCGGTGCTGGGTGATGTTTATACTAGTGTTTGTTTATATATTTCCATAGTGTTTGCACATTGTCCAGTGTAAATATTATCCCACTCCATCGCGGTGATTTTTATATTAATTTAGGGCAAGTACAGAACATCCTGAGATTAGATGGTCTATTGTTTCTTGGTATATATCACAGGACCTGCATTTTTTCATCTGTTCAAAAGCATTATGCTGTTTCCTCTGTTCAAAAGCATTATCCTTGGTGTTTTTTTTTTCATATATTTGCTGCAATAAGGTATTTATCACAGAACCTGCAATTTGAATCCTCATTATTATGTAAAATGATTGCCTGAATGTTCCTAGTGAAAAGACTTTGGTCTTTCGCAGCAAGAATACCGACTTCAGATTCAGATTTTAATCCAGATGCACGTAACCATCGATGGGTATTAACTTTCTGAACATTGGGTTTATTAGAAAGTTCTGGATATATGCCATGCAGAGGCTTGTCTTGCCAGCGTTGTTTCATCTATTCAAATGCATTATCCTTGTTTTTTTATTTTTCATATTTTTGCTGCAATAATATTCTTGGTTTCTGTTTAGATTGTTTTACAGAATCTACTAAATAAAAATCTTCTTTGTATTTATTGCCTTCTTTCATCATTGAGCATTTTTCTTTCTGTTTTCATGTTGTTTAGCATTATCCAGTCCTTTGTTGTTTCTAGTTATGTTAGTAAGCCAATAGTTGTTGACTTGTATGACAATTCTAGCTGAATAAGACCTTTTCCTCCTTCTTTCCGGGGGTATGTATATGCGGTCTACGTCAGCTTTTGGATGATGTATCTTATGTTTAGAAAGTATCTTAGAATCCTTTCGTCTGATATCGTTTAGAGTCCAGTTCAAGATGTTGAGGCTGTATTGGACCACTTGGATGTTAAGGTTATTGAAGACCATAAAACTCTTTTGAAAATTCAATTCAGTTTTTAATATCAGTCGTAGCATTGTATAGTACTCTTTACGCACTATTTCTTTCATTTTTTTTTTTTTGCGAATTTTTTCACCTTCATTTAAAAATATGTAGCTAATGAATTCTTCTTGCTCTAAGACTTTTATTGTTACAGCGTGGTCCAAATTTCTTTCGATATCTTCACTGAAGCATTTTACAGTTTGCAGAAGTCGTTCTAGCTCATTGTCATTCTTACCATACAACTAAAATCACCTATGTAAAATAGATGGCTTATTTTCTTTTGAGCTATTTTATAACCACATTCTGTCTTGCTAAGTTGACTGGTTGATGCTATTACTGATATGCAAAATAGTAAGAGAGACAAAGAGTCACATTGAAATATACGCCTGTTGTTTATTTCACCAGGTTTATAGGTTCCATTTATAAGTGAGGTAAAGGGTTCTTTTCGATGTCAACATACATTGTTTGATGAAACTGATGATGACTGGTGGTACCTTGTACATATTTAAAATCTTTAAGTTCCAGTAATACACTATTGATTGCCTTACGGTATTCCATCAAGGCAGTACAAAGATTTATCTTTGCATTAAAGCAGGTTTCCAAAATCATCATATTAATAAATAATTGGTGTTTACATATGTAACAGCTATGTTTGCACTCTATTTATTCAAGCTGTAGTATGTCATTTCTTTCCAATAATAAATGTATTTGTTTTGTTAAGAAGGATCGAGAAAATTGGCGGTAAATTTATTGGAAAGAAATAGGAACAGAAAGAAACAGTATGAAACAATATTAACGAGATCGTGTAAATAAATGTCGGAACCAGGAGTTGAATAGATATTGAAAAGACAAAAGTTTTTAAGCGCTAAAAAAGATGAGAATGTCGCGGAGAGCCATGATCGTTAATATCTTCAAGAACCACGGTATGTACAAGGCGTCAAAGCTCAAGGTTTTGCATCATCTGCTGACGTCAGCATGATCGTTGAATAAAAAGTCTTTGAATAACCTTTGGTAGAAAGGCAATCTAATAATGAATAGTTAAGAATTTTGCAACGAATGTCAATCAAAATCTGGTGAGAAATGAAAAGTTAACATAAAAATCTGCCAAACAGCAAAAGATGTAAGCAAGTTTCGTTGAAATATCGAATAAGTTAAAAGATATTTGACTTTTTGTTAGTCTTTTAATAATTAAATCTGCAAATTAATATAATCAAATATTTCTTCATGATATTTTGACAAGTCTAAACGAGAAGACATTTTCGAATCTTCTTATCTGAGGATCAAATATATATTTCTACTTAGAATTTTCAAAACAAAAACTCTTTACTGTGCTTTCGTAAAATCCAATTCATTAAAGGTTAATGACGTATTAACACAGACACACATTGAAAAATATCCGATTTAAGAATAAATAAGAAACACTTAAAAGTCCTTTTGTAAAAGAAATCTTAATAAAGGACAAAGGCTGGTGGCTAGTCAATGTTTAAGCAGAAATAAATAAACTTGGCACGAAAAAATCATGAACAACTTATTTGAAATATGAAATGAACTAAAACATACTTTTGTCAAAAAAAGTAAACATTAAACCCCTTCTTAACTTTCCAAAGTGAATTCTTTATTGAAAAGGACTAATCCTTTCATAAGACAACAAAGGGAATTAAATTAAGTCACGTAGATATTCTGCTATAAAAATCGGGCTCTCTCACATCTAAGTCACTTTCTTTGACAACGTTTAACTGCTGAATCGTCAATTTGTGTTCCCACAACACAGCACCACAAAGTAAGTCACTACAATTATTATTATCGCTATTTTTTTACATTTACATTTGTGAACAATATTATATTCAGAGAGATTTGCTAAAATATGAAGCTGTATTTCATGAAGGTTTATTTTTTCCGATGTCTTACCAATTAAATTTTAAGTCAAATCAATGAATATCATGTGTATGTGTTTGTGTTTCTGTTTATTTGTGTGTGTGTGTGTGTGTGTGTGTGTGTGTGTGTGTGTGTGTGTGTGTGTGTGTGTGTGTGTGTGTGTGTGTGTTTCCCCAATATTTAATGTCAACTTTCCACAGATTACATATATATGAAGAAATAGGTCATTCTTGTACTGCAATAGACAAAATTTTGATTAGTAGCTAAGGATGTGACAGGCTTCAACGTTCATGTCTCATTTCGGTCAATGGGAGGCTTAAGAAATTTGTGCGTTAATGAATGACACTAACCTGATAAGAAATTGAACCCGGCTCTGCTTTCCTACGCTGAACGTTTATTGATTACATCAACTGCATGTCCAACATTACAGCAGATGATAATCGAAGTCATATATTTAGATATTTACCGGATATGGCCGGAAAGGACAATTTACTTTTGACGTAAGCAGGTGCTATCAGATAATAAATAAAATCAATAATGCTTTTAATTTATAAGTCGCCCTACATATTACTAAATGATAATGGAACTTATTAGTTATTAACTATAAAGAAATTCAAGATAACTACCTTAACTATTGCGAATGAGTGAAGGCCTGCAAAACTTTTTATACCATTATGATATATTATTAATTATTTTGAATATTTTTTACAGATCATCATGTCTGGAAAACTCATCTTTCTTTTGGCTCTCTGCGTCTTCACTGCCTTCGCAGGTACGAATAATTAATATATTTTAAGTTAGGCATAAATATTTTATATATTTTATCAGTTTTCTTTGAAATTTTTTAACTGAATTGTAACTGCTCTCACAAAATATTCTTTTCAGAAATTCTGAAAGAGATTTCATTTAATATGTAGAATATATATTGCAAATATAAAAACAAATTTATTAAATTATCACATTACATTCTACAGTGAAAAAATATTTTTTAACTAAAACTATTACATTGTTTATAAATCATTTGTTTCTTTTCAGTGAGCAACGTCATCGCAGAGGAACAGCAAGAAGCTTCTGGTGAAGATGTTCAAGTGACTGAGGAGACAGCCACAGAAGCTGCCGCCGATGCCGATGCTGAAGGCAGCAAGGAGTCATAGACATTTGAAATACTGGACATGATTACTTTTCATTTTGTTATTGTAACATTTCAGTGTCAAAATAAAAGTAGATTGTTGATTTGAATTTAACGTTTTGTCCTTATTTCTGTCACTGATTTTCACAGATCAAATGATTTGTAAAACATATTTCGACAGAGAAATACTGTTGATGAAATATACAGTCTTTTGGACGGGAAAATATGTGAGAATTTTAATAATGTTCATTATTAGTGTTCTCTGTTTCATTTCTTTGTGATGTTGGGCCTCTAATTTATTGGTGTTAATAAAGCATCTGTGATTTGTGAAAAATTGTCAGTCCTTTCACAAATGGTCTATATTTCGTGGACTTTAACAATTATATTATTAAACTGTGTGCCCAGATTAATCGCAAGCAACGCATAAAAATTATTGATGATATATCTCTAAAGAAAAATTATTCAAGAATATCACAAATTAATCACCTGCAACTAAATAACTCTTTAACATCGTTATTTCGTTGTAACACTGTAACTGATTCTATTTGCACACACGTTTATCGGATATAGACGGACACTGGTTTCGAACCCAGGGACAGGTATTTGGAAAATATCTATTCGTGCGTATATTTTTGATCCACAAAAGATCAAACTTTTCTTCTTTTCTTCGGAGGGGCTCAGAAAGAGAGAGAGAGAAAGAGAAAGAAAAAGAAAGAGAGAGAAAAAAAGAAAGAGAAAGTGAGAGCAGGAAGGGAATAGACATCGGGGTGGCCAAGAGTAGAGAGTCCGAACACAGAGTGTTTCCGAGGAATCACTGTTATTATGAGATTTATTTTTCTCATATTGGCCAAAGAAAGGCTTCACCCGATTCTCCACTAATTTTGCTTTTCTCTCTTTGTACAATACTTTCAGTTCAGTTGGAATCTATGTACTGATGAAGATACCAATGACACGTGAAATATGAAAATGAGCCATTGATTCCCATTAGTTCCCATAAATACTTAGTGTTATATTAATGATTATTTTAGTGTTGTTTCTATATGTCCATTCGATAAATAATAAAAAGTGAATTCAGAACAATATTAGAGTACCATAATTATTATTAATGGTATTCTCAACTATTCAAAGTCCACTATAGGAGTTAATATATCCATGATATCCTAACACATTAATGAGATGGAAGAAAGGATGAAAATATACAAAACAATCTTATTTCAAAATCTTTCAATCATTTAAGCATTTTATACACAACACTGAAATAAGAAGATGCACAATGCACTCAAACACACACACATATATACACAAACACACACACGCACACACACCCAAGCCTATGTATAAATATAGATAGATAGATAGATAGATAGATAGATAGATAGATAGATAGATAGATAGATACTTGCTCTAGCCTTGTATATACAGGTTGCGGAGAGGAAATTGTCGATATGTTGTATTTTCAATTTCATGCATGCACATTGATTTTGATGAATTCACAATGTAGTACGGTCAGTTGGGCACCTTTTTATGAGAAAAAAGCACCATGACACAATTCATTTCATTAGAAATTCGGAAAGAGCATCATATACTGCTTGGCATTCGAGCCGGAAATTTCAATACCAATATTTCCGAGTGGGTCTCAATATGAGAACAGCTCAGTTTATTTATATGTGTAGAATAGTGATTATGAATGTATGTAAAACTCACTCTGATCAATCTGATGAGAAAAGAACTTCTGAATTTCTTGGTGAAGGCCTTGGACTGAACTCGAATGACTACATTAAGTGATTTAAGTTGGTAGTATTATTCTGTGTCGAGACAATGGCTGATGAAAAACCGTATGTCAGGCAACAGCATTCTGCACCATGCCACACAAGCAGTTGAATCATGTCATGTTGACTGAAAGAACAAGAAAAATCATTGTTACAACAAAGATGATCTGAAGGCAAGAATTATGGCAGCAATCACCAACTTAAAAAAGGCAACTGACCAGAAAAGTTGCAGGAGATTCTGAAGTGGTCTGCAGGCGATGGTTCAAGCCATTGACGATAATTTTCTGTAAATTTACTTTTTAATATTTCAAGATCTTTTCTGTAATTTTGTCTATTGATATTTTTAAAATCAGATGTCACAGTTACTTTCGTTATTTAAATATAAAATATATTTATTGAAACCTAATTATGAATTTACATGAATTATATATGTTTTAAGATGTTTGCCGTATATGAAAAAATGGTGAATTTTCCATGTTGAATTCAGAATATTTTCAGCACCTGACAGAGTGGAAATCTTTACTGAAGGCATTTCATATTATTGTCAGATTTGCTCAATATACAGTTGTGAGTCTCAGACCCCTGTAACTTTCTTGGGATAAAAAAGACAAAAACGACTACATTTCTGGTATATCAAATCATCTAACATGTGTGATACATATATTGGAAGTGTTTTAACAGGGAATGAAAGATGCTACACCAAAATATGAAGGCGCATTGAAATCTCTAAAATTAAGTAAAGTATAAAGAATTGGGAAAATATCGTTAGAAACAAAGGAAAAATTTCTAGACTGTTATGGAATATCGGTCACTATAAATGGCAGCGTACACTTGAATATCTGATCACAGATGAAGTAGGAAATTCAGGAAAAAGAAATCTGGTTCTACAGAGAATCACATCGTGTGAAAATAGGAGCAGCTTAAAAAACACAAATGTAAAGTGTCAATTTACATAACAATGTTACGATCAGAGTTAAATTTAACAACATTTCTAAGAAAAACATTACAATGTCGTTAATATTAGACAGATTTTAGCCGATAACACAATAATTCTCACTCATGCACACAGTAAAATGTAACCTTCACATATTGGAGGCCATATACATTAAATCAAATGATTAAAATCACATTTCAATCTGGTCAGATCACATTACATTTCATTTAGAGATATAGTTCTATTAACGTTGTCTTTATGTTAACGACCCTGTAACCTCTCTGAAGTTGGCTTACAACCAGTATAATGAAAAATTTATTCAAATGTTGGCCAAATTTTGTCTGTATTTTTACCTAAAATGAAAAACAAATACTTTGCATAGAACGGCACATGATTAAACATAATAGACATTAATTTTCTGTTATGTTTATTAGTACATATATATATATATATATATATATATATATATATATATAGTGGGTGAGTGCGCACACAAATACACATACACACATACTTTTATATATAAGTTTTAATTTAAAGTGATAAATAAAATTATTGTTTGTAAATTCAGAGTAATTTCCCTTGATTTCTCAAGTAGCAGGGAAATATTTATGTACTATATAATTGACAATCAAAGCCAAAATGTTTCATAGTTGAAAATAGACGGAGTCTTTGAGCAATTTGAAGGGCATGATGACCAATTTATATGATTATTTTTCTCATGTTGGTTTAATAATTGTATTTCATTTGTTTTATGACAACACATTATAAAATCGTCGCTGATGGTGGATGTTTGCCTTTGTCTTACATTGACATATGTTTAGTTTATATTCATTTCATTCCAAACAAGGACGCACTGCAACTGGTGCGCAAGGGGTTACATAAGAGGAGAATGTTAAGAAAGACAAACAATTACATGATATTTCAGAGAATGAGTAAGAGAAAAATGAGAATAATTGTGTGAAGAGATCTGCATGAGAGTATAGTAGAAAGGTAAAATAACTTGATACAAGTGTTGTCGGGAAATGGAGGCGTCTCAAAGAGTTGATAGAATGCAATTAACAATGCATTTAAATTCTTAAAGATTGTAGCTGACAAGGAAGCATGTATACGGAAAGGAAGACCACAGGCGGGAAATGCGAAAAAAACATGCTTTTAGAGTAGAAGTTACAGACATATTTGATTGGTTTCATGAACTGTAAATGTGTGGGACCTAGTTGCTAGTCTAATAGCTCGTATAAATTTAAACAGAGTTGTCACCTCGGAGGTAAGCTCATCTGAGCAGAAACCGGAAAATATTTGTAGAAGAGACAGAGGGAAGCCACATAACGTCGGTGAGAAAGTGATCGCAGTTGAGCCACCTGGTCTGGATCAATTACAATGCAGATTCTCCGTTGGATTTTGCCGAGAACTCCGAGATGTCTCATGGGCACTCGAGCAGATGTGACTACAGTATTCAATGTCATGACGGACGGTAGATTTATATATGTGCAAGATATATGTCTTTGTTCATTTATTTTACTCTCAAAATGTTAAATATGTCACCAAACAACAGTACAAATAACGAAACATTCATTGAACCATTTTACACATAAATATAGTGCACCCTAAATATATATTTTCATATTTATCTACTGACAAACAGTTGGATACAGTCGCTACATTTATAACCTATCCTAGACAATGAAAATTCTAGCCTGGTATAATCCTTTTAAAACATACCCATCTCGTCGCCATCTACACACAAACTAAACTTTAAAAAAAAGTTACAAAGGTTCTCATATATCTTGATATTGTCCAGTATTCAATGCCATACTGAAGAACAAATATCACCTACCAATCCAGCACTCTCTTCTTTGTTTCTACCGAAACCTTCTGGTCTCTCGATACCTTACTTAGTTTCTGGAAAACGCTCTTTCTCATGCCAATTCGCCTCATTTGTATATTAATTTATTCCATTTTATTAATGACCGATGTTAACACATTTTGCCAAGTTTATATATAAGATTGAATATATGAAAACAGGATTTTTCGTGTCAAAATCATTCTTCTTCGGTCACATTCTTTTGTAGAACATTACGTAACCTAAAATTTTTATCACCAATAAATTAATGAACATTTGCAGACAGCCAAATGAAATAGGCTTTAAAGTAGCTTGGAAAAAAAACTAAAAGAACTATTTTTCTCAGCATGTGTGAGTCATTTGTTGTAAGTAGGCATACATCAGATTTCATAGACGTGGAAGAATGTATCATTACCCTACTGCGCTAAGCTACTTAGTTTAGTTACCGGAGAATGTGATACACTTCAGCGATCGTATCCCATTTTGATTAACGATTGCCAAAAAATATTTTCACCTTAATGAATGTAACTCACCCACCCGAATTTGAACTCAGTTCTAAAATCTTACTCTGAGCCTTTATCCATTACACCACCAGCACATCCAATCTTACAGCACCTGACACATATCTATGTATTACCTAGGCTCGACTGTGTTTAATTCTGGCGACCGAACGAGAAGCATTGGTTCAACAGAATATGACCGGAGAACGCACACTCAATAATAAAATAAAACGCACATTAACTTATTCTCTTGTAACCGAATTCCCAAAAATAAACATGATATATAAGGCTTTTAAAAAATAATTTGCTACACATAACACTAAATTATTGAAGAAATATAGAGGTATCCATTTTCGAAATATCTGAACTATTTTATCTTATGATTATAAAATTCGACACTGTTACAAAAAGAACTCGATGTAGTTCATGAATTCCTTTGTCGCTCTTGAGATATCATCTCCATTATCAAAAAAAAAAAAAAGAACAGAACCTTCATAAACTGATTACTCATACACCACACTATATCGTAGATTGATATGTCCCCTGTCAAACTCGATTGCAGTTCATTCATATATTGTCCATTGAGACGGAAACAACCAAATGTCACTTATTATCATGACAAATGTTCGTAGACAAAATCAAAATATTTAATGGCGCTCATTGCAAGGAAAGAGTTAAATAAAACAAAACAATTATTATAGAAAAAACACAACTTGCATTGAATATCTTATACATTGGATACAGTATTTTATTCATAATATTTCAGTAGAGTGAAGATATTTGAGTCCATTTTTCACATGACATCATATAAAATGTTCGTCTATTTGAACTGAATTTGAATTGTAGCGTTCAAATAATTCCAAATTCATACATGTAAAATATTGCCTGTCATACTAAAAATATTTATTTCATTCTGATAACAGATACGATCGAAAAAATTCAGAAAAGAAACATCAACTTTGCCAATTCCCATCATAATTTTCAATAGATTTGTTTATGAAAGAATTTAATTAAACCTAACACAGATTGTCTTCCATTTTGACTTGAATCAAGAAATTGCGTCTCATTTTAAAATGGCGGCTTTCATCACTATGTTAGAGCTAAGAATATATCTTTGAAATACTTTTAAAAGGTTCATGAAATTTTATAAATTAATATAATTTAAAAAACTAGAAACAACTCTTTCATAATCTCTTTATTAATCGAAAATTATGTTTTCTTAAGACTTAATTTATATTATTTATTAAAGCAATTAAAAGCTTAAAAAATTTAGTAATGTCAAAGTTTTACTGAATTTTTTCTCTTAATATTCTGAGCAGACAATCGACAAAAGGGCCAAATGGTTAAAACAAAAGTCGTAGATGATTTACAATCCCCAATGAGTTTTGCGTTTAACTAATAAAACCAATTTTGCCAACAAAGTTTAATTTCATATTTTCCTTAATTAATATAAAGATATTTTAAAATATAATGATTTCAGAAATAATTTCATTAATTTGTTTATAAATGATGAAAGCTTCATTACAACCTGATAATTATTTGATTTTTACAAGAATTTTCAAATTAATGTGATTGTCAGCGAAAAAACTGAGATACGTAATATTACATTTCCCATTGTCAACTCTCGGTAACGAAAATAAAAAGAAGATTCTTACCAAATTTCGAACGTGTTGCAAAAGATTAAAAAAATTTCAAATAATTGAAAAAACACTTTGTTCTTTCCTTTTAATATTAACAAACATTTTGATGGAAAAATTTCATATTTATTAAATTTGGGGCCGTTTTATTCATACTATGTTGCTTTTCCAGCAATGTGCGTTGTGGAGCCGAGTTCGAAAACAAGTGAAATTCGTTGCATTTGCTTATGCACAAATACCGATGGGAAATGTATTACTCCGTCTGTTCCCTACAGATATGGGTTAAAGAACAGGACATATTGAGTTCTATCGACGTGGCTGGCAACTAGTCTACTGCCGAATGTAATGGCAACCTGCTGCTGTCCAGTCAGGCATCTCTCTTTTTAGATTTGACCACCGCCCAATCTTGTATCACGTATGGTATTTCATTGACTGACATATATTTAAGATAACACATAATAATTAACAATGCACTAACAGATTTTTAACCTTCATACCAATATATATATATATATGTGTGTGTGTGTGTGTGTGTGTGTGTGTGTGTGTGTGTGTGTGTGTGTGTGTGTGTGTGTGTGTGTGAATTAATCACACAGCCACTTCTCACTCTTGTTAATTTTATCTTATGTCATTTTTTATTTACTTATATGCATCTCGACTGATAGTAAAGTGTCCAAACTCTTTGTTAACTCTTAGTGAGGTGCTTTGATTCCCAGTTGCACAGTATCGGGGTTTCTTGTTGTGCTATGATTTACATGGATAACTGATTGAAGTGAACTGATTAAAAAAAGAAACATGTCGGTGATGATTCCTTTCAAAATAAAATACAATTCAAAAAATGTTATTGTTACTTTGCTATTGATTTAATAATTCAATGTAACTTCTGATGTTGACTTTCTCGAGTTAATAGTGGGAGAAGAAAATCTCCTTGGAATCGATCCCTCCCACGGCCAACAACAACATGAGGGAGGTATATCTACGGACCATCACCCAAATTTTGATTATATAAAATATGATGATAACAGCTGTTTTTAAAAGAGTTCTTGGTGCAACCGATAAAAATATATTTTTTACTGGAAAATTCTCTGTAGTAGACATATAACAGAGTTAAAGTATAGAGTCAGTTGCACGATTTTTGTAATAGACACTCAATCAGTTTTCGAGAATTGCAAGAGGTTTGTTGTAATCATTAATTTTTAAGGATGTTGTTGTTTGTTTAGGTTGTTATATTGTTTAAAAATTTAATATTATATTTTTGAAGTTTTTTCCCAATATTATCCATACGGCTATAACTTAATTTAAGAGTATTTCTGTTAAAGTAATCTTACGAAGTTGTTTATATATAGGGACGTGTTTTTCAACTAATTTGAGAAATTTATGCCCTGACTTAATACTATCCATTTGATTAAATAAGTGTATATACAAAATTATTGTTATTATTATGCTTATGAAAGTTATATTCACTATAGGAGTTGTTACCAATTCTGTTTTCAACATAGAAGGGCATATGTTTGATGATTCATCGGAGGTGGTTAGATTTTGGTTGGAAGTATATAAGATTAGCGTTAGTTTTTAAGTAGAGTGTGTAAATGTTATCGACTAGATCAGTTGTTACATCTACGAAGTCTACATTTTTAGATAAGTTTATATATTAACCATAACAGACATTTCAGTTCCATATTTATTCATTTTCTAATTATTTTGGTTGTAATATTAGTCGAATATTTTACTTCGATACGAATCACTGTATAATCCTATCAATCTTCAATAATGATATCGTTATATACCGTACGTTTGCAGAAAAAAATAGTATATAGTCGAACACGGTTTGAGAACAGGGGTGAGTCTAGAGATTCAATTGTGATGTCAAGTATGTCCTCACATTTCTTTTTAGTATTGTTGTATTTTTCTGTTGTTCATTATTGTGGACGAGTACGGATCGTTTTGAAATTATTATTATTATCTGTTTCTTCTTAGTTAGATCGAAATGGCAAATTTTGATGACAAAGGGATTTGGTCTTTGGTGATAGAAAGATAATAATCCACGATGTCAACGAGGAGAAATGAATAACTGGTCTTATGATTTATTAGGTGAAAACAGTAGATGTTATCGTTTGTGTTAATCCATTGCAGCTAATTTCGTAATCCTGTTTTGGGTCGTTAATGGTTATGAAGAAATGAATTATGCAATGTATATCACTGATTTTTTAAATTTATCTCTGATATATCTCTTTGTCACTTTAACATCTTCAACTAAATTACTAATGTTATTATGTACTTTCTGTAATTTCTTTTTGGTTTTTGTTTTATTAATGAAACTTTGCGAGAAGTAGTTTTGTAGTTATTGGTTGTTATGTCAGAAGAGAGAAAGACTATCGGATGAGTTAATGTCCTTTACAATCGTATCAAGATGTTTCTGGAAATGTTTTTTGTATGTGTGAAACTTGATAGTATTTATGATTTCAAATAAATCATTTTAAAAACCTAACAGCTTTCCTATATAAGGTTCATCTTTAATGCTTTTAAAACCTAAGGTATCTTTGGGTTGGAGAAACAATCTGATTTCCATTTCATTCTTCATATTTGATCTTCGGATTTTTGAATCAGACGGAATCAGCCCATTTGTTTGTACTAGGGATGTTTTTAAGAGCGATAATATAGCTGTTTCTTTTTTTCATGTTACATGATAAATAAGTAAATGAATAGTAAGCCTAACGTTAATTGGAGCAAAATATCACGTATTAATGACGTAGCGATCCACTGTTTGTGAGTATTTACTTATCTATGTGTGCTCGACACCAGTAGAGCTTTAGATATGTATGTGTGTGTATGTGTGCTTTGTTTTAAACTATGTTTTTATTATAAATATTTATACTAAAAATATTACTGTACCCCTTTACGTTCAAAATTTTCAAAATCTTCCGACAAAAAACAACGAATTTTTCCTTAGCGTGATCGATGTTTTAATGGAAGAACCTGTCACCCCCACAGAAAATAGACTAGCCGAAGGAAATAAGAAGTGGGGAAGACGAGACGATGCGACTTCCGCTTCCGCTTCCTTTCCGCTTCCGCTTCCTTTCCGTCTTGGACTGCGTTATAATCTTACAAATAACGACGACCTTTTTGTGAGTGCGTGCTTTTTTCGAACTGCGTTATATTCATCTTTTTCGGTTGTTTAAATTTTTGTGAACTTTTGCTTTAATGTTTGTGTGTTGCGGGGAGACGAGTTCAATTATGGCTGTGTTTCCTCAGCCTTCTGCCTCTACTATTGAATCGAGGGTATCACCTTTGCCGTCAGTATGGGCAGAGACACCGTTTTAAAAAAAACTGAAATTATTACCTGCAGATGCAGGATAAACATAAAGACTACATCGTTGGCAACGAACTGGTTGTTATTCCGGAGGTTGTTAATGTGATTACAGCAAAGACTATCACCCTGATGACGTCGGATGTGAAAACCCGAAAATCGTTGGGCGTCAACAGGGAGAATATGGAAGAGGCACTAAGGAGCCTAAATTTCGTTCAAAGAATATTGGCGAGATGGTCCCGAAGAATGTAGAACGATTTGCTGAGCTCGGATAATGAGGCCGGAAACTATGCAGGAAGCACGTTGACAGCTAATGTGCTTCGACTGACAACTGAGTACATGGTTACGCAGAAGACCAGGATTTTGATTCATGGAATACCGGTTGAAATCTCTTGCGACCATGTCGCAGCATTTTTGCTATATACGGATCCATGGAAGTGGTGTCGAGTGTAACTAGCAAGGCAGATGTACCCACGGAGGATGTATGCGTGGATGTGTTGGTGGATCGGCCGAACTTCCTGAAAGTCCCTGATATTTTGTTGTGTAGGGAAAGGATATTATTTATAGCTGTCGAGGGACGGAGACCACACTGCTGTTTGTATGGAGCGACGGTGCATATGTACAAAGCCTGCCAATGAAGAAAACCTGAAGGGGAACTGGTGCCACCGGAAAACACCGAAGTTGGCCAAAACGTCGATCGCTGAGGCAAAAAGGGCCGACGACGAACCTAGGGATTGAACGGAGGTGGTTAAGAGGGAGAAGAAGGGTGGCGTCTACCCTCCGAAGCAGCAGAAACCACCATCACCAACAAAAGAATTCTCAGAAAGAGGCAAAATAAACACAACAGCTACAACAACAGCCACAATATCAACAACAACAACAAAATATACAGGTAGCTCAACCTTCCCCCATTGTAGATAAACCCTCCCCTAAACCTAAAAAAAGTAAGGAAAAACAGGAAAAACATTTATAGACACACAAGTGTGTAAAATAGATAGAAATCGACTAGAGAAGGGCCTGTCTATCTAGAGGAAGTCCCTTCTAAGGCTTTTTATTCAAGCTTACTCGATGGAAAATCGATCGAGGTATTCAATATTTGACATTGATGTGGTATAAAAAGCGATTGAGCGATATGAAAAGATGACAGGGGCCAAGATTAACCGCATTTCAAGGTACCTAACCGCAATTCGGGTAACTTTATCCAAATTGCGGTTAGGTACCTTGAAGGGCGTTTCTCTTCCGGGGCGGTTTAGTTAATATGACGGTCCTGTCTGCATTCTTTGAGTGTGGTTCGAGCCTTATCTTCAGCTATAGAAATATTGGTTGGAGTTACTGGGAAAGATTGGAGCGTCGGTCGCGACATCGCTTCAGCGGCGGTTGTCCGTGAAAGACAGGGCTGATGTGTGTGTACATACATCATTTCCCTCGTCCTTATCCGGTTGTCCGTACTCCCACTTTCTGATGACCAGAGGAAGGTGATCAAGCGCTTGTTGTTCGACTTCTTGTGGGGAGGACGCAAGCATCCGTTCAACAAAAGATTCTGCAATAAATATCCGGCTTTCTCTTTTGATATGATCCAAAACTCCCCAGATTGTTTGTGGTCCCATTTTTATCTTGACTCGGTCAGGCTTTGATTTTCCCATCCCATTCTTTATTTCATCCTTCCCTCCACTCGTTTAGCGAGTGTGCTACTTGATTTCGCCGTTTGGTCGACTAGAGAATCCACTCTGATTTTGTGGGATGGACGGGTCTTAATAACATTTGTTTATTTTAATTTGAATGTTTTGTGATATTTAGTTCGTTTTGGGGATTTCATCCCACAATCCATTATCATTTCATCTTCATTAAATCTTTTAAATATAATTTTTATTATTGTAACTAGTAGCATGTTTATGTCATGAGTGATACCCCGTTTATAGGGTCCCCTGTAAACTTGTGGTATTATGGGGTTTGTAGTATAGTGTGAAAATGAACGAGTTCTTGCGGTAAAAGGAGAAATCTTTAATAATAATTGGGTCATGAATGTGATTAGCTATGTATAGGATAGAGACTAAGTACCACCCTCTACCAATCCCTATTTTTTACAAAATAAATATCCTTCCGCTTCATTTCCCTCTTGGCGTATCGGTGTAAGTAAATCTCTTTTAATTTACTTAACTTTATTGCAATAAAGTCTCTTATTTACTTAACCTCACTTCTGTGTAAATCCTTTCTACTTGGAATTACCATGTATTATGTTTATCTTTCTGCGCGATATAACAATCTACATAAATAAAAAAAACACATCTAAGTACATGTAATACACTAAATCCTCTTCTGGAATATATTCCATGACTTTTTCCAAAGACAAATTAGTTAAACCTTTATAGGATTTTGAAATAAAACTACATCATCTTCTTTAATGATGTTGAAAAATCGACCTGATTAAACTCCAGCGACTACTCTCTCAGTCTTAGTAGGTATTCTGCATAGCTTCACCTTTCCAGACACACAAATGACTGGTAAATTCAATCCCCGTGTGAAGGAAAGGTCGGACTAAATTCACTTTATGCTTAGGCCAATTCGTTACCTTGGGATTTTTGAAGACTATGGCGTTGTATTGTTTACAAATAAAACAATATAAAATTAGAGTCTGGACAGTCTGTCTAAACTTATTTACACAAAACTCTGACAAACATAGATTGGTAAATGTAGAAGTAATGCCCAAATGTTTGCTCTTTAAATGGCAGTCTATAAAGATCAACTTGGTAACCTTACAATCTCGAGGCAACAGGATGGGCTACAGAATCTCTAGAGAGCATAAAAGAATTTCCCCATTTCTGCCTCTGGATCTAATCCGACAGTCATCGTCCAAGAAAAGACCAACATTAGTCACCAAAGACGGCACTCTCTAGTGATCATATCATCGAGATTGTCAGCCAATGGGACATATCCGAAGTTCATATGATAAACCAGGTCTCTTATCCTTTCCACTGCTCCGAGAATGTTTTTCAACCTATTTTTAATAAACAAACTTTTCGTTTTCCTATCATCGGTTAACACCCACGACAACACTATTTGAGCGTCTACAATCACGCTAACGCTCTTTAGAACGTTTACCGTTAAGACGTTCAAAATGTTAGGGACCGTTTTGATGGCAAGAAAAACGGCTAATAATTCCAGAGATGACAAAGTTCTTTTCTCTAATGGAGCTATTTTTGCCTTAGCAAACATCAACCTGACAGATCCATTCTGTCTCGTATAGGCTGCAAATGCATATACTTTCCGAAACATCACATAACACCAACAAACTGGCAGGACTAGCAGTATCCAAAACAAACCTGAGGAACCTGAAACGTTCCAATTGTACCAGGTCCTCAAACAACTTATTCCAGTTCACCTGAAGTTCATTAGGAATCCTCTCATCCTAGGTCAACATTAACTTCCATAAATCACTGAAAACTATTTTCCCTTTGATACTGTCATGCAGACATAAGGATAACGGGTCAAAAATAACAAACAATTGTGACATGAGAATAAGCACGAGTAAAAGTGTCACATATTACCTCTTCCAAATTAAATATGTATTCCCTTGTCAATATTTCTCCAAATACTCTGGTGTCGACATAAATTTTACAAGTCATTCGATATGTTAAACTCAGTGATAGAAATAATGACAAAGCGTTAAATTCAAATCAACAATCTACTTTTATTTTTCACATTGAAATGTTACAATAGCAAAATAAAAAGAAATCATGACCAGTATTTTAATTGTCTATGACGCCTCGTTGCCTTCAGCATTGGCACCGGTGGCAGTTTCTGTGGTTGTCTCTTCAGTCACTGGAATATATTCAGCAGAATTTTCGTGTTGATAAGAATTTTTTAATAATATATGGGACATGACGTTGCTCACTGAAAAGAAACAAGAAATTTATAAATAACATAATAATTTAATTAAAAATATTTTAAAATATATTAAAAATATTTTCACTGTTGAATTATAATGTGATCATTTAATAATTTGTTATATTAGCAAATTATATACTGCATATTACATAAAAACATCTTTCAAGATATCTGTAAACATATTTTTTGGCAAAACAGTTACATTTCACTTTAATAATTTAAGATAGCTAATAGAATCTTTCTATTCTATACTGGACAGTGCCAAGGCTCAGTGCAAATGCCAAGAAATTAGGATTATAATGGGGGACTTAAATGCCAAGGTAGGTAAGGCTAGAGAAGGAGACACGAACGGCAAATTCGGACTAGGAGAGCGCAACGAAAGAGGAGAAAAATGGATTCAATGGTGCTCAGCCAATGACCGGGTTATTACTAACACCTGGTTCCAAGAACACCCACGACGTTTATGGACATGGAGAAGCCCAGGAGGCGACACAAAGAACCAAATAGACTACATAACTATAAAAAAGAGATTCAGGGACGCAGTGGTCCAATGCAAAACATACCCATGTGCCGACTGCGGAAGTGACTACGTCCCAGTCATCTGCCAAATTAAAAGTGAAACTCCGAAGACTGAAGAAGCCCAGCATATCACCAAGGCTGCAACACGACACGCGAGAGGACGACCTCACCCTGCAGAAAGAATACAATAAGAGCGTGAGAAAGAAATATGAAGAACAAATTGGAAAAGGGTACTCAAAATGGGATTCACTAAAAGAAGCGATGGTGACCTCAGCGAACAACATAGCCCCAAAGGAAATCAGACGCAGAAGAAAAACGGGTGGATGACCGAAGAGATCCTCCACATGATGCAAAGGAGACAAAAAATAACGCCAAGATACGGAGCAGAGTACAAGAAACTTCACAGAGAGATAAGGAACAAATGCAGACAAGCCAAAGAGGAATGCGCAGAACCAACAAAGCAGAGATGCATAAAGAGATAAGAGAACTGACGGGACAAAAAACCTGCTCCTCAACAAGATGCATAAAATCCAAGGAAGGAACAATCATATTAGAGAAAGAGGAAATACTCCAGCGATGGGAAGAATATATAAAGGATGTGTTTTGCGACAAGAAAAAAGAACAACCGAGAATACACAAGGAGATGAAGGGACCAGAAATACTAAAACCCGAATTGGAAGCTGCAATGGCCAAAATGAACAGAAACAAAGCACCTGATCCAGACGGCATAGTGATAGAGCTGCTGACAGCCTTAGAAGAATATGGCATAGAAAAGATTACAGAATAAACGAAATTTATAGCAGCGGAATAATACCAGACGACCTATGCAAGTCGATATTTATAGCACTGCCGAAGAAACCTGGTGCAAACGAGTGCGAACTACACAGAACTATCAGCTTAATGAGTCACATTACAAAACTGATTGTCAGAATCCTGATGAATAGAGCGAGAAGCAGAATCAGGCCAGAGATAGGGCAGGAACAGTGTGGTTTCTTCAAAGACACTGGAACAAGGAACGCCATATTTATGATTAGGATGCTCTCTGAAAGGGCATTACAAATGAAGAAAGACTTGTACCTATGCTTCATTGACTACGCGAAAGCATTCGACAAAATACGACACAAAGAATTGATGGAGATGCTAGGCAGCCTCGACATTTTCGGGAAAGACATAAGAATAATCAAGAATCTCTACTGGCAACAAACGGCCTGCATACGGACAGGTAACGATCTCAGTAGATACACAAAGCTAGAAAAAGACGTATGACAAGGATGTGTCTTTTCACCGGATTTGTTCAACCTATACATCGAAAATACTTTGAGGACCCTAGATGACACGCCAGGATTTGTTATTGGAAGCACAACCTGAACAACATAAAGAATGCGGACGATACAGTGCTGATTGCGGACACGGATAGGAAACTACAAGACCTATTACAGAAAGTAGCAGTGGCGAGTGACAAAAAGGGACTACAAATAAAATTTAAGAAAACGGAGTGCATGGTCATCAGCAAAAGATACAACCCAAAATGCCAAATACAGGTGGGGGATAACAGAATCAAGCAAGTACAAAAGTTTAAGTACCTAGGAAGTGTTCTAACAGGAGATGGAAAGTGCGACACGGAGATACGAAGGCGAATTGGCATGGCAAAGGACGCGTTCCAGAAGATTCACAAAATACTAACACACAGGAAAACTCAATAGAAACAAAGAAAAGAGTGCTGGACTGCTACGTAATGTCAGTTCTTCAATACGGCAGTGAATGCTGGACAATATCATCGAAAATGCGGACAAAACTGGAAGCGGCCGAAATGTGGTTCTAGAGAAGGATGCTACGGATATCGTGGACTTAGCATACAAGCAACGACGAGGTGTTAGAAAGAATGGCAGCAAAAAGGAAATTGATGCTGAGCATCAGGAAGAGACAACTGAAGTTCCTGGGACATGCAATGAGGAAGGAGAGCCTGGAGAACCTGATACTGACTGGTCAGATAGAAGGAAGGAGAGACAGAGGAAGGCGGCGGATAACATATTTGCAGGGTCTGATCAGGTGGATGACGGAACGGGGGTTGCCAAGAGCAACAGGATCAAACATACTAAGAGCCACAAGGGATAGGGAGGCATGGACAACCATGATCGCCTAGGTCCTGAAGGGACAGGGCACATAGAAGAAGAAGAAGAAGAAGAAGAAGAAGAAGAAGAAGAAGAAGAAGCAAATATATAAACCATTTATGCATGATTTATAATAGATTCGTACCTACGAAGGCATTAAAGACACAGAGAGCCAAAAGAAAGATGAGTTTTCCAGACATTATTAAAAATGTTGAAAATATTTTATGTAAATCCATACAAGTATTAAATCATTTTTACATTAAAATCAAGCGTGATTGAAAAAACGAAATCAAATATATAAAAAAATTTTTCTAAACTCTTGCATAGATTGACACTAGCAACAACCCATAATTAATAAAAAAAAAAAACTTGTTATTAGTACCATGCCTGCATATATGTGCGTTTATAGATAAATAATATTTGGACAGCATAAGACACATTTAAGTAGGCTTTTTCAATCAAATGAAATCAACCCATTTTAATAGTTTTACAAGGTATACATACAAACATTTAAATGTAACCGCCATTTCTATACAACACAAATAGTTTCATTCTCGCAATTCGCGCCTGTGGAAACTGAGTTTGTTTGCTAGCTACAATGCTTTAAATATGAGTTTATTGATAGACTTGAATCCCAATTACCTTATATACTTTTCATCTCAGTGCAATTAATGAAATTATATTAATCTTCTTGAAATGTAATAAATAAATTTTCTGTAACATTTAGTACAATGTAGGAAGAATAATAATTCAAACAATTATTTATTTTAGTGATTATCATCGTGCATCGTGTTGGATCAGAGGAATAGAATTGTCGTTACATTTTATGTTAGCTCTTCGTTTACCATGTGCTGTAAAGCCTCGACTTGCATGTGGGGTAATAAATAACGGTTCAGAGGATTCAATCCAAGCCGAATTCAAATTCTAATTATAGCATTCATTTACACACAAATATCCTAAAACTCTCGTAAATCAAATAGAGACCTGAAAGTTAAACCGTGTCACATAAGTGATTTGTCATATTCATTCATTGATAAGACTTTGCAAAAAATAAAGGAACCTTCACCAATTGTTGAAAAGGCCAGGAAATCTCGAGATAGTTGGAAAGGATATAATCCAGAACATCTACTCGGAGCAAACTATAATCCAGAACCTATACTTGGAGCAAACTATAATCCAGAACTATAATCCAAACCCTATACTTGGAGTAAACTATAATCCAGAAACTCTACTCGGAGCAAACTATAATCCAGAACCTATACTTGGAGCAAACTATAATCCAGAACCTATACTTGGAGCAAACTATAATCCAGAACTATAAACTAGAACCTATACTTGGAGCAAACTATAATCCGGAACCTATACTTGGAGCAAACTATAATCCAGAACATATACTTGGAGCAAACTATAATCCAGAACTATAATCTAGAACCTATACTTGGAGCAAACTATCATCCAGAAACTATACTTGGAGCAAACTATAATCCAGAACCTATACTTGAAGCAAACTATAATCCAGAACTATAATCCAGAACCTATACTTTGAGCAAACTATAATCCAGAACTATAATCCAGAACCTATACTTGGAGCAAACTATAATCCAGAACCTATACTTGCAGCAAACTATAATCCAGAACCTATACTTGGAGCAAACTATAATCCAGAACCTATACTTGGAGCAAACTATAATCCAGAACTATAATCCAGAACCTATATTTGGAGCGAACTATAATCCAGAAACCAAAGTAATAAATGTTTGTCGGGCAAGAAGTTAAAAATCCCTCTTTAAGTACATCGCCGACAATTCCGAAAAAAGCGTGTGAAAAATTATCCCCGGTTTTATATAAGAGAAATAATGATAGTTAAAATCGCCATTTTATTTCAAGTTTAATAAGCCCAAAGAATTCCTTTATGGATATAAATAAAATTAGGCAGAATTATTACATGTTATAAAAATGTTTTTTCATATTTCTTTTAAATGTTAACATTGCATAATGTTTAAGTTTTTTAATGCACATTTTGTTGGAGGGGTAGTGTATTTTTATGAAGGCCAAACAGTTTGTATCAAAATTGTAGATATATTTATGATCCTTTCCTTTAAGCTAATGAAACTCGTGAAAATTCGTGAAGGAACTATTTCCAGTTTATGGAAAATGTTTTGATTGTTTTGTATAAACATAGCCCAAAGAAGTAGATGCATGGAGACGAATTTTGACCGCAAGTGGAAAAGGCAAGTCGTCAATATCAAAATGGCTTTGCCATCAAGAAAAGCATTTGTTACCAATTTATGCTACTTTGTAATACACCATGTTAATATCTGTGTGAGAACAATTCTGGTAGTCATATTGATAACATCCTAGTTTTTATTATTACACGTTCTTGAGGTTTTAATAAAGTTAATCATATGAGAAGATATGCGCTTATATATTTGATATTCTGAAGAATTTCGATTTGAGTAATCCGTTGTATACATCTGACAGTTTAGATATTTCTGAATGAGTGTGACCTTATGCATTACATCCATACAAATAAATTCCTAAAACTTACAATAAAATCAAAAATTTAAAAAAAACTGTTACGATTTTCTTGGTTATTTCAATGATGATTCACTATCTGATGGTCAGTGTTCGAGCCTAAAATAAAAGTCAATACTTTTCAAGACAAATACGCTGCATTTATTAGACGAATATATATATTCATTATTATACCAGCTTAATTTACTTCAATGATGTTTAACTATCTGATGGTCAGTGTTCAAGCCTAAAATAATTAGTTGTGCACCATCAGTGAAAAAAATAACATCATACCACAATTCACTCCACAGAAAAATTTAGAATTAGCATATTGAACTGCTTGTCATTCGCGCCAGAAGCATTAATAAAATTATTTCAGAGTGGGTGTCAATCTGAGGACAGCACAGTAGATTTGGAAAGAGTTTCAATGTGTAGAATGGTGATTATGAGTTTATATAAAACTCACCCTCATCATTCTGATGTAAACCCGGTTCACACTCCATCCACGTCTATTGAACAGGTGAAGAGGTTCATCCCTTGTTCCCTGTTTAGAATGTGGTTTCCGGTTTCCTCTTTTCTAATCTTTTCACTCTTTTCTATGTGGGGCGCAGTTGGGTGAGAGACCAACGAATATCATTGTTACACCAACGATGATCTGAAGGCAAGAATTATGGCAGCATTCAGCAACTTAAATAAGGAAAATGTCCAAGAGAGTTGCGGGAGATTCTGGAGTCATATGGTGGCTGTGGTTCATACCCAAATATAATAATATTGAGTGAAATTAATTTTTAGTATTTTCAGATCTTTAGTTTAATAATTGCATAATTTAAACGATAATTTAATCATCACACACACACACACGCACACACACACACACACACACACACACACACACACACATATATATATATATATTTCTGGTGCCCCCATCGACCAACAAAAGATTGTACGTAGCTGTTGGTCTTCAGTACCTCCTTCAAAGTGCAGTGCTAGTGTTTCTGTCTTCTTCTTTGTTGCATTTGCCCCCGATACGTTCAAGTTCATTTCTAATGAATCCGGTCTTTGCGCTTAGAAGGAGGGCGGATTTATGGTGGACAAACATATTTCTGCTGGCAGCCATTTTGTAAAAATCGGTGTGGATGTCGCCTTCTTCCGATACTTTTAGCCTGAAGTCCAACAGTGACAAGCATCCATTGTTATCGCGATGTTCGTTGGTAAATTCTATGTTGCTATCCAAACTGTTGAAAGTTGCCGCCATTCTATTCACCTCATCACGTGAAGAGGTGAGGATGAGTATGTCATCAATATATCTTGTGAATAAGGCGTACGAATGGCAGTCGTTGAGAGCGCGACGTTCCAGTCGATTCATATATGTGAAGGGAAGTAATCCCGATAGGATTCATCTCATCTAAATGTCTGGGGTCTGGCTATAGGTGCTCCCTTGGAATGTAAAGTAGGTGTTGTCTACTATCATCGTCAGGAGTAGGTGAATGCCTACTGAAGTGAGGTTGTAGCTGTACAGGCTTGAAAGGCTGATGCACTCCGTTATTAAATTGACCGCTGGGCTATCCGGTATTGGCGCGTAGATTGAAACAACATCAAGTCTAAATGCTTATCGGTTATGCTGTAATTGGTTTTGTTGATGTCCGTGTAGTCTATGAATGAAGTCATCGGAAATTTTGACGTATCCTAGGAATGTGAAATGTATCGGTTTGATGATTTATAGAAGAAAACATGATATTTTGTATGTGGGTCATTCTATACAAGAAACGATGTCTAATCTGTTGTGTAGTGCTAGTTTTGTGTGTTTTAATGAGGTGTTAGAATTTTGGGAGGTCGATTTTCCTGGTATTAAAATTTAGCCTATATTTGTTATGGAGTTTTCGAAGTTTGCATATATCAGTCCATGCAGTGTTGATACGACGTTCTATTAGAGTTAAGGTAATGTCCGTGTCTTGCGTATATAGTTGGATATTGCTGAGCTGTTCAAGTGCTAGTTGGCTGTATATATTTCGGGATATCACGCAGAATTCTTTTCCTTTGTCGGATGGAAGGTACATTAGGTACTTCTCTCTCAGGGTGTTTAGTATGTTGCGTTGTGCTTTGAAAATGAAACAGGTAAATAGTTAATGCCCAACACCTTCTTTAACTCCTTTACCTCCGAAAACATTGTGATAGATTTCAAATATCTGCCCATACACCATTTTAAATATATTTGTTCAGAGATTGTTGTATATATTGCAGTTGCACTCTTACTGACCATTTTGATGTGTGACGAATCTGTAAAAGAGTGTCATTTACGTACATATCTTACAGCAACTACTGGAGAAATATCTGTTACGAATTTACGCTAGATTTTTAGTTGATAGAAATTATGACAGCTTAAGTAGGTTCATCCCCTCATTTTCAAAAGCTAAATTGCTCTTTTAAATATAAAAACGTTTTCTTGAGATATTTTTTTTAGATTTTATTGAAAGCTAAATGATTAGATTTCCTCTTTCCAGTAAGCAAAATACTTTTGTGTATTTCAAACAAAAATATTATTGACTGGGATCGAAAGTTTTGAGATTTTTCAATTTTTTTCTGTTTTCCTCCCATTACTGAGCATTCAACGCATTTGTAAACAAAAATTAATTCTGGAATTTGAAAATCTTGCAAAATTAATATATACATCTCTGGCATATTTTGTTTGGAAAATTAGCAAATTTAATGTTGTATTAATCTTATTTACACACGTATGATGGAAATGGAAACGGTATGAAACAACATTAACAAGTTTTTTTTAATTTTTGGAAAGATGGCAATCTAATAATGGATAGTAAATAATTTGGCAACGAATTTCAATCAAAATCATGTGAGAAATTAAATGTAAATTTAAGAATCTGCCAAATAACAAATAAATATAAGCAACTTCCTTTGAAATATCGAATAAGCTAAAACATATTTGCTTGTTGTTAGTCGTTAAATAATTAAATCCGTAAAAAAAATCGAAATCAGATATTTCATATTGATATTTTGACAAGTCTAAGCGAAAAGACATTTTCGAATCTTCTTATCTCAGGATCAAATATATGATTATATTTGGAATTTTGATTTTCAAACCACAAAACACTTTACTGGGCTTTCGTAAAATCCACTTCATTAAAGATTAAGGACGTATTAACAGAGAAACACATTGAAAAATATCATATTTAAGAATAAATACGAAACACTTGAAAGGCCTTTGTTAAAATACAGCTTAATAAATGACAAAGTCTGGTGTTTATTCAAAGTTGATGTAACGTTTTAGCATGAAAAAAATCTTTAATAACTTATTTGAAATATCAAATAAACAAAAACATCATTTTGACTAAAGAAGTAAAGATTAAACCCCTTCTTGTCTTTGCAAAGTGAATCCTTTTGAAAGACAACAAAGATTAGAGAATGTCACGTAGATATTCTGCTATAAAAATGAGACTGCCTGACATCTAAGTCACTTTCTTTGACAACATTCAACAAGTTGAATCGTTAGTTTGTGTTCCCATAACACAGAACCTCAAAGTAAGTCAATATAATTATTGTTGCATTTTCTTCTATAATTTTACATTTACATATATTCAGAGAATTTTGCTAAAACAGTAATCTGAATTTCTTGAAGATTTATTTATTTTTAGCGATGACATATGTATGAAAAAAATAAGACAAATTAATGAACGTCATGTGTGTGTGTGTGTGTGTGTGTGTGTGTCCTCTATTTAACGTTAGCTTTCCACAGATTCCAAATATATTGAGAACGACTGCATTCTTCTTCTGCAATGTTCCAATTTTTCATTGGTAATGTGTATGTGACACTATTTAACATTCATCTCTCACTTCGGTCCACTGGAGTTTTATGATATTTGTGTGTAATTGATAAGACTGATAAGAAATTGAACAAAACTGATAAGAAATTGAACTCTGCTCTGCTTTCTCACGCTGAACGGTTATTGATTACATCACCTGCATGTACAACCTTACAGCACATGATAATCGAAGTTGTCACATATTTAAATATTTATCAGATATGGTCGGAAGCTATGAAAAAGATGTAAAATGTAACGAAAAATTTACTTATCTGACGTAACCAGGTACAAACTGATAATAAATAAAATAAATAATGCTTTCAAATTATAACTAAATGATAATGAAAAATATTAGTTATTACCTATAATCATTTCAAGATAACTACCTTAACTATTGCGAATGAGTGAGGGCCTGCAAAACTTTTTATACCATTATTATATATTATTAATTATTTTGAATATTTTTTACAGATCATCATGTCTGGAAAACTCATCTTTCTTTTGGCTCTCTGTGTCTTTACTGCCTTCGCAGGTACGAATAAATAATATATTTTAAGTCATGCATAAAAGTTTTACATATTTTATCAGTTTTCCTTTACATTTTTTAACTGAACTGTAACTGCTTTGCCCAAAATGTTATTTTCAGAAATTCTGAAAGAGATTTCATCTAATATGTATAATATATATTGCAATGATGAAAAATAAATTTATTAAATAATCATATTACATTCTACAGTAAAAATAATTTTTAACGAAAACTATTATATTATTAATAATGTTTTTGTCTCTTTTCAGTGAGCAACGTCATCGCAGAGGAACAGCAAGAAGCTTCTGGTGAAGATGTTCAAGTGACTGAGGAGACAACCACAGAAGCTGCCGCCGATGCCGATGCTGAAGGCGGCAATGAGTCATAGACAATTGAAATACTGAACATGATTACTTTTCATTTTGCTATTGTAATATTTCAATGTGCAAAATAAAAGTAGATTGTTGAATAGAATTTAACGTTTTGTCCTTATTTCTATTACTGATTTTAACATATCAAATGATTTGTAAAACTTATTTCGACAATTTAGAGAGATATTGTCTATGAAATATACATTTTATTTGGATGGGAAAATATGTGACATTTTTACTAGTACCCATTCTCATTTCATTTGGGCTTCTAAGTTATTGATATTAATAACGCAGCTGTGATGGTTGAACATTGTTATCAGTTCCTTTTCAATCGGTTTATATTTTCTAGACTTGTTATAGGGAAGAGAATTACACAGACATTTTTTTAGAGTCCGGTGTCTGTCATGTTGTCAACAAATCTTCACATGATCATGATAAATTGTGTGTTAAAAATATATTGTGTGGCTATGTTGTTGTTTTTTTTTTTTTTTGTTTCGTTTTGTTTTTGTATTCTGCGTTGCATTCCATTGCTTCTATCTTACATTGACATATGTTTACTTTATAATTATTTCATTTCCAAGAAGGACGCACTGAAACTGGTGCGCAAGGAGTTACATAAGAGGAGAGTGTTAAGAAAGAGAAAAAATTACATGATATTTCAGAGAATGAGTCAGAGAAAAATGAGAATAATTGTGTAAAGAGATCTGCATGAGAGTATTGTTGTTTAGCAAAGTTTAATGTCAATACATGATAAAATCGTCGCTGATGGTGGATGTTTGCCTTTGTCTTACATTGACATATGTTTACTTTATAATTAATTCATTTCCAAGAAGGACGCACTGCAACTGGTTCGCAAAGAGTTACATAAGAGGAGAGTGTTAAGAAAGAGAAACAATTACATGATATTTCAGAGAATGAGTCAGAGAAAAATGAGAATAATTGTGTGAAGAGATCTGCATGGGAATATAGTAGAAAGATCAAATAACTTGATACAAGTGTTGTCGGGAAATGGAGGAGTCTCAGAGTTGAGAGAATGCAATTAACAATGCATTTAAATTCTTAAAAATTATAGATAACAAGGAATCATGTATACGGAAAGGAAAACCACAGGCGGGAAATGCGAAGAAACATGCTTTTCGTACATACGTTGCAGTCATATTTGATGGTACATCAAATATTTGTGGTATCTATTAAAAATATTAGAAATATCTACACTATTTTTGCAAATACTTCTAAATTTCCACACCGTTACTAAAATAAATCTATGCAGTTCATAAATTACTGTGTCGCTTTTGAGATGTCATCTCCAGTATCAATTATCATGAAAGAACACTAACCTCTTAGACTGAGATTGATATGTCACCTGTGAAAGTTTAGTGCAATTCATTCATATATTGTTCTTCAAAACGCAAACAAGCAAATTACACCTTTTATCATGACAATTGTTCGTAGACAGCAGCAAATACAGAGTGGAATAAATCGAAACAATTATTACAGAAAAGACACAAGCTGCATTGAATATCTTATACATTGGAAACACTATTTTGTTTATAATCTTTCAGTAGAGAAAAGATATCTGAATCCATTTTTCACATGACATCATATATAACGTTCGTATATTTGAACTGAATTTGAATCGTAGTGCTCAATTAATTCCAACGTCATACAATGTTGTAGAGTAGTTTTCGCACTGAAGGTTATAATCGTGCTTTGTCGGGTGCTAATCGACTTAACGTACCCAAAATTTTAGGAACTTGGTAATCTTCTACGTGAATGAATTAGTGAAATTTTGCTACAGCGAATATAATATCTAGCACCTCTTTCTCTATCTGAGAATAACAGTTTTCAGCCGAAAGTAGTGCCCTAGAAGCATGCGCAAGTGGATTCGGTCACTCACTAACCAATCAACTGGCAGAGCGCATTAATTCCTTCTTCCTCTCTAGAACTATTTTCCTAGTCCATTTTGGTAGAACGGACAAAAGGCAGAGAGCCATGAGCCAGCAAGAGAAACAGACGTCTCCCTCACATCGCTGCCACTGATTCCCCTTGGAACCCTTTCGCTGAAGAAGACGCTGCCGCTAGCTTCGCACGCTCTTCCTACAAACCAAGTACCAGCCTACCGACCAACGAACCAAATGGACGCTTACACACTATCACTCTTGTACGCCTACTAAGAGAATAAACCATTCTTTGTTGTTGTTTTTAAAAGGAAGTTTCGTAATTCATTTGTGTTGCCTAAAAATATAGTGTTGGAGAAATTAATCATTTCCCATAACTCTATAAATTGGTGACCACGAATGGCACCTTAGGATTGCGAAACAAATTTTAAAAAATAACAACACGAAACTCGGCCTCCATTTTCGAACAACAGAACAAGCAAAGTTAAAAGAAGAGAGAGAAAAAGCTTCCTGACTCAAAAAAATAAAAATAAAAATACAACCACCCACGAATTTTCTTTGTGACACACGTGTGCGTTCAATTCATTCGTCGGCTGAGAAGACATTGGCAAAAATTTTTGCTCTCAGTAAAATATCCATAAAAGAACCCTTTTCGTGACGGAGAAAGACTTTAAAATACTTCGTGTACGAAGACATAAACGAAGGGGAAAATTTGTGGCAAGTAAAACAATCTTTCTAAACAGAGATATCATCTTTCGTTTTGCTAGACATATCGACGCCCATTCCCAAGTGGTCAAATAGGAAGATAAAAGATTCTCCCTTTACCCAAATAACATTTTTTTGAACACGTGCCTTTACAACAAAAACCCCAAAAACTTTCCAGCGAGGAATTATTTTCTTTTCAGCCCGTCCACAAGAAAAACACCAACTCAAGCAAGCATAACGAACATTACATTTTGTTCAAAGAAAACAAAGTTTAAAAAGAAAAAATTATTACCTTCGGCTTGGCCAACAAGGCAGAAAAAAAAGAAGAAACTTACTACTCTGCTCTTTTCAACTGACCACGTGGTACAAAAATATATTTTTATTGCAATAACAAAAAAAAAAATACAAGTGAGTAATACACTTTTACATTTTATTTTTTCGAAAGTTAAAGCTAAAAGAGCGCCTCCTTCCTACTTAACATTTAATTTTCCCGCCTAAATGGTGATTGGGCGACGCCATCTTTAATTCCAACTTTTGTTTTTAGACAGGCCTTGAAACTGACAGTTATCTTTATTTCCCTTACTAAGGAACGTTAAAGCAGCACCTTTCTATTAAAAAAAAAAAGTACACATTTTTTTTCTCTCTTTTAACACGAATATCACTATTTTCTTGTGTCTTTTGAAATGTTTTCCCTTTCGTTTCTTTCTCATTGAGACGTGTTTCTTTGATATTTTTTTTTTTGTGGTCTGTTGTCACGCTATAAATTAAAAAGAAAATGGCGACTATTTTACCTGCTTTCGCTGGCGACGTTCGAGTTTGGTTTGCCCAACTCGAGTCATATTTTGTAGCGAACAACGTCGTGGAGCAGTGGCAATTGCCTATTTTATTTAATGCATTTCCCGCGTCATTGACACCAGTTGTCAAAGATTTGATAACTGACACCCCCCTTAATGCTACTTATGACAGTATTAAGCGGGAAGTTCTGCTCCGGACGTCGCTATCAGCGGAAAAGCGGTTCCAAACTTTAGTTAATGACGAGCTGTTGGGAGACCGCATGCCAAGCGAATTGCTCCGCAGAATGAGAGAGCTGGCAGAAGATGTCCCTGCTGATAGTGCCATTATAAAGCAACTTTTCTTCTCAAGATTGCCCCCTCAAGTAAAGGCAATTCTGGCACCCATGGTAGAGAAAAGCTCTGTAGACGTAATAGCGTCCTCGGCAGATAAAGTGATGGAATTCACCAAGGGGCCTATTACCGCGTCCATTCCTCAGCCAAAGACTGAAGTCTCTACCCTCTCTGCTGCTGGGAACACAAGCGAAGGTGCCACACAAGTGGCGATACTCAAAGCTTTAGTGCAGCTTACCAATGAAGTAAGTAAATTAACCGTAATCAATTCACAACCGCCTAGATATCGACATAAACGTCGTTCGCCATCCCCACACTACCGCCGCCATTCAAGCAAGCCAGAACTATGCTATTATCACAGTTGTTTTGGCGCTAAGGCTCGGAGGTGCAAAATGTCCTGCTCCTTTTCAAACCAGGGGAACTTAAATCTGGAGAGCTGAACACGGCACACTCTCCACAAGATTTATGTAACAACCGTGCCTATTTTATCACAGACTCCAGGTCCCAAGCACGTTGTTTGGTTGACACAGGAGCAGCTTGCAGTATCTGGCCACTGAAACTCCTCACTGAGAAGCCGCCACTGTCGCCCATCACACTGCAAGCGGTAAATCACTCCCCTATTCCCACGTACGGTCAAATTTCTCGTTCTCTGGACTTGGAATTACGGAGAGACTTTACATGGATTTTTACTGTAGCTGATTTACCATACCCCATTCTAGGCTCGGACTTTCTGCACCACTTCAACCTTGTAGTGGATATGCGCAAGCGACGACTTTTTGACGGCAATACGGAACTTTCCGTCACGGGTTTTAAGGCAAATACCTCACCTATCAACCCGGTATTTTTCATTGCCGCCACTGACGACCCATACCAAGCACTACTACGCTCTTACCCAGAGTTAACTAACTTAAATTTCGTTGTGAGCAAATCAACTCACTCTACAAAACACCACATCGAGACCACAGGCGCTCCGGTGTTCTCACGCCCTCGCCGCCTCCCTGTTGATAAACTAAAGGCGGCGAAGGCAGAATTTAACCATATGCTGCAGCTGGGAATTATACGCCCCTCGTCCAGTCCATGGGCTTCCCCTTTGCATATGGTTCCAAAGCGTTCTGGAGATTGGCGTCCGACTGGGGACTATCGACGACTAAATGCCATTACGGTACCTGATCGTTACCCAATCCCACATATACAAGACTTCGCTTCATCCCTGTTTGGTTGTAAGACCTTCTCCAAACTAGACCTCGTTAAGGCTTACCATCAGATACCAGTGAACCCAGACGACATACCAAAAACTGCAGTAACTACTCCATTTGGAGCGCTTGAATTTTTAACTATGCCTTTTGGTTTGCGAAACGCGGCTAGTACCTTCCAACGCTTCATGGACGAAGTAGTGCGTGATTTGGACTTCGTCTATAATTATATAGACGACATCCTCGTAGCAAGTGCCTCACCTGAGGAACATGTTACTCACCTCCGCCTACTGTTCGAACGGTTTCAAAAGTACCAGGTGAAGATTAACCCTGGTAAATGTGTTTTCGGTTCTTCGTCGCTAACTTTCTTGGGACACATTATAAGCCCTGAAGGGATATCTCCCTTACCTGAAAAAGTGAAGGCTCTACAAGACCTTCAACCACCCACTTCACTTCGCCAACTGAGGCACTTTCTCGGTCTGCTTAACTATTACAGACATTTCATCCCACACTGTGCGGATCTCCTGTCTCCTCTGTCTGACCTGTTACGTAACAGGAAAAAGAAAAATGAGCAGATTTCGTTGAATGACATACAGCTAAAAGCCTTTAACGAAGTGAAGAAGAAATTAGCGACAGCATCGTTACTTGCACATCCTGTGCCCGACTCCCAGTTTTCATTGGTTGTTGATGCATCGGGCACAGCTGTAGGTGCAGTTTTTCAACAGCAACACCAACAACAGCTACAACCTCTCGCTTATTTTTCGAGACAGCTGAAACCGGCAGAACAACGTTACAGCACGTTTGGCCGTGAACTCCTGGCAATGTACCTCGCAATGAAACACTTTCAGCATTCACTAGAGGGCCGACAATTTGTGATCTACACCGATCACCGTCCGCTTACTTTCGTGTTGGTTATCTGTCGTGTTGGTTATCTGTCGTGTTGGTTATCTTTATTTGTTAAATTTCTTTGGTGTGAGAGAAAAAAAATTCTCTCTTACTTCGCGTGACCTCGCAAATTTTTTGTCGTTGCTGATTTTGTTGTGGCGACTTTTGCCTTGAGATAAACAAGTTCTCTCTCCTCTTCCGAGTAAATTCGTAGATCTTCGACGCCAATTATGTTGGGGAGTAGTTTTCGCACTGAAGGTTATAATTGTGCTATGCCTGTTGCTAATTGACTTAGCGTACCCAAAATGTTAGGAACTTGGTAATCTTCCACTTGAAACTGACTCCTTAGTATTCGACTAACTGCCGACTAATATCAACTGCCTTAGTCCAACTATGTCCAAACTGGAACTAACTAGTAGTTCTACTGAACTACAATAGAATTCTAAAGAACTTTCTAGAAATTCTAAGAACTCCTAAGAACTCCCAAGTACTTCTTGTTAACTCTTAGTAATATAAGAGGGAGAGTCCATTATCTGAGGAATAGGTGTGTTTCCCTATAACATACAAGTAAAATATTGCCTGTCAAACTAAAAATATTCATTTCATTTTGATAACAGAGACAATCGAACAATTTCAGAAAAGAAACATCAACTTTGCAAATTTCCATCATAATTTTTAAATAGATTTGTTTATGATAGAATTTAACTAAACGTAACACAGATGTATTCCACTTTGACTTGCATCAAGAAAGTCATGAGAAGAGATGGATACATGTTCTTGTTATGAAGAATCTAAAAATTTTATTTTCTGAGTGAATTAATGATGTAGGTAAATAGATAAATACATCTCTTAAAATCAATGTTTTTAAATCCACCTCTGACTCCCGTCGATTTTTTTCGACGTATGAGATTCAGACAACTTATATTTATAAAATTCATATATGTTTTTGCCTCTGATGACTTTTTAGTCCAGCAAGAGGTTTGCAAACATGGTCGCAAATAGAACATGAATGTAGACTGACCGCTGCAGATAGTGGTGCCGCTGCTAGTCGTTTTGCTCTTTCTCGGTTTTCTTTCAGTTTGTTTATGCTTTCAGACTGAAACTTCTGGAGACCTTCAAAAAACCATGATCTCCATTCTTTGCGGTCACTCACATATGGTATGTTCACTGCAGACAGGTTACTCTTCAACTTGTCTTTGTACCTAAGCCAAGGCCGTCCCACATTCCTTCTCCCATCTGCCAGCTGACTGTACATCGCAATCTTCGGAATTCTGTCATCAGGCATCCTCAAGACGTGACCAGCCCACCGCAATTGCGATTGGATAAGGAATGGTTCGATTCCAGATATATTGCATTTTGTGAACAATTCAGCATTTGAAACCTTGTCGCGGAGGCAAAGACCACAAATGGAGCGTAGACAGCTTTTGTGGAATACGTCTAACTGATGAATGTGATGTCTGTACGGAGTCCACGATTCAGAGCCGTAAAGAAGAATGGAAAGAACAACAGCACGGTAAACAAGGATTTTTGTGTCTAGTCGAATACCCCTTTCGTCCCACAAGCGATGACGAAGATTTCCAAAGGCAAAAGTGGCTTTAGCAATTCTGTGAACAATTTCATCGTCAAGAAACCTCTTTGGTTCACCTTGCTACCGAGGTAAGGAAAGGACTTGACATAATTTATATCATGACCGTCGACTTTCAGTTTACGCTCAGGAAATCTATACTCAGGTGGATTTTGCCTTACACCTTCAACATGTTTCGGAGTAGGGTGTGGTTGATGTACTACCTCAGTCTTTTTATGCTAATTGTCAATCCAAAGGCTTTGCATGCGGCAGAAAAACGATCAAGAAGAGCATGGGCTTCTTTGAAGGATGTGGCTACCAGAGCAGCATCGTCGGCGAAGAGCAAATCGCGAATAATTTCGGTGCGGAGAAGAGTTTTGGCTTTAAACCGTTGATGGCTAAATAAGCCACCGGATGACCGAAATTGAAACTTGACGCCAGTTGCAGCTGTCTGGTTATCCAGTTGCGCAGTCAGAACAATAGAATACGACAAAAACTCTCAACAAAGAATCTCTTAATAGGGTGTTAGAATGTCCGTACCCTACAGGATAATGATGCTGCCCCTGAGCGTAGGACTGCCCTTGTCTCTCTTGAGTTAATGAAGTATGATGTTGACATTTCTGTCTTATGCGAAACTCGCTTGCCTGGTAGTTCTCAACTTCGAGAGGAAAAAGGAGGATATGACTTCTTTTGGTCAGGAAAGGGAGAAAATGAACCCCGTCAATCTGGCGTTGGTTTTGCCATTAAGTCCAAGCTTGCACATTCCTTATCGTCTTTGCCTAAAGGCGTGTCTGATCGTGTAGCAATTCTTTCCCTAGAGTTAGAGGGGAACACCAGGGTGACATTAGTTAGTTTTTACGCCCCAACATTGGCTAGTTCAGATCAAGAGAAGGATGACTTTTATGATACCCTTCGCGAAGTCATCTCTAAAGTTCGACATCAGGATAAACTCATTCTTGCTGGTGATTTCAATGCACGTGCTGGTAGTGATCATTTGTCTTGGATTGGTGTTCTTGGTAGACATGGTGTAGGTAAGGTAAATGAAAGTGGTGTACGACTTCTTACAATTTGTAAGGAGTTTGACCACTGCATTACCAATACCTTATTCCAACAAGCTGTACACCGAAAGACCACATGGATGCATCCTCGTTCGAAAGACTGGCATCTTATTGACTTCGTCATAACTAAACGGAAGGACATCAATGACTTCAAAAGCACTCGTTCCTTCAACACGTCTTGCTATCTTTCGGATCATGCCCTTCTCAGAAGTAAGCTCTAGTTGCACGTACGGAGGCACAGAGTTACAAGATCGACAGTTCCCAAACGCATCAATGTGCGTCCTCTTAAATCCAGGGAAAAGAAAACCGAGCTCTCCATTAAGCTTGTCGAGAACCTTGAGGCTGTTGATTTAACTGATGATGTCGAATCTTCTTGGAAAGCATTGCGAGAAGCGACTCACTCTGCAGCAGTGGAGGTCCTTGGGATGCCACGAAGAAAACATCAGGATTGGTTTGACAAAAGTAATGATGAAGTAAAAGCAATGATCAACCAAATGCACTCTTCCCACAAATGTTGGATCGAGGACAAAAATTCAGCATTGAAGCATGTGGTTTACAGGAAGTGTAAAGGTGAGGTGCAACTTGCTCTCCGAGCTATGAAAGAACGCTGGTGGTACAATAAGGCAATTGGACTGCAGGAAGCTGCTGACAGCAAGAACACGAAAGCCTTCTATGATGGTCTGAAAGAGGTGTTTGGTCCTCAGAAAAGCGGTGCTTCTCCCTTAAGCACAGCTGACGGAGAGGCATTGCTTACTGACAAATCGGATATCCTCAACCGTTGGAAGGAGCACTTTGAAACCGTCTTAAACACCTCATCTGTCATTGACAATGATGTCATATCTTCTATTCCCCAGAATCCAGATATTCCAGAATTGTCATTGGAACCTGCTTATCAGGAAATATGGGAAGCCATCAAGCAAATTGCTTCTGGCAAGTCCCCATCACCAAAGGACCCAATTCCACCTGAAGTGTATAAGTATGGTGGGCATGCGTTGGTAAAAAAGCTCCATGCTCTTTTTGTGAAGATATGGAAAGCAGGTCGAGTTCCACAGGACTACAAAGATGCCTGCATCAAACATCTTTACAAGAATAAGGGAGTTAAGAATGTTTGTGACAACCATCGTGGGATATATATATATATATATATATATATATATATATATATATATATATATATATATATATATATATATATATTATCGATTTTCTGCACTATTGTAAGAACTGCAACCTTGAAACTTCTGAATATCGTTTCTTATGTCTTTGTCTATGAATGTATGAAATTTGATTAAAATCGGACCACTCCTTCTATAACCTGTTTTTTTCGATTATCGATTTTCGATATTTATCGGGGTACCTCGACACAAACCCTAGCTACGAACACTCGCAGACGCTTATAGTACAACTGTGTAAATTTTCAAGAAAATCGGTTCAGCCGTTTCGGAGTCTATAGGTAACGGACACACACTCACACACAGACACACAATGATAAGTTCTATTTATAAATAAGTTTAGATAGATTAATTTTTGCAAAAGATTCAGTTGTTGAATATGCGCAAGCAAAAAAAAATTAATTGCACAGGATCGATTTATTATAAGGTTGAATGAAAAACTGAGCCCCTAACAAAAAAATTATTTAAATGTTGTAATTTTTACAAATTCTTTGTGTCAATCGGAAAGTTTAGAGTGTAATTGATAAGATTGCATTGAAAATAGCAGAAAATATTGATAATCAACAAATTTACAGGTGGTGGTTCTGTCGTACCGGCGAGTGGTTCCAAAATGGAGGATCGATTTACTATAACGTTGTATGAAAAACTGAGCCTCCCACCCCCTAAAATTGTTTAAATATTGAGATTTTTCCAAATTTGTTTTTGTTAGTCGGAAAGTTTCGGGTGTAATTGATAAGACTGCATTGAAAAAAGTAAAGGTGGTGGTAATCTCATTCAGGACCGTCAAACATTTAAACATTAATGAAACCAATTTCATATTTTATGATCAAAGAAAGATAAAGAAAAAAGAACGAGAAAGGTACAAGGCAACTAAAAATCTTCATTTTGTCTGTAATCGTTACATTTGGGCGGTCTATACCCTGGAGGGGCGTACTATGAGGTCTATACCCTGGAGGGGCGTACTATGAGGTCTATACCCTGGAGGGGCGTACTATGAGGTCGAGCAGTTTCGACGACATTTCGAGGGCCAGTTTACCAGTAGCAAGTCACCAGGACTTGATGTTCTGCCCTACGAATTTTACTTGACAATGTCGCACATTTTTCCTGCCGATTTTGATTGTCGTGTTCAACAACTGGTTTCAGCATGGGTCCTCCCCTGGCTGGATCTCCAGGGGAGTGATCACGTTGTTGAAAAAAGAGATAGGTCAACCGTTGATACCTGGCTGCTGTCTTGCAGGTCACTGGATTAAAACCCGACTTCTGCAAGTGACCAGTCTCCTGTATCGCACACTCAGTGCTGTGGTGCAGGTGAACGGAAAGCAGTCATGCACTGTCGCAGTCGGTTTGTCAAATTTGTCCGCTGTCTCTCTTAATTTACGCTTTGCCGGCTAAGGAACGTTTAGTCCGGCCCTACATATCGCTGTCCTCAGTGGTGCTCGAACCAGAGTTTCCGCGTACGCTGATAATGTATCCATTTTTGTGTCGTGCTGCAGCAAAATTAAGGCGGTTGAGAAGGCGCTTGAGCAGAAAGAGAGTGTCACGGGGAAGTGCAAGATTGACCGCTACAAGTCTTCCGGCTAGAAGGGTGTCGCTCTTGCGGGGCCCTTTAGTTGGACTAAAGGACACGCCTGCGTTCTCGTAGTGTGGTTTGGGCCCGGGATACTGCTGGAGAAGAATTGGTCGGAGCTGCAGACAATGGTCAGATCTGTGTTCTAGATTTCTTATCAAAGACGGTAGTACGTGAAGGTTATGGCTATGGCGTGCGCCACGTACGTCTTTCCCCTCATCCTTTACCGGTTATTTGTAACCCCACTCTGCAAAAAACGTAAGAAGGCACTAAATTGCTTGCTTTCTTCCCTTTTGTGTTATTGTGGCAAGCATCAGTACCGCAGAGATGTCTCTATCTAGCGTCCATGTCTACGTCATCGGGTTGTGAATGACACACTTGATGAGTCATCGACACACTTTGAGGTTGGCTTTCCTATGCTGTGCGTTGACAGAGGACTCGATTTGGGACGGGAGTGTTTGGAATGCCTTTCCTATCCTTACCATCATTTCTCTCGTTTTTAGAGATGAGCGCCGTCATAAACCCCGGAATCAGAGAGCGTGTCGATCAGCCTTGAAGGTTATTTCTCAATCTGCTGAACTTTCACGGCATAGAAAGCTCTTGTATCGAGAGTTGGTTGGAGGCCTCGCGTAAGACCTATCTGTGGGCGGCTCGGCTCGGCTTGCTGGCGACCGAGAGTTGTGCTCTCTGATATTGGGCAGCAGCGGAGGATTACCTCAGCAACCCTGAGTTTTTGCTTATCTGATGATTGATTCTGAACCCAGACTTCAGAGGGTGCTGGGTGGATTTGCCAGTCATCTGTGTGAACATTTTCCTCAGGTGTGCCCGTTCTGGAACTATGTCAGCGAGTTGACGCTTCGTGTTGCTCTCGAATATCTCATGTCTGTTGCTTTCGCATACACGTGTGATAATTTAAGGTGAGACGAATGGTGTTTCTAACGTTGCTAGCCATGGCAACAATAGTAGTATGGGCGTCTCGAATGGAGGCAATTTTGCGATACGTAACGCTATTCTGAGAAGGATTTGGCCAGATTCTTTGGTCATCAGCTCAAGATGAAAATCAAAACTGATAGAAAGCGTTTGTTGTCGATCCACAGATTTCAGCAAAAGGCAGGTGAAAGTGGCGTGCTTGGAGTGAGTGAACAGAGTCAGCTTTGATTTTTTTTAAGTCCGCTTTGATGCAACTGACAGGATTCAAACCCTACCCTGGTTAAGATAGCTTTTCTTTGTTTACCTAGGTAATGTAAGTGCCGCTCCGGCTTTTTCCATTGTTATGATTCGTATCGAGGTTCCCAATCTCCCAATGAATAAACATTTTGCATTTTCTAGTAGGAGAAACAGTTTGCATTTATTTTTTATATTTCTACATTTTTTTTAATTAGCCTTTTTAATATTTTTGCATCTCCGCTAATTTCATTTACTTATTTGATTTTTTTTTTAATTGTTAAATGTCATAAGATTATCTTCCAAAGGGGGTGGATTATAATTTAGTTTATAAAAGAACAAAGAATCCACAAAAGTCTTTAAGTATTGAAGAATAGTGCAGTTAATATTATGGATGTGACGTGGAGATTTTGCGCTATGCTGAAGATTATGATAGTGAACAGGAATCCCACAAGCGCCTCAGGGTCTTTTTTCAGGCGGGAATTATGCACCTTACATAAGAACAGACAGAATATTTTGCGCCTATGGTTTAAATATAGGCTTGTATTTAAAATCACCCCATACAAAGCAGCAAAGACATTAAGACACGAAAGGATACTGAGTATCAAAGAAGAAGAAAAAAGATAAGCATTATTAAGGTGTGAGAAAAAATAATGAGTCAATCAAAAAGACAGAAGTTAACGATTGACATTGTCAGAAGAACGTTCCATGACCAAGAATTGATAGAAAATAAACTGTTAGCATAGGATATGCGGTTACATCTAGCTAATTTAACTTTGAATTGATGGGACCTTGCCACCAATCTACTACCGCACGTCATTTAGGAAGTCTGGCTACCATAGCGAAGTGTCTATCCGAGCGAAGTGTCTATCCGAAGTGTCTATCCGAAGTGTCTATCCGAAGTGTCTATCTGTGACATAATTTGGAAAGTTGCTAATAGATTTAAGAAAAACTAGAAAACATGAAAACTCCATTTTTGATAGACAGAAAATTATACTGATGATCAGAAGAAAAAAACATAAAATAGTATTTTTTTCATCCGCTATAAAAGTAAAAGAGAGAGAGAGAGAGAGAGAAAGTGAGAGAGAGAGAGAGACAGTGAGAGAGAGAGAGAGAGAGACAGTGAGAGAGAGAGAGAGAGAGAAAGTGAGAGAGAGAGAGACAGTGAGAGAGAGAGAGAGAGAAAGTGAGAGAGAGAGAGAGAAAGTGAGAGAGAGAGAGAGAAAGTGAGAGAGAGAGAGAGAAAGTGAGAGAGAGAGAGAAAGTGAGAGAGAGAGAGAGAAAGAGAGAGAGAGAGAGAGAGAGAGAGAGAGAGAAAGTGAGAGAGAGAGACAGTGAGAGAGAGAGAGAGAGAGAGAGAGAGAGAAAGAAAGAGAGAGAAAGTGAGAGAGAGAGAGCTCTGGATTTGGTCAAAAACTAAGATAAGTGAAGGTATATTCTAAAGGTCCTCCTAGGAAAAATAGATAAAATATTTTGAAGACTATTAAAGGATAGAAGGGGGGAATTCACGACCGCTGGTCGAGAATAGAAAGAAAATAGTAACTTATAGTTAGTCAGTTAAATGCCATACGTGAAACACGTTTGGACGATTATGTCTCGAAAGAGACATGCCTGACCGGGCAGAAGATTATCCCGCATTAGGTTGACATTACTTTCTGCGGTAGACTGGTTGCCTGCCAAGGCTATAGAAACCAATCTGTACTATCATTTAACCCATAACTGGAGGGAAGTGATGGATTAATACCTTTCCCAAGAGTATTTGTGCGTAAATGAATGCAACGAATTCAACTGAAATTCGAACTCGGCTCCCCGATTTCCCTTTCCGAGCCGATATACACTGCACTACAACGCACATCCAAGTAACTTCTAATAAGATAAAATATCTGAAGTCAACGGATTGTCTCCTTTTTTGTCACTTGTTGGCAAAAGGTCCGAAAATGATAAATCCCAGATACAGAAACGACCAAACACACAAGCACGAGAAGTGAGTTTTGAAGCGTTAATTAAAATTTGGCCGTCGGGGCTAGATCACGCATCTCCGGGCGTTTATGGTAGGAGGCGCTCACACAAGGCAGAAATAAACGGGATTAATCAGATGACCAATGAGGAAAAGGCCTTGGTAGGATTTCAAGAAAGTCGGAGAGACGTTCCACGCCCTTCGGGAAATAATAGTGAGAGGTGATCACACAAAGCAAACGTATTATCAGGTGACAAAAAGAAAAGAAAAGAAAAGAAAAGGATCAGATAGAATTCCCAGGAGGGAGCAGGAACTCCCCCCCCCATATTTAGACGCTTGCAAGGCAATCCCTGATTGGTTGCTTGGAAGGAACGCCATCATACCCAGAGCACATCATATCCCAAATCCCGATAGATGCGGAGCTCTATATTAGCTGGAAATTTTAAACAGCAAATTCAGAACGTTGAGAATGTCAGGAGAACGCCAGGAGAGTCTGAAAACGAAAGAGTCAACAGCGGGCTCGGCTGGCGTTCATCGTGCTGATATGTCACTTTCATTTAAGTGTCAAAAAGTTGACTGGCGAAATTGATTAAATGAAAATTATTAAATGATAATTAATTAAATCATGATAATAATTATTTTATTAAACCATTATAAAAATATGTTCATTCTGGGTATCCAACATTTTTAAGAACCAGGTGTAGTAAACCGAAATCATTAAGTATAAAGATATCTAGACCCGAGCGGAAAAGGCTGACCTATAAACTGTCACTAAAACAAACAACTCTGCAGGTGTGACGACCTGTCAAAAATTACTTCAATTTCAAAATGTAAACATATTTTGAGTGTGGCAAACATTGGGTCGCTTCACCCGGAATTGAGTGCAAGTATGGCACAAGGTAATAAATCATTGATCAACCAACCACAGGGTCTGCTTCTTGTTAGCCCACCACGAAGACTGCGACTAATTGGCTGATTATCTAAACCAATCAGGGGGATTGTTACGACGATATCCATTGGCCGGTAATCCCTATTGGCTGACCAATCAGGAGCTAATTATTTGAAATTCCGGCCCATAGATAGAGACGCCCAGAGCAAAAAAATCGAGTCGGCTCATTCTTCGCTGCCCAGAACCGAATCCGTTGCCACTGCATACTGCATCATTGACACTGCCTAATTGCAGTTAAGATTTCTTCGAGCAAAGGAAACTTTTTCCGCCATTTAACTACATTCCCCCTCACTTTGCGGTGTTTGTTTTACCTTGATAAAAATTATTGTATACCTGTGTAAATAAACGTTTGTTACTGTTTATAACAAACGCTTTTTGTCATTTCTTTGATGATGTGGCAACTATTCTTATTCTCCGACGCCAAATTCAACACTCCATCGACTGAATTGTATCCATCCCTCCCCCCTTTCGCGGATCTTAAGGAGCAACGTAGGCGCGGAAGGAATCAGAGAACAACCAGTCTAGAACATGTGGTAATCACGAAACCATCGGCCAACCCAGTATCGTGAAAATATAGTACCACACTGAGCCCGGAGCGGCCATCTTCTGCTAGAAAGTCAAAAACCAGGCGAAGACTAGACCGGAGAAAACTGGTGGAGACCATAGAACAGAGTGTGCAGACCGAAGAGACCCGTCGAAGATGACCACACTGGGAGGCGCAGACCGCAGAACAGTGTGTGCCCACTGGAGAGGCAGACCAGAGAAAAGGGTAACCGGAAACCGGGAAGACGACGACAAAGTCCAGAGAGAGAACGCCGCTTCGCCTGATCTGATGAGATTCGCCGCTTCGCCTGATGTGATTCGCCGACCAGAAGAAAAACCTGCGTCTTAAAAGCCTTGTTCCAGAAGTCTCGTTAAAAACCAAAGACAACATGCACAGTGTCACGATAACCGGGAAGGGTCGATAATTATTGCATGGTGAATATAGACCTGTTTGAACCATCAATAACTGTACTTACAACTTTTTATTCAGGAACTGTATTTAATTTTTTTTCTTTTATCCAAGTTACCTTTTGTGTGACTTTACGCTGACCGGATCAAACCAACTCATCGATTTCAGTCGACCATTCTTTATCAAGAAGGCGATCAATCAACACAACGTGATAAGAACGGTGAGACCTGGGCTGCTGTCCTGGATATCTCGAAAGCGTTTGATAGGGTTTGGAATTCTGGCCTTCTACACAAGCTACAGGGCTATGATAGAACTCGATTTAATTCAATCGTTCCTGTCAAATAGTAAAATGATGAGCATACTTCCAAACCCTTTCATGCGAACGCTTGTGTCCATCAAGGCCCTATCCTAGTTCCTACGTTTATCCTGATATTCATCAGTGATCTTCCCGATGTAATCAGTTCCAAAATAGGCATCTATGCAGATGACTCCGCCATTTATTCCCTTCTGGATATGAAATTTGCCAGAGCTGACAAAGTAAATCTTGCTTCTGCTCTTGAAAAGCACCTCTAATTTGTGATGGATTGGGGTAAGAAATGGCTCGTAAATTTTAATGCTTCTAAAATGAAGTTGCTCTTCTTTAACCAACATAGAGAAGCTTTCCTACCATCCATCAGTAGAGATAACACTAATGTCCCTGAAAGCAATTCACTGTAGAATAAATCCATTTAATTTGTTAGTATAGTAAGAAAAAATCCAAAGAAGAATCTGCAACGTAATCGGTCTTGATTTGGCATCTCGATTTCAGTCTCTTTTCCATCGACGTGACAGGTCTCCCTCTGACTTCTCTACAAATACATGGCAAATGCTTCGATGGTTTTTTCCCTGGTGCCTCGTACTTGTGAATTTAAGCGTGCAACTAGATTAACATTTAGGTCCAACCCTTTTGCCGTTCAAAATAGTTAAATATAACCGTCACTTCTATTCCAACAATATCTTTTTTCGCACACCCATGTTGGTATCTTTGCTGATGGCACCACCATCTACTCCCGTCTCAATATAAAATCTGCCAGAGCTGACCAAGTAAATCTTGCTTCTGCTCTTGGAAAGGACGTCCAATCTGTGATGGATTGGGGTAAGAAATGGCTTGTAAATTTTAATGCTTCCAAAACAAAGTTGCTTTCCTTTGGTCATCATAGAGAAACTTTCCTACCTTCTATTAATATGGATTACACCAGCCTTTCCGAAAGCAATATACTCGGCCTCACTCTCTCAGCCGATCTCAAGTGAAATAAATACAGTGAATCAATACCTATATTTACTGCTAAGAAGGTTGGGTCGCTGTGCCGAGCCAAGAAGTTTTTTCCCGTCAGAATCTATCTTGTACATTTATAAATCTACCATTCGTTCGTGCACTGAATATTGTTGCAATATCTGGTCAGAGGCTCCTGCTATTCATCTCAGGGTTCTCGATAAAATCCAAAAGAGGATCTGCAATGATATTGGTCTCGATATGGCTACTCGCCTTCAGCCAATTTCTCACCGACGGAATGTGGCTTCTCTCTGTCTTTCTATAAGTATTTTCATGGCCTTTGCTTTGAGGAGCTTCATTACCTCGTGCCTCGTCCTCATGAGTTTATCCGTGTAACTAGATTGGCAATTAGGCCCCACCCTTTTAGTCAAAATTGGCAACTGTAACCGCCAGTTCTACCCTACCAGTTTCTTTCCTCGCACTTCTCGCCTATGGAATTCCTTTTCCCATGTTTGCTTCCCTCATAGCTACAATCTCAAAAAATTTAAATGCGACGTCAATTGCCATCTCTCTCTCTCTCTCTCTCTCTCTCTCTCTCTCTCTCTCTCTCTCTCTCTCTCTTACCCATTCTACAACATCACCTATACAGTTTTTCTTTTCTGTCTTCCCTCTTCTTTCATTTTAACCCCGTGCACCAGCGGCAGTACTGTCTTGCTTGGGGTGAATCGATAAAATAAAAGTGTGACGAGACAAGGTTTGAGCCGAAGCGATCAATTCCAGAATCAGCCGAAGGAACCAAGCTTGAGTGCGGTGGCTGCGGGGTGAACGTCCTAATTGTTTGCCGTGACCAGGATAGACCCAGGATGTCAGCGCTTGTTGGCGTGACCAACGTTCGACCCGGACGTAAACATCATATTACCACGAAAGTATTATTAGAAAAGGCACAGGAAAGTTACATTACGGAGGTCGGAAAGTGACTGAAGCCGAGACGCCAGGTCAAGACCAATAATATTGCTGATTCTTCTTGGGATTTTCTCAAGAATTTCTAAATATACAACAGGAGCACCAGACCATATGTGACGAATGGTAGACTAGTACTTATGTAAAATAGAAATATTGTCTAACAACACACAGTCTACCAAGTTTCTTAGCAGCTGACCTAGCAATGGGTTCAATATAATCTTTTCAATTCATATCAGCCGAGAATGTAACCCCAAGAAGGTGTAACGGGCCCATTTAAAGGGGGACATAATGATATAATAAAGGTATTAGAATAATCCAGCACTCAGACTGGTAGAAAATTGCCAGCATACAGATAGTAAAGTGCCTTCTCAACGTTCTTTTCAACCAACAGAGTGAGGTGATCCTGTGAGAAATTAAAAATTCTACCAGGAGTCATCACTGGCACATTAGATGACACCGGAAATTCAGGAACTGCTACAAAACAAAAAGAAAATTGTAATAAGATAGAATGTTTCGCGCTAAAATAATAATAAAAAAAGGAACAGACCTAAATGTGAAGTGAGAAATGGATACAACAATTTAAATATCTGGGAATTGTTTTCACACGGGACGAAAAACCTGACTGGTAAATTCGAAGGCGTATTTGAAAAAGAGAAAAAGACCTTCCAAAAGCTAACTTTGTGTAAATGGGTGACGGCACAAAGCGTGAGAGAGATAATAAAAAAGCTACAAAAGACAGGAAGTTGTTGAGAGTAATGACCACCCACGTCCTGAAGGAACACGACACAAAGAAGAAGGTGAGACAACAACCATGTCAACTGTGTTGAGTAACAACTATTTTTTATCTGATTATTTGAATTTAATTATAACTATTTGGTAATTCCAGACATTTTTCTAAGAGTCTTTTACACAATTCAACTACTAAAAATCAAACATAGAGGCTTTTGTTTCTATTAAAACTGTAATGCTGCGTTGAAGTCGAAAATGACTGAAGCAATTTTTTAAATTAGTTATAGCATTGGTTTTTTGTTGTTGTTTTTTGTTTGTTCTTTTTTACAAATAACTGTTAGAAAGGTGATTTTAATTTGCAGAAGCATTTTATTTAAGCTTTATCATCGGACGAATTTTCATATATGTAGATATTTCTTTCCCAAACAAAAGAATATTTTCTTAAATAATGGAGAAATAATTCAACTGGTGAAATGGTTCTTCACTTTAATGAAACAAAAATGAGAACGAGCAATTTAATAACCGCTTTTAAGCGAGTCGAATGTGAAACTAATTGATCTTTTAACATTTATCGACTAGATTGTTTCACATCCTTCTACAAATAGACAAAACCAGATGACGTAACAGTAGTGTCGTTTTGGTAGTGTAACTATGGAAACCATGGGGCGAGGAGGGGTGTAACACCATTCAAACATGGAATAAACGTTGAGACCAGAAATATAGGTCTCTCTATTACGATATCAAACACGTAAAAGTAACATTTTATGTATCTCTTGCAAGTATTTTCGATATTTTGATTTTTAAGTCATTCACAAATTTATTTGAGTTTAACAACCTAAAAAACAATAAATCGATACATACGCCCTACTTTCGGTGCCACACCTGAAATTGACTGGACAGTGCACCTATTGAAACATTAAAATTATAAGAAAAGAACATTGCTGCTCTTTAGCGAGTCATCGAATAATGCAATGATAGAGCGATAATCTCGCTGAGTGACGTCATTCTAACGGAATTCAGTTTTTCAATTCTCAATAATATTACTTCTGACCGTTTAAGCTGATTTTCCCCGCTTATTGCAAAAGGGAAATACAATGAAAGGTAACTTAGAGGAGAGACCAGATAATTTTCAGCGTGAGATTCTGGATCTTTTAAAATCCCGTAGACTGTGTGACGGAGAGATTTTTCTGATCGACGAACAAAAAATTTTCAATGTCCACAAGGTAATCATGGCTGCCGGCAGCCCCTACTTTAAAGCGGTTTTTACCTGTGGCATGAAAGAATCAATGTCTGGTCGAGTTGAACTCTCCGGAATTTCAGCCGATGTCATGGACACTATTATCAAATATGCCTACACTAATCACGTCAAAATCACCGAAGATAATGTTGAATCCTTATTCATCGCTGCGCATCGTTTGCTTATATTTTCTATTTGCAAATTGTGCGCGGATTATATAATCTCTAAGCTCACAGTTGCAAACTGCGTAGGGTTCTATCAGTTTTCCAAATTCTATACGTACGAATCACTAGCCAAAAAATGTTGGCATTACCTGTTAGAAAACTTTACAGTTGTCGCAGAACAAAGTGAAGAATTTCTGCTTCTGTCTGCTCACGAACTTGGATATATTCTTGAAGATGATAATCTCAATATAAAAAACGAAGAGTGTGTATTTTATGCTTGCGAGAGGTGGATTCGATATGAACCGATCGTAAGGATGAGCTTTGCAAATAAACTGTTGTCCAACCTTCGTGTAAAACAAAGCCGACTCGAATTGCTTGTAAAAAACTTGAACGAAAAACAAGACAACCAGCCATGTAAGGTTCGTGCAAGTTTGGTTACGCTCTTAAACGGTATTCGTTTGATACGTGGTTTTATAAGTGAACGGCCGCGGATCCCTAGCGAAGTGATCTTTATAACTGGGGGTTATGGGTCTGACGGTACTTTGCCCCATATTGAAACTTACGACGTACGAGTGGACCAGTGGTTTTTACTTCAGAACAATATGCATTACCGTAGAGCCTATCATGGTACGGTTGTTCTTCGGAAACAAATTTTTATTCTCGGAGGCTACAGTGACAACCAATATTACAATGGAGTTCATCGCTTTGATATTTCTTCAGGACAATGGCGGGAACTGTCATCTATGCATTTTAGCCGATGTTACGTTGCCTGCGCTACCCTCAGTGGACGAATATTTGCTTGCGGGGGACACGACGGTATTCGGCGGCACAGCTCTGTGGAATCATACTGCAGATCCACCAATCAATGGAACTTAGTCTCACCGATGAGACAGAAGAGAAGCGATGCAGCAATTGTGTCCCTCAAAGGTAACAATGAACACTTTACATAAAAAATGTACTGCTGGTCTTAATACTGTGGTTTCTAATATTAATATTTTACGATGTTTTATTGCCATCTTCAAGATTATAATGAAATGTCATGTAAGAAGAACGTTGATATATTATTGGGGAAAGATAAAAAGGCGCAGTTACTATTGAAGAATTAAGATATTAACGCTAATACTTCCAATGGAACAACTCAAACCAAAATCATCATTAATGGTAAAGACTGGAGCAGGCAAATAAAAATACTAATAATAATTCATAAGAATTACCAATGCTTCCTTCTTAAAGTAGGAACATCATGTTTTAGGAATCTCGATGGTATTTTAAGGATGAATATGTTTTTAATGAAAAGAAAGTATGTCTTCAAATTTAAGAAAAGCAAAATAAGATGCCTAGAATGATGATAATGAGTAAAATATGCCAGACCAAATCTTTCCCTCACGAAGATCTGGCTTCTGACTTTAAACACCAAATTAATTTTAAAAGTAGATAAATATTGAAATACTTTTTAATACATATTGAAATACGCTAAGATCGGCCATGCCACGTACCTTGAAGCTAACCACCCTCTTTCTTTTTTTTTTTTTTTCGTATTCTATTGGTGAAATGTAACCTTTACTGAAGCAGCTTCTTCCCGGCTACTTTGTGGAACCAACTCCCAAGAGGATGCTTTCCCGATCATTACAATCTTAACATGTTCAAGTCTATGGTTTAATGTTATCTAACCCACATACCGCCATAAACTGTCTCTTACTCTGTAACACCCTACCTTGACTGTCTCTAGGGCCTTGTACAAAATCGTCGAAAAGTAAATCCATTTAGTAAGCTTTGTAGGAAATGCTCTAGGCTAAGAGCTGTTGTTCTTGTTATGGGGAAACACACCTATTCTTCAGATAATGGACTCTCCCTCCTCTATTAAAAAGAGTTAACAGGAAGTTCTTGGGAAGTTCATAGAAGTTCTTTAGAGTTCTATTGGAGTTCAGTTGATATTAGTCGGCAGTTAGCTGAATACTAAGGAGTCAGCTTTCAGTATAAGATTACCAAGTTCCTAACATTTTGGGTGCGTTAAGTCGATTAGTAACCGACATAGCCTGATTATAACCTTCAGTGCGAACAATACTCCACAAAAGTTCTTGAAGGCATATGGCATGATTCCGAAAGGGGACCTTATTCTTCTAACACGGTCATTGATGAAGTTAGAAAGTCATATGAATTTATCATGTCGATCAATATATCTCCAATTTCTACTTTTTTTTATCTATAAATATTCTTAGACGAATATTTTGGTCCTATAGTTTTCTTTTTTCTTCTAAAAAAAGTCCTTACTTGTTTCTGGTGAAACAGATAAAATGCAACCGTAATTTCTACTCTAACAGCTTCTTTTCTCGCACTTCCCGCTTGTGGAATTCCCTTCCATATACTTGCTTCCCTGACAGCTACAATCTCCAGGAATTTAAATGTAAGGTCAATAGACACCTCTTATCACACTAACTCGCATCCATTCTTTCAAACTCTCTTCCCATCTACCTCACCCCCATCCTCGGTATCCTCATCCGTCTACCACCCTCCTTCCGACATTTTCTATAACTAACCACTCTTTCTCATCACTTTCCCCTATGTAACACCCTGCGTAACAGTGGCAGTGGAATGCTTTGCTTGGAGTGAAATGATTAAAACAAAAAGACACCAAATTAAATTTTAAAAAAAAGTTAAAGATTGAAATAGATGTCTAACTGGAAAAAGCTTTTTAAAAAATTAAATTTTTCAACTTTATCCAAAAAAGAAACGTTTCATGCCAGTCACACTCTCACTTTGCTTTATTCTGATTTCTCTAAGTCTCAGCACCCATTTCATTTGATCATGTATCATGGAATTTGCGTATGTCACGAGAGATATCTTGACACCACGTAGCAAATGGGAGCATTATGAGGCATGCATGCAATATATACAATTTACATACCTCATTGTTTTTATGCTTTTTATACTATTATAGTAAAAAGAAATATACTGATTCTCTATTTCGTGTCATAAATAAACAGAGACATTTTACTGTGTCGTGCTAACCAATCTTTTCTCGCCAGGATCTGACACGTTTATAAGTCTACCATTCATCTATGCATTGAATATTGCTGTCACATCTTGGTGCTTCTGGTATCTATTTAGAGATTCGTGATAAAATCCAAAGAACGATCTGCAATGTTATCAGTCTTGATCTGGCTTCCCGGCTTCAGTCTCTTTCTCACCGCCATAACTTAGCTTCTCCTCGAGGTGGTGTTATGGTTAGTAAGCTTGTTCTCGCTAGAATCATTACAACTGAGCAGTGAGTTTGATCCTCACTGGGTACCCCGTACTTTCGGTCGTGGGCCACATCTGAGCAGCGCTTAGAAAACCACCGTAAATTAGCTACTCTGAGTCTTTTCTATTAACATTTCCATGATAACTGTTCTGATGAGCGTTTCTCTTTGGTACCGAAGCTTCATGGATTTAAGCACACTATTAGATTGGTGGTTAGGTCACCTCATTTTACAGTTGAAATTGCGAGATTTAACCGTAAGTTCTATGCTAACAGTTTCTTCTTTCCCACTTCTTGCTTGTGAACTTTCTTCCAGCTTCTTGCTTTCCAGTTAATTTTTATCTTTAAAAATATAAGTGACATGTCAATCGCTATCTTCAGTCTTCTTAATTTGTTCTTTTATTGTTCTCTTTCCTTGATAATATTCTGTTTCTTCTCATACTCTTTTTCACATTCGGTAACCCCTTCTATTTTAGGGACTTTATTGTCTTGCTTAGGGTGAAAGGATTAAAAAGCAAGTAGACTTGGTGGAGTCTATCCCTCTCTAGATGAAACCACTCCTGATGTCAAAGACACGTAACCGTTGATTCCATCAGTGAAAACATCCTCCCAGGCCGTTGACTTCATTCTAAGAAGTCTCCGCCCAGTGATGCCATGACATCATCACACTGGCTGCATGCATAAGTACTCGAGCCCAGCATACTCCAAAGTGATAGAAAGTTGTTGACCCTGACATACAAATCTTGTTTTGAATCTCTATCGGTGTCTAGACACTCTCATCACCGAAAAAGATTCGTTGGGAACCAGTTTAATTGTCGATGAACAACAGGTATTACTGGGTTACTTGGTACAAGTAGAACTTATAGAGAGTGACCTAACATAAAATCCCTCATATAACCAAAGTACTGGTAGTGTGTACGCATTTCTACCTTGGATGAATGTATTATCTGTTAGGTCTGTCAAACGCGTTACATACACACACGCACACAATATATGTCGTCACCGGAATAAAATTCAATTGCAACAATTGTCTCATTCTTCCATTTAGTCACAATAGAATGTGTCCTTTACATAAACTAGGGTTTTAAAATTTGACGAAGCAGTAATCTTTTCCCTCCTACCTACCACTATTAACCCAATGGTCAAGCCACATGCCTCCCACTGCCATAAGAGAAATTATTACTAAGATTCATTAAGCTTATACGAGTCAACATTCTCCAATTCTTCCTTTATTAGATTCTGCTTCCAGCATTAGAATTTTTCCTCATTCTTTGATTAAACGGGATTGACAATGCATGTCTTAAACTGACATATTGAAAATAGCTTTTATCCCTCTAAATATTACCTAAATTTACAGATATATATATCAAGCTAATCAGATCATACGAACGGATCTTACACAAAATAAATAGACAGAACTTGTCTATATTATTCAATGAAACTTGTATTCATGATAAAATGCTGACAAAATACACACACAATATATATATATATAAGTAAAAATGTTCAATATCAAGGATAGAGTTTGTGCAAATATAAAAGTGGACACTGAGTGCTGACAGTCTGTTCTATGCTTGAACGCAATCTTCAGGCCATGTGTGTTGCATTTTGTCTCGACTATTTATATATGCTGGTCAATAGTGCAATATGCGAAACAAGCTCTATTGTATCATCCTAACAACTATGAGTAGGCAGTGGGTAGGCGGTAACGGTTATATTTAAGTTAAACTGCTGGCTATAAATATGAATTTTGTAAATATAAAAACAATTTTTATATTTCTTTCTGAATAATTGCAAAGAAAATTGAATGTCTTTTCTGATCTCCTTTAAAATTTTCTAATCTTTTTTTCATTAACTTTTTTCTAAATTTGCACAAACATCTGCAGGAATATTTTACTGCACCCTAACTGAATAATCTACAAATTGTTGCAAGTTACTTGATTTTATGCTTTTGCATATATCATCAATATATATTAATATTTTTTTAATTGTACTCAGCTCAGGACTTTGTGAATCAGTTGGTTAAGTGCCATACGTGATTCACGCTTTGGGCGATCATGTCTCGAAAGAGACATGACTGACTGGGCAGAAGATTATCACACAGTAGGTTGCCATTACTTTCTGAGGTAGACTGGCTGCTAGCCAAGGCTATAGAAGCCAATCTGTACTATTATTTGACTCATGGCTAGTGGGGGAAGAGTTGTATTATATTATTAAGTAGTAATTAGTAGAGTATCAGTTTATTACTTCATAACAATATAAACCTCATCCCCCACTTAATGCCCAGTAGAAGCCTTAATCATGTTTTCAACTATTATATTTAGTCAGTCAGTTAAGTGCCATACGCGATACACGCTTTGGGCGATCATGTCTCGAAAGAGACCTGACTGACTGGGCAGATGATTATCCCGCAGTAGGTTGCCATTGCTTTCTGCGGTAGACTGGTTGCCGACCAAGGCTAAAGAACCCAATCTGTCCTATTATTTAATCCATAACTGGAGGGAAGAGGCGGATTAATACCTTTCCCAATGGCATTTGTGCGTAAGTGAAGGAATTCAACAGGAATTCGAACTCGGGCCTCCGGTCAATCAGTACGTCGAAAAAGGAATGCTGCTGTGTTTAGTTCATATGTGACATTAAGGACTTGGTTATTTTCGAAGGTTGTTCTCAGATTTTATTTTTCACTATTGATGTAAATCTTAAGTACTCACCATAGGTCTTAAAAAACTTTTAATAGTGTTCTCATACAATGTAGCAAGGTTGATCTGGACTGAAAGGATCCATATTAATAATTTTTCGTGCATTTTATTTTTCGTTTTTAAAAGTAACGTTATTCTTTTTCCAAAATACGGCGTAAATGATTTCAAACTCTGTCAAAGCTAGAAAGTACAGGTTGAGCAGAGTAATGTAGCCAGACCCCATTTGTATCTAAATACAGTTAAGTGCTGTACGTGATACATGCTTGGGCGGTCATGTTTTAAAAGAGACATGAATGACTGGGCAGAAGATTTATCCGAAGTAAGTTGCCAGGCAAGGCTACAGAACACAATTTGTCCTGCTATTTAACCCATATCTGGAGGGTGAAGTGACAGATTAGTACCTTTTCCAAAGGTATTTGTGCGTAAGTGAATGCAACGAATCCAACTGGAATTCGAACTCGCCTCTCCTATTTCTTGTTCCGAGCCGATATCCACTACACCACAAACGTACATTTAAATATTGAATGAATAATAAAAAGCGTAGTTCTAAAAATCTGTTTTATAAATTTAGTTGAATTGCGTTTGGCAACAAATTGAAATTTAGAATATTTCTGATTTCTATAAACATCAGTGAAAAGAGTAACCGAAAGTGCCAACTACAGGCCGGGGATATTAAAATCAAGCAAGTACAGGCATTTAGATACTTAGGAAGTGTTCTAAAAGAAGACAAAAAGGGCGACACTGAGATCCGAAGGCATATTAGTATGGCTAAGGATGCATTCCAGAAGCTGAGTAGAGTATTGAGAAACATGAATATTTTGCTTGTAACAAAGATAGTGTTGGATTGCTATGTGATGTCTGTTCTTCAATATGGCAGTGAATGCTGAGCAATATCACGAAAGATGAAGAAGAGACTTGAAGCAACCGAAATATGGTTCTACAGAAGGATGCCGAGGATAACATGGACCGAGCATGTGAGCAACGATGAGATTTTGGAAAGAATGGAAACGAAAAGGAAACTAATCAGGAAAAAACAGCAGAAAATCCTGGGATATGTAATGTGGACGGATGACTTGGAGAATCTGATACTCACAGGTCAGATAGAAAGAAGGAGAGACAGGGGAAAGCAATTCGTAAGATGGCAGTGCAGTGTTTGGGTGGGGTAAAAAGAAAAAGCGCGATAAGAGATGGGGATAGAGAGATGTGGAAGGCCATGATTGCTTACGTTCTGAAGGGACACGGCACATAGAAGAAGGACTACAGTCATCGTAAGTTTACCTTTATTTCTTTCCCATGTTGGTCTTCCTTACACATTTGAGCTTTAAATGAGGTTTTTGACAAATGCGATCAAAATTTTAATATATAGCGGTAAAAGGCGATAGACGATTTTTTAATTGCCCTACTTGTTATTTTTAAATAGGCAAACTTTATGTGTGTGGAGGTTTCAATGGACAAGAATCCTTAGACACTATGGAAATGTACGAAGCACAGACTGATCAGTGGACCTTACTGGAGAGAATGTCTACCCATCGGTCAGGAGTTGGAATGATCGGCTTCAATTCAAACCTTTATGCTATTGGTGGATTTAATGGCAATCACAGATTAAAAACAGGTAAGTTGAAAAAGTAATCAGATGTCATCTTACCTAAGATAATCATCTTAGGTAAGATGACATTTGATTGCTTTTAATTACTTTTATATCGATAAAAATTTTATTAAGAAGTCCAAGAAGCATAGTCAATTAGGTTTATATAAATAAGTTTCTTTGTTTCTGTTGTGAGATCGCCCTCTCTTTTATATATAATAATGGACTCAACTGAGTGGATATATAATTCTGCTATAAAGAGAAGCTGGAAGATCTCAATCTGGAATCACAGTTGTAGTTGCAGTTTACAGTGGAGAGTAATCGTAGAGATCCGTTACAGTTATCGAAGAGTTCCGAAAGATACTGAAATTAGCCAGAGACCAGACTAGTTCTGAGCTCCACTCAGCTAGAATAAGTTTCCCGGACATACTATTTCACTTCAAGATTTGTATATATTTATTTCTACTAATAGTATTCCTGAACTGACTAAACCGCGTTTCAGTTTGTATATTACGTTCAATATAACCTACTTTCTATCTCTATACCGGTTTTTGTTCTTCATTATTTTGGCGGTTTCTCCTCCGGAATCCACAACAGTTTCTTTTTAAAAAATTTTCAGTCATTTAAAACCTAGTGTAAGGTATAGTTTGTGTTCTTTAATGTTATAACTCAGACCAGGCACCAGAAAATGTAAAACAAGAGTTGAGTAGATTAAACGTCAACATTTTAGATTTATGTGAAACTAAGTAGCAGTGGCAACCATGGGATTGTATATGCAGGCAGAAAGAAAATGAAAAAGAGGTTGGATTGACTGATACTGGATCAAGACATTAAGGAAACTTCATTCTGGGATACGTCCAGTTCTCTGAAAGAATTCTTGTAATTAAAAAGGAAGGTCCTGTTAGAGTTATGTATTTACCGACAACAAAAAGTACAGAAGAAGAAACCGAATCTTTTTATTCCATACTAGACAACGCCAAAACTTTAAAATCGCAAGAAATTATAATTAACACATCACTTAATAAATCCCGGGCCTAACTATTAAAACAACTTTTAAGCAAAATTCATCAACATAGTCTCCTTCTAGGGTGATACACTCATTCTAACGCTTCCTTAACAATTCAATGTTTTATTTGTAGAACGATTTATTTTTGGTCTCAAAATACGCCAATATTACTTCTTCATTGGAGCCAAATCTCTTTCCCTGGAGCATTCTTCTGATATCTGCCAGCAGCCAGTAGTCGCTGGGGACCAGTTCTAGAGGATAGGATGGATGCGGAAGCAATTCAAAGTGCAATTCATGACGTTTTGTCATCGTTTCGATCGACTTGTGACACGGTGTGATGTCTTGGTGAAAGATCACTTTTTTCTTCTTCATTTGTGACCGTTTGTTTTGGCGATTTCTTTTTTCAGACGCACCAGTAATGCTATATAATATTCGCTACTGATGGTTCTTTCTTTCTCAAGGTAATCGATTAACAAAATACTTTGCGCATCCCAGAATACAGAGGTCAAAACCTTGCCTGCTGATTTTTGCATCTTTGGTCGCTTTGGACGGCTTTCACTTGCTGCTGTCCACTCAGTTAACTGCCGATTTGACTCCGGAGTGAAGTGGTGGATCCATGTTTCATCCATTGTCACGTATTTACGCAAAAACTCTTTCTTGTTACGTTGAAACAGTTGCAATCAATGCTCTGAATCGTTGACGCGTTGTTGTTTTTTGATCGCGGCACCAACTTTGAACACAGCATTCTCATTGAAAAGGTTTATGCAACTTGGTGAATACGTTGCCTTTTGATATATTCTGATAACTCCTCCGCTATCTAACGCAACTTCAATTTACGACCGGCCAAAACGTGTTTGGGATTTTGTGTGTGTGTGTTTTCCGAGACAACTGCTGATTTTGGGCAACCTGAGCATTCAACATCATTTGTGTCTGTACGACCGCATTTAAAGTCAGTATTCCACTCGTAGCCATTGTTTCCGACAAAGCAGAGTCTGATTACACTTATCAAGCCACTGCTTTGCTTGAACAGTATTTTTCCCTATCAGAGATCAACGTTTTATCAAAACACGAAATTTAGATTTTTCCATTCTTTTGCAAATTTGCAAAACTAGCTTCACTTAAATAACTGTAATTTGTAAACTAATAATCCTATTGGGCCCAAATTTTGTCACAGGCCATTTGAAGGTTAGTACTTCAACAAAATCATATGGATTTTTATTAGTCGCGCCATCTATATGTCAGGCCCTGGACTTATTGCGTGATGTGTTATTTTGGAAGATTTGGATGCCAAAGTAGGCAAGGAGAGGGAAGAGGAAATATCTAGCAAATTCAAACTAGGAACAAACAACGAATGCGGAGAAAAATAGGCCCAATGGTGCACGGCAAATGACTACATAACACCTGGTTCCAAAAACATCCAAGACGTTTATGGACTTGGAAAATCTTATAAGAAACTAAAAAAACCAAATCGACTACATAGCTATAAGAGATTCAGAAATGCATTTCTTAACTGCAAAACTCATCCAATTACCGACTGTAGATTGAGAAAAAACTGCGGATACTGAAGGAGTCTAATGCAGCACCCATATTGCAACCCGAACCTGAAAGAAAAATATATGGTCAGTGTAAAAAAAGATACGAGGGCCAAATTGGAAATGAAAACCCAAAACAGGACGCACTAAGAGAAGCTTTAGTGACATCAGCAAACGACATCATCCCAAAGAAAAATCATCTCGCCTCTTTAACAAATCTTTTCAGATGTCAGTACTACCAATCAATCATTTCTGAAATGTCTAACATTGTTTTACTATTGTAAGCTCTTTATTTATTAAACATTTCACTTTATCTGTCAAATCGATTTTACAATATACAAAAATTTAAATTACACAAAGACGAAATTCATAATTTTTGTTCAAAATATAAAAATGTTAATTCCCTCCCAAATCTTAATTATAAAATTAACTGAAGAAAGTTTAATAGTATTTTAATTTTATTTTTGCATTTTTAAAGGTAAATAAAAGTCAGTAAAAACTGCGAAAAATATGTTCATTTGTAAGAAATACTAGGTAGCTAACCCCCCACCCCAAATACGTTCACTTAGATTTATGAAAATTTGTCATTTCTGGTCATCCGTAGCAGCTGTCATCACCATGTCAATCGACAATTCGTCAAATATTCGATCTGATAAACACGACCAATCGTTAATAATTTGTTGTATATTACTTTGTTTTATGCGATAAATAAGTAATATTTGTTTCAAATCAGATAAATTAAATTTTCAAATTTTACTAAAATAAAGTGTCAGAAATCTTTTGAAATATTTTTTTTGTTTACAATTTTTTTAATTTTAAGAAAATGGCCGCTTTTAAGAAAATTTTAAGAAATTAAATGTAACATTCAAATTTATATAATTTCTATATGAAATACACCAGAATTTTTTAATTAATGAAAATAATAAATTTAATCATTAAGCTTTTAATTAAATTTAAAATGAAATCTTTAATAATGCTTTTTTTATTTTAAAAATGTCATTTTAAAAGTAGGCATCGAAAATTTCTACCGAAAAAGTGGAGGTACTTAAAAAGAAACATCGATATAGTTACCAATCGGGATACGAATAAATGGATACGAATAAATGGATACGAATAAATGAATACGAATAAATGGATACGAATAAATGAATGTTTGAAAACTGATTCTCTACTGACGTCCAAAAAAGTATAAATGGTGGTTTTGAGCGTCTAGATTAGCGTTTCACAACCAGGGTTCCGCGGAACACTAAGGTTCTGGAAAAGATCCCTAAGGGTTAAACGAGACCAAGTGAGATAAACTAATGCAGTTTTGATTTTTTATTTAATTTCATATCCGTAATATTACTAAACACGCATAATATATTTTTGATTATTGCAATATTTAATATATAATATATTATTATTTAATATGTATCAAGAGCAAAGACAGAAATCATCTTCTCTCAGTTGAGAATAAAATCCGTGTGTGATTATCTAATATTCGGCCTCAAATTAAATATTTGTCTAGCAAAATGCAGTCACAGGTTTCATATTAGAGAAGCATGTTTCACTTTATCAAATGACTCTGAAAGTAACATTTTTTCAGCCCATTTATTTGTTCACAAGACATTTTGCCTTGATTTGCTTTATGTCTTTTCAACATAATTATAATTGCCATTGCTACTTGAAACGTGCGTGAGAGAACTGACAAACTGCGAGTATATATATTGTAAAAGGTTTTATTTCTTTACAGAACTTGTGCAGCTGTGAAAACTGCAATTAAAACAAACAAATAACATGAGCACATGGAAGAAGAATGTACACAAGCATAGATAACTCCAAAATTCGAAACAATAAGAAAATAAATAATTAAATTTACATAAATAGTTGTAACAAAACAGGGAACTTATAACAAGGGTTTAAATCAGCAAGAATCGTTTGAATCGCCAAAGCAATACATTTTTACAAATTAAGAAAGAGTCTAAAAAGCAAGAAAAACTTTAGAAGAATTAAATTCATTAACTATAAAATTTGCCTAGGGTTTGCTGAAAATTGAATGGAAAAAATGTTGATTACCTCATTGGCCCCTCGTGTGGTCTATGGCAATTGAGTTACTCCCTAACAGTACCAAACGAATGTGCTGCCACTGGAGATAACAAATTTACCGTCTGCCCTCTTAGAAGGTCTCAATCCAAAAGACTGTTAAGGGGGTTTCTATTTCTTACGCAGTGACCAAAAATCCTATATTTTAGAAAAGGTTGCCGTAAGACAGCTTATTTGTTATATTTTTAATTAACTAATTCTAACTTTACTGTTTTGTTTCATACTTCTCATTTAGACCTCATTATTGTTTTACGTTATCCTAAAATATAAGGAACTATATTTTCTGGCCACATTGTCTCAAGGGGTGACAAGGCCGCTGGTCAAGAATACAGGGATCACTTCAGCGAGAAAACGAACCTGCTGATTTTTACATTGGGTTTGTTAGTAGTAAAGAATAAATAAATAATAAACTGATGATGCAATTATCTCTTCTCGTTCTGTCTACATTTATATTATAGGAAAATATATTAGTTTCTTATGTTTATTTTTTTTTACATTAGAGTTAAGAATTGTTTGTGTGGATGTAAACTTCCTGATGAAGTATTATAAACGAACAGTATGGATTTTATTTAGCCTTATCGAAAAATTCGACAAAGACGTGTTAATCTTTCCTTAAACAAATTATTCAAAAATATATACTTTGATATCTATCACGTTCAGCGCCTAGATCAGCGTTTCTCAACCAGGGTTCTCGGGAACCCTAAAGTTCCGAAAAATGTTCCTAAGGGTTCCGCGACAACAAGTGGGATAAACTTAAGCACTTTTGACATTTTATTTAATTTCATATACGTAATATTACTAAACGCGCACAATATATTATTGGTTATTGCAATATTGTAATATATACATCATCCCATCTAATCTATTATGTTATTCAAAAATATAACAATCATTGGTCATTGATGCCCTTATGTGGTTATCTAAAGTTCGAATTAAGTATTTGTGTAGCATAAGATAGGCACAGGTTTCACATTAGAGAAGCATGTTTTATCAAATGGCTCTGAAAGTAACATTTTTTAGCCCATTTACTGGTTCACAGGATGTGCGTTGTGGTACAGTGGATATCGGCTCGGAACGAGAAACCAGGGGAACAGAGTTCGAATTCCAATCGAATCCATTGTATTCACTTACGCGCAAATACCCTTGGGAAAGGTATTAATCCATCTATTCCTTCCAGTTATGGGTTAAATAGCAGGACAGATTGGGTTCTATAGCCTTGGTCGGCAACCAGTCTACCGCAGAAAGCAATGACAACCTACTGCGGGATAATCTTCTGCCCAGTCAGTCATGTCTCTTTCGAGACATGATCGCCCAAGCGTGTATCACGTATGGCACTTAACTGACTGGTTCACAAGATCTTTTGCTTTATGTCTTTTCAACATTTGCCAGTCAAGGATAAATAAATAATAAATTGATACTGCAATTATCTCTTCTCTTACTTGTACTTGTAACGACATTCACCCGGGGTGGGTTGAGCCGGCTCAAATGGAGTTAACCGCATCGCGCGTCAAGGCCATCGACCCTCGTCGATCGGCGGCGTAATGGGCGACATGATCAATCCATTCGCAGTTCCAGCGTCGGAGACCAAAAAACGCGAGGACCGGACATGAGCTCCATGTCTGCTTTGACAATATCGAGACAGGTCTTAAGTTGACCACCTCGGCGCTTCCTCCAACCAGTGGGTGCCACTAGTTTACAAACAAATTCTGTCTACATTTATTATAGGACAATATGATATTGGTTTCGTATTTTGATTTTTTATGTTTGAGTTTAGAATTTTTATTGAGTGAATGAAAACTCCCTGATGTATGAACTTTATTTAGCATTATCGAAAAATTTTGACAAAGAACAATTAATTTTTCCTTAAACTAATTATTAAAAAATATATACTTTGATATCTACCACGTGAACTACGATGAAAATAAATTGAGAAAAGTATGGTATATAATTTTGTTTTTGTTCAGGGGTTTCTTGAGATATGCAATTTATTTTAAAGGTTACGCAAGGTAAAAAAAAAAACAAAAGACAGAGTAGAGCAAATTTTGTGCAGCCCTAGAACATACAGTCACTATTGGCGTACTATCTCGTCGTCTCTCTCACGCTAATCTTTCCTTCTTCTTCATCAAGAACATTTTATAAAGTCAGACAAAAACAAAAAAAGACAGGAAACGAACAATTTAAATGAGTAGTTACATCAAAGATATCAACGACTACAACTACGACCCCGCTCCACTCAATACACAATTCTTCTTCTTCTTCTATGTGCCCTGTCCCTTCAGGACGTAGGCGATCATGGATCTCCACATCTCCCTATCCCTTGTGGCTCTTAGTATGTTTGCTCCTGTTGCTCCTGTCAACCCCCGTTCCGTCATCCACCTGATCAGACTCTGCAGATATGTTATCCGCTGCCTTCCTCTGTCTCTCCTTCCTTCTATCTGACCAGTCAGTATCAGGTTCTCCAGGCTCTCCTTCCTCATTGCATGTCCCAGGAACTTCAGTTGTCTCTTCCTGATGCTCAGCATCAATTTCCTTTTTGTTGCCATTCTTTCTAACACCTCGTCGTTGCTTGTATGCTCAGTCCACGATATCCGTAGCATCCTTCTGTAGAACCACATTTCGGCCGCTTCCAGTTTTTTCCTCATTTTCGATGATATTGTCCAGCATTCACAGCCGTATTGAAGAACTGATATCACGTAGCAGTCTAGCACTCTTTTCTTCGTTTCTATTGAGATCTTCCTGTGTGTTAGTATTTTGCTCATCTTCTGGAACGCGTCCTTTGCCATGCCAATTCGCCTTCGGATCTCCCTTGTCAAAATTCAGTCTATTACTGTTTTCACGCATTCAACAACTCTTCGAATCAACCTTATACCACGTAAAGAACATTACTAAATCTTTCTAACCAATCTTACAACAGACAAACAACATTACCAAACAACCGTGTACCAAACATATCGACATTACTCCTTTCGTTAATTACAGAATTATTTAATGTTTATATATAAAGGTAATTTAAGACATCTTGATTGCGTATTCTTATTATTGTTTCCTATTTTCATACATTTCTTATGGTGGACGAAACGAAACTAAACCAAATGCAAACCACAAATAAATATACCTTCAGTTAGTTAACCGCCATACGTCATACACGCTTAGACGATCATGTCTCGAAAGAGACATGACTGGCTGGGCAGAAGATTATCCCGTAGTAGGTTGCCATTGCTTTCTGTCGTAGACTGGTTGCCAGCCAAGGCTATAGAATACAATCTGTCCTATTATTTGACTAATGGCTAGAGGGAGAAAAGATGTATTATATTATTAAGTAGTAATTAGTGGGGGATCAGTTTAATACTTCATAACAATATAAAACCGATCCCCCACTTCATTTCTAGTAGAAGCCTTCATCATGTTTTCAACTATTATATTCAGTCAGCCAGTTAACTGCCATACGTGATATACGCTTGGGCGATCATGTCTCTTTGTGATATGACTAACTGGGCAGACGATTATTCCGCAGTCGGTTGCCATTGCTTTCTGTGGTAGACTGGTTGCCAGTCAATGCTATAGAACCCAATCTGCCCTTTACTTAACCCATAACTTGAGGGAAGAGACGGTATTTGCGCGTAAGTGGGTGCAAAAATTCAATTGGAATTCGAGTTCCCGATTTCTCGTTCCGAGCCGATATCCACTGCACCACAACGCACATCCAAGATAAACAGACGCTTGACAGCACCTGGTATTCCCAAGCCGTCACCCTATCTAAGTACTGACCAGAGTCGATTTTGCTTAAACTTCGGTGATCGGACGAGAACCGGTGTATTCAACATACCTTGGCCTACCATAAACTCGTCTACTATTTTGGCCTTATCAGTAGCAATTGTTTTTGCTTCTCAAAAAACTTTGTTGCTTGACTATTGTTTCCTTTTCTCATTTTAAATTTCTTTTAATGAATCCCAAAATTTCTGCTGGATGAAAATCTGGAGAGACTGGGAACCATTTTCTTTTTTACCTATGACCTTTTTGTCGCATGGTGGGTTATTGTAAATTTTGCACAATTATCTCTTTCGTTTAGATTTTCTTGGTCAAGACCTGTATAACTCGAAAATCATCTTATTTAAGAATTTACAATAATTCTCTGCATATATCTTGACAGTATCGTTAACTCTGAAGGGAAGTACAATTTTCCTACCTACAATATGAACTCGAAAAATTAGTCCATTTCTACACTGTTTTCTTGTAAGTCCTGGTGGTCATTTATTTTCATAAAGAACCAAAACTGTAAGCTAGCCGTCCTCATTATTATTCGTCCCATGACCGAGTGTGGTCGTAGGGTCGATGTGCAGCTGAGTAGATGACCAACTCCCGCCATATAATCTCGGTTATCTGATAATGATCTTCCTATCTAATCAATCATGTTGTCAACCCATTTTTATATCTAGTTGCTTTCTTTTCTTTCACTTAAGTTGGTAATTTGTATCTTTTACATAAGGTGGTACCTTGTACCTTTTATCTAAAGTAGTACTTTGTACCTTTTACCTAGTACCACCTTAACTACTACCTTAGGTAAAAAGTAAAAGGTGCGAGGTAGTTTTTACTTTTTACCTTGTAACTTTTACCTGAGGTGATACCTTGTACTATTTACCTAACGTGGTACCTTGTATCTTTTACCTCAGCTGGTACCTTGTACCTTCTACATTTTATCTAAGTTGGTACTTTGTAGGATTGTCAATGGAAGCATTGTTGGCTCTTATAACATGTCTATACATTTCATCTTTTTCTTTTTGACACTGGTTAAGCTCATCCAATGAGCCTATTTCTTGCTAGCTGGTATTAGGCTCTAATAGATAGATAGATAGATAGATAGATAGATAGATAGATAGATAGATAGATAGATCTTAAAGTAAAACAGTGCGCCTCCTCGTGTTAACTCTTACATATTCCTTTCCACACCACCTGATGACCATTACTTTCCACTCCACCTGATGAATCCCTCTCCACACTTTACACCTCCTTACTCTCCCCCTCTAATAAACCCAAAGAATAAAGTCTAGTCATACGGCCATAAAATCTATACCCAATCTTCTAATGTTAAATCTATCTACAAAATTCCCGACACTTTCATTAATCAACTATATTCCCTACCCACCCCACTTCTTTCAAAATTCTAACGGACAATTTACAAGACTTATTCCGTTTATCGCTAAACACCATCAACATCCCACACACAACTCACCAAATATAAGAAAATAGGCTTTCCATTCCTTTCCACACCATCTGATGAGACATTGTAATTTCAATGTCGAAACAAAATGTACACTTTGTAGTGGATAAAATAAAATTGTACATGCTCTAAAATATAATTTATAATAAATATTCATAGCTCTATATTATATATCGAGCACTGTTTTAAATTAATGCTTTGGACGTTGTAAATTTTTCTTCGTTCCTTATTCACTCGGATAGATAGATAGATAGATAGATAGATAGATAGATAGATAGATAGATAGATAGATAGATGAACAGAAAAATGGAATAGATAGATAGATAGATAGATAGATAGATAGATAGATAGATGAACAGAAAAATGGAATAGATAGATAGATAGATAGATAGATAGATAGATAGATAGATGAACAGAAAAATGGAATAGATAGATAGATAGATAGATAGATAGATAGATAGATAGATAGAGTAAACTCTCCCGTTGTTTTTAACGTTTGAGAAATCAACAGCATGTCCCGCACTCGATGTACTTGAGCTTGTGATTTTGATTATTTTTAAGGTCAACTTGAGTCCAGCACAACATACAGAACAGAGAACAGCACCTTTTTTGAATGCTGAACAAATGTTAGAGCGATATTATTATTGTTATTATTGTTTTCCTTTGTAATACATGTTCAATACGTAATTTCTGAAATGTTGTCATCGCTTTTTTGTACACACTTCTTCAATTGACACAAACAAAAGGCACTTTCTTAAAGGAAGACAAGAGGATGCCAATATAGTTTATATATCAGCCTCTGTGCTATTATTTGTGTAGCAAATTAGACTGAGAATGTGGCAAAAATTCCTCACTTCGACCTACACGAATGGCCCAAAATGTATTTGGTTGTTACAAAAATAATAGCCAATTTCAGAAACGTAATTTTACTCTTGAAAAATTAACTGCAGAAATGTTGAAATTAGTCAAATTAAGCACCTTGGGCACCTATGCATCTCTGCATATCGATCGACGAGATTATTGATTCCTCGTTGATAAAACGTTATTAGCTGAGATGCAACAATATTTTTGAAATCTGATTCCACTTCTGGCTTGGACCTAAAAGTTTTACCGATTAAAATGTGCTTAAGTGCTTAAAAATGATAATCTGTGAAAGATTAGAAGAATATGGAAGATGTGCTAAATTTTCGTATCCAAAATCTGTGAGTTTTTGCGACGTCATTCTTGCAACATGTAGCCGCGCATTATCGAGGAGAAGAATTCGATCACGTCGAGTCACCAATGCAAACCTCATATCTTTGCAGGCGTTCATACATTTCAGCAAGTTGATTGCGGTAAAGGCCTGCATTAATGCTCTGATTGGCTTCCAGAAAGTTGTAGTTGATAACACCAATTGCAGACCACCAGTCACCATAATCTTTTGCTGAAGCAACTTTGGCTTTGGGATATGTTTAAGGAACTCATCACGATCAAGCCATTGACCTGGTCGTTTACGGTTATCACAAAGGGTCCACTTTTCATCACAAGTAATTATTCGATCAACAAAGGAATCATTAATATTACGCAGAGAGAGAATCGAGCCCACTTCAAAACGCCTAAGGTTTTTATTTTCATTGAGATCATGCGGAACTCATTTATCGAACTTTTTCATCTTGCAATACTCTGCAAATGACGATAACTGTTACAGCGCTGACACAAAGTGTCTGAGATATTTTTCTGGCACTTTGACGTGGGTTTTACTTGTAATTGTTCATTGTCAAGACTGCATGACCGTCCTCTGTCTTCTTCATCATCAAGACTCTTATCACCAGTACGGAATTTCTGGAGCCACTTTCGTGCTGTCCGATCACTTGTGAACCCATCACTCCGTACTCTCTTGATATTAGCAGAAGTTTGGGAGACACTGTGCCCAAGTTTGGACTCATGCAATAAAATAAAACGAAGATATGTTTTATCATGTTCATAATTTTTTTTTTAATCATCTCACCCCAAGCAAGGCATTCCACTGCCTCTATTGCGCATGGGGCTACATAGGGGAAGGTAAAGAGAAGGAGTGGTTAGACATAGGGAATGTCAGGAGGAAGGTGACAGATGAGTAAAGATACCGAGGATGAAGGTTGGGCAGATGGGAAGAGTGTTTGATAGAATGGGAGCAGGTTAGTGTGTTAGGAGGTGTCTATTGACCTTACATTTAAACTCCTGGAGATTGTAGCCGTCGGGGAAGCAATCGTGTGGAAGAGAATTCCACAGTCGGGAAGTGCGAGGAAAGAAACTGTTGGAGTAGAAGTTACGGCTGCATTTTATCGGTTTCACTGTAAAAGGGTGAAAAGACTTCTTTGCTTCAAGAATATGTCTATCTTAAAATAAGTTGAAAATTATTAAAGAAAATTATAGTTGAAAATTATTAAAGGAAATTATAGTTGAAAATTATTAAAGGAAATTATAGTTGAAAATTATTAAAGGAAATTACAGTTGAAAATTATTAAAGAAAATTATAGTTGAAAATTATTAAAGGAAATTATAGTTGAAAATTATTAAAGAAAATTATAGTTGAAAATTATTAAAGGAAATTATAGTTGAAAATTATTAAAGGAAATTATAGTTGAAAATTATTAAAGAAAATTATAGTTGAAAATTATTAAAGAGTACTCATTAATTATCATGTATACCGAAATTCACCTAATGCCTTGAATACTATGTTAAAATGGTTTTTCTAAGAACTAACTTTGAGCGGTCATTATTTTTGTAACAACGTAATAGTTCTACGGGATGAACGCTATTCTGAAGGTGAAATTAGTCTAGAAAGTGGATTGTTGCAAAAGAACTGTGCACGATTATCGTGAATTTCCAAAATTCAAGGAGAAGTTGAATTTCCAAAATTCTGGTGATGAGTTTCAAAGAAAATCAATTCTCGAATTGGGTCGTAACTGTGGGGCGTGTGTCTTGTTCATCTCTTTAGCGTTGTTATAAAACTGAATGTCATATATTCCCTGATTTACAGTCACTTACTGTAGTTTCGATGTTGAGTAGAATTCTTTGAAACTCTACTGTTTCCGTGAGAGACTGATAATGTATCGGCGTATAATTTGAAATTGGAATTATTCAAACGCATGGGACTTTAAGATTCGATTAAGTCAGGAACGAAAATGTGAATATTCAATGATCAGATACGATGTAGTTCTAGTATTCAAAAGTGTAAAACAAGTTGACAGAGTTGGTTTCACATGAAGTTATACAATTGTATTCAACATGGATAAAAGGGTATATTTTGCGGGACTTAGCTTCGAAGTTGTGAGTTCGTTGAAATTTTCCAGTTGTCATTAGGGGTTGATATTGTATCAGCATATAATTTGACAATGAGGTTTATTCAAACGTATGAAGCTCTGCCTTTGTCTTTTTCTTCTGTCCTTTCTATCTTGTCCTGTAGAGAGTGAGTCGCCATTTTATCTAGTTTTTTTTAATCATTTCACCCCGAGCAAGGCAGAAATGCCACTGATGAGCGGGGGGGGGATACATAACAGTAAAAAGATTAATTAGAAAAGAGTGAGGAGTACAAACTAGTTAGAAAGGAGCAATAGAAAGCTGAGAATGCAGGTGCGATGACAAATACATAGGTGGAGAGAAAAGGAAGGATATACGGGGGTGGGGAGAGAGCTAGAGTCCAGTGGTTAATAGATGAGTATTGACATTGCATTTAAATTTCTGGAGGTTGTAGCCGTCAGGAAAGCAAGAATATAGGAGCGAGTTCCACAGGCGGGAAGTGCGAGAGAAGAAGCTGCAGGTGTAGAATTGTCGTCTGCATTTGTCTAACCTAACTGTGAATGGGTGGGACCCAGTTGCCAGTCTGGTTGCACAAGTAAACACCTGTTGAGGAGGCACCAGTGACTTAAGTTCGTCCGAGCAGAAGCCTTGAAAGTAATGCTTGAGTTTTCTATGTTGTGCTTAGCATCGTGTGAACGGAAGGTTGATTTGTGTGTTTCTTTGCATAGGATGGTCCCCATTATGTAGTTATCAGAATTTCTTTGCGTGTTATTTGTGGGGTCGTCAAATATGTAGAGATGAGGTCTTTGCGAGGTTGCCAATGAATTAATGAGAAGATTGAAAAGATACTGTGAGATGGATAGGAGCTAGCGATATTGCAAGTAGTTCTTGTCGATATAAAATGATTGAAAGTTTTATCATTTGTGTATATAAATGTTGAATTTATTTTGGCGAAGGAAATAACATCCAATTTTGTAGAGTGTGAATGTTCAAATGTGTAAGCAAAGTGTGTTCTTTTGAATATTTTTTGTTTTGTTTTGAATTTGGACGCCGATGTTCACCAGTGAAGTAGTAGGGGTTCATCCACTGCGTTTTCTTCGCGGGGTCACCAGTGTAGTAGAGACGTTCAGCCATGTCTGGTACAAGGCCAATTCACAAACAGAGCTGAAGGTTTATCGGAAGGTCATCCGAATTATCATAGTTATTAGAATTATCAGAAGGTTAAAATGTGGAAGAATCAAATTGTTTCGTTTGTATGTTAAAGTAGAATTTTATTAACAGAACAACATGAATTTGTAGGAAGTAAATGTTCAAAGAGAAAATGTACGTACGAAGTTAGATGTTCCAAGAGAAATAGTAGTAAGACGTTAAGTGTATTCAGAGTTTGTTGTCGTAAGTAGCAGAATATGTGTATGTGGAAAGATTAACAGGTTACTAATCAAGTCTGTGTTCCTTTCCATTTTTAAGACCAGAGAGAAAGTGAAAAGGAAGGTACAGCAATAAAGGAAATTGTACTTAGCGGACGCTAGTTTTTAGGAGTCAGTTGAAGTATCTTTTTGTTGTTGTTGTTGTTGTTTTTTCTTTGTTAACAGCGAGAATGTTGAGAATGGAGAAAAAGAGGTAAAAGAAATTAGCATGAGTGAAGAAGGAAAACAAATGTGTGACGGGAGTTTATGTACTGGTCAATCTTGAAGTTTTTTGTCATGCTGCTGGTGTATGATATCGCTGCTTCCATCTCACTGACTGATTCGGCTTTCTTTCTGCCTTTTTATACCGAAATACCTTTTAGAATAGGCTTGTTAATTTTTCTCTCAGTTTTTGCAAATCGCTTCCTTTCATTGGTTAGAAAATTAATTTAACATCAGATTGTGAAATCCGGCTTTGTCTTTTTCTTTCAGTACGGGGTCAATCCTTTTCCTATTTGTCAAAATTAGGATTTCACACGTAATTGTGAATCTTTTAATTTCGTGTTCATTATACCTGTAATTGAGGCACTAGCATTTTTGCAGAAGCTTTCGCTATGTAAAGCAAACAAGAAAACATGCATACTTTCAAATTTCGCGCCGCCTGTAATTATCATCAGGGGGCTGTAATTCAAAATCTCAACGCCTATGATTATCATCAGGGGACGGTAATCCAACAACGCAGACATAAAAACAATTTTTTATGACGTTACTTAAAAATCAAAAAATCAAAACTAATACCTTTTGAAACATCACTAAGAAAAATGCAAATATATCCACTACATACAATGCAAACAACGTAACATACTTAAGATAATACTTTAAACAAATAAGATAACCAACCGTTCACAATAAATAAACTAACAAATTAGGAAAATAAATAATAAACAAATTAAACTACGAATGCATGTATAGCCACAAGTCATTAAATTTAATAATAATAATTTACAAGTAATTAATGAATTAATACTGTTAGTAATCAATATAAAATAATGAGTTTTAAAAGTTAGCAAACGACATTACACAATCGTTACAAATAATAGCATTCTGACCTACAACTGTTTTACGCAATAACTTTCGAGTAATTTGAAATATTACCGTTGCCACCTACTGCTAGGATAAAACAACAAACAGAAAATATATGATCTTATTACCCATAATGCTTCATTGATCAGCATATCTAAATGATCGAGCCACCATATAACACACATGACCCAAAAATTGCGTTCAAGCATGAAACAGACTGTCGCCACTTGGCGTTGTCTACATTTACATACGCTGTATCCCTGATGTTGAGCGCTTTTACCCATAAATATAACTATATTTTTATTTTATATATATATATATATATATATATATATAATAACTGAACAATTATCTGAATAAGATAAACTATGAAATCTCCACAAATATCCTTAAAGGCCTATAATTAATACCAGAAGCCATTGGTTTATGCCAATGGGTTCCCATACTTATTTCCTGTTTTCACTCTCACTTGGTCATGTGTGACGTCACGAGCTATGATGCGACATTCGCTTCCAGCGTCTTAAATGCACGAGTTTGTTGTTGCTTGGAAATGTTCCATGCAAGCAAAAACAGTTTGTCAATATGGTTTGTCCGTGTTTAAAATTTATAATATAATTTGACATCTTTGAAAATGGGTTATGTAAGTCGAAAGCTTAGACTGGATTATTAAAAAAATAATGTATCAATATTGTAATTTTCTTTCTTCATTTAATGATAATGCTATTAAGCTTATCAGAGAATATAAAAAGGAATTACATAAAATAGACAAAACTTGTCTATATTATTTAATGAAACAGGCTATATATATATATATATATATATATATATATATATATATATATATACACATATATGTATATATACATACAATTTGTTTGTTTAAACGTTATTTGTAACGAATACTGATATTTGAGTAGATGAACATTTTTATTATTAAACAGTATATATTTTATTGACATCTACCGGCCTGAATATATATATATATATATATATATATATATAAAGTACCTCCACTCATTTTCGATACCTAACTTTTAAATTAAATTTTTAGAAATAAAATGTTTTCTTGAAACTTTTATTTTTATTTTTAATGGAAGCTAAATTATTAAATTTGCTATTTCCAGTAAGCAAAATACACTAGTGTATTTCAAACAGAAATTATGTTGATTAAATTCTAAACTTTTAAGATTTCTTTCAAATTTTAAAATTTTTTCGGCCATTTTTAAATGATCGATACATTTGTAAACAAAAGTTAATTCTCGGTTTTAAAAATCTTGCATAAATAAAATATACACTTGTGACACGTTATTTTTGCAAAAATATCAAATGTACGGTTAAATTAATCTGATTTACACACGTATTACTTATTTACAGCATGAAATGTAAACTAAAACTATTACTTAATTACAGGGTGTTGATCTTTCCGACATTTTCCATATCATTTGATGGCAACGCAGATGCTACATACCTACATAGGGATCAGAATTGAAAACATTCTCTAATTTTTTTTCCTGTAATGGAAAGAAACCGTGAAACACATGACCTTTTAATGTACACATAGAAATTACAAAACAAAAAATAACTTCATCTACATGAAAAAAACAATTAAACATTATTTTCAAAATATGATAGCTCGACGATTTGTATTCAACTTCTCAATCCTCGATTTGTAGTCTTCACTTTATAGCGTAATAACTAACGCCAATATATTTTTAACTATTTTTCAAATAATTTTGAAATTTTATAAATTATTATAATTAAAAAATATTAAAACAATTCTTTTAAAATTTCGTTATAAATTAGATTTTTTTCTTCAGACTTTAATGTTTTTAATATATATTATTTATTAAAGCAATTAAAAGCTTATCAAATCAAATAATGTCATAGTTTAATTGGATTTTTTTATTTTAATATTGGGAGCAGATTTTCGGAAATAAAAGCCAAAATATTTGATGATTTTCGTTCCCTAATGAGTTTAAAAAAAAACAATTTTCACAACAAAATTTGATTTTTTAAAATTTTATGAATTTACGTGTAGGTGGGTGGGTAACAGATGTAAAAGAAATTATTTTTACGAAGTTTTTTTTTTAATAATAATTTCAAAAATAATTTTATTCATCTGTGAAAAAAATGTTCATTTGTATTAATTTTGGAGCCTTTTTACTATGCTGTTTTTTCAACAATTTAAGCACAAGCTTATATATATATATATATATATATATATATATATATATATATATATATAGTGAATACGGCTTTTGTTCACAACTTTTTTAATTTTAAACAATTAGCAGTTGATAACGAACAAAACATAAATAACAAAGAATTTCCTGATAAAACCGATAAAATTTATATCGTGAAATATACAAGATGTGAAAATGATACTGGATGTGAAGAGAGTAAATAGGGAATGAAAGGAATTAGCCTCTACACCTGTTCAATAGACGTGGATGGAGTGTGAACCGGGCGATAGTTCAGTCTATCTACTCCAATTGAAAAAAAAAAATAAACAAAAAAGAAAAGTGGAAAGATTGGAAAAGAGAAACCCCTTCCTAAACAAGAAACAAAGCTATCACCTCTACTCCTGTTCAAAAGAAGGGGTGGAGTGTAAAACTGGGTGATGGTGGGTACTATCTACTCCAATAATAATTTTAAAAAATTAAGTTTTAACTTAGTATAAGTCGAAACGAGATTTAAACCAAAAGTTATTTACAATAGCAAAATACTACCCCTGTCAAAAACTTCAAACAAATTAAAGACAAAAATTAAACAGGCAAAAATTAAACAGGCAAAAATTAAACAGACAAAAATTAAAATAAAAAGCAGAAATCAACATACCAGGAAGGTAAGAAAACAAAATGTGTCTTATAAATGCAAAGTTCATATAATTATGTATGAATAAATACTCTCCCTAACCCTAACCCTAAACAAAAAGCATGTAAACAAAACAATTTGTTGAAAAGGGTATTTTTAAATGAGTTCAAAGGATATGTCAAAGGATATATCTTGAAAAGTTTAAATGTTTTGGTCCTTTGAGTGAATATAATATTGAGTGAGTAAGTTCTAATTTTGTTGTTCGTGTTACGAAATTCTTAACTTTGTAAAATTCAACTGTTAATAATCGCGTAGACATCAGTGGCACTTGGTTAAAGCAATAATTCCACTAAGAATTCAGACGAAAGTCTCCTTCTTTTATACAGTATGATAGAATCAAGAACACTTGTTCAAATTTCTGAAGATACGTAACTAAACGTGTTCTGTGACGTGTTCTCACATGCTTCATATTTTTTTTACCAATCAGTAATGACTAGCGGGAAATTCAAATTTTAAATTTTCAGACAAAGCGTCTGTGTTTAAGAAACACGAGTTATCGTTCTTGTGAAAATATTATTGCAATTTTATTTTTGGATTCACAACATGTGCGAAAGGTAAATTGTTGTAAATGCTTTTTTTTATTTAATGTTGCAAAGTGGATTCCACAATTCGCACACAAATATACGAGGTATTCGCAGTAACTTTAATAGTGTAGAATCTTTCCTTCTAACTAACTCACCCGATATCTTAGCTATATGTGAGACTAACCTTGACCCTTCTATCCCCTCTTCAGAGCTGTTCGTTCCTGGTTGCCTTCCTCTCTTCAGGAAGGACTCCAATGTCCATATGCATGGGCTTGGTGTATATGTCAGCGAACAACTCCCCCTAGCCAGGGTCACATCTCTTGAATCCCTTGATCATTCCTTCATGTGCTTCCGTCTCTCACTTCTAAGCTCGGTTAGCTATCTCTTCTTCCTCTACCGCTCCCCCTCCTCCTCTGACTGTACGGTACTTGATTGCATCTCTACTAATATCGACAGGGCCATTTCTTCTCACCCATCTGCCCATATATTTGTGTTTGGCGATTTTAACGCCCACCACACCAAGTGGCTTGAAAACTCAGCCACCGACCTTGCTGGGATCCGCACCATGCACTTTTCAATAGCCCAAGCTCTAACGCAAGTGGTGGACTTCCCCACGCGTTTCTCTAAAAACCCTAACGGAAGGGACTCTTTACTCGACCTTTGCTTTACCTCCATCCCAGACTCCTGCACTACCAGGCAACTCTGCCCCCTCGGAAACTCTGACCACGCCGTAGTCTCCGTAAACATATCAATCAGCACTAACTCTACCCAAGAAAACCAGACCAGCAGAATATCATACTGCTACCAAGGAGCCGACTGGGACTCGTTCAGGGACTTCCTCTGCGACGTCCCCTGGAACAACGTCTTTGATCTTCCTGTCGAAGACTGTGCCTCCGAAGTCTCCTCTTGGGTTAAGGCTGGCATCGATGCTTTTATCCCTGCCAGAAAATTCCAACTAAAACCAAATTCGTCCCCCGGGTTCTCACCCGCTTGCTCGGCCGCTATTGCCCACCGGAACCATTTCTTCCGGCTCTATCGAAGCTGCTCGTCGAACCAAAACAGGCGCCTTTTCACCTCAGCACGGAACAAGTGTAAAAAAGTACTGAACGAAGCCAAGAGGGCGTTTGCTACCAGAATTAGGCAACGCATAGCATCCTCTAAGTTTGGCTCCAAAGATTACTGGCGTCTCTGCAAAAGCGTGCTCAGCAGGAACAAGACTTCAATACCCCCACTAATCAATGAATTTGAAGTTCTCACCTCCCCAGCCAACAAGGCTGAATGCTTTGCCCGTAGATTCTCAACCAATTCGACACTGGACTCGTTAGGAATACCTACACCAGACTTCCCACCCAGAACTAAGGCTCAACTAAATAACGTCCACATTACACCCTCGCTGGTCGCCAAGATAATTGCGCAACTTGACCCACACAAAGCGAGCGGCGGTGACGGAATCCCAGTCATAGTACTGAAGAAATGTGCCCCAGAACTCTCCTCTGTCCTCTCTAAACTCTATAACCTCTGCCTATCTGCTTCCTGCTTTCCTGCCTGTTGGAAGTCCTCCTGCGTAGTCCCTATATTTAAGAATTCTGGCGAACCCTCAGACCCCGCCAATTACAGTCCTATTAGTCGCCTTCCAATCTTTGGCAAAGTTTTCGAAGCCATTATCAACGCCGAGGTGATTCAGCATCTTATGGCCAACGGGCTTCTCTCTGACAAACAGTATGGGTTTCGCTTCACCAGGTCTACTGCTGATATGCTAACGACCATTACCGAGTACATATACCAGGCACTCGACAAGAATGGTGAAGCCCAAACCGTTGCCTTGGATATCTCCAAAGCATTCGACAGGGTCTGGCATGCTGGCCTCTTGTGCAAACTGCGGAGCTATGGGATAACTGGATATCTGTTTGACCTCATCCAGTCTTTCCTCTCTAACCGCACATTGAAGGTGGTATTAAATGGGCATGCCTCCCAAAACTACCATACGAACGCGGGCGTCCCTCAAGGTTCTATCCTAGGTCCCACGCTCTTTCTGATCTATATTAATGATCTCCCCGACACCATTAGATCCCAAGTTGGCATGTATGCCGACGACACAACAATCTACTCCCGCATCGATCAGAAACCAGGTCTGGACGACAAAGTGAACCTCGCTGCCGTACTTGAAAGGGACCTCCAATCCGTAGTGACCTGGGGTAGGAAATGGTTGGTAAATTTCAATGCCTCCAAAACAAATCTGTTATCAACTAATCACCATAGACAATCGCATCTACCTCCCATTAGCATGGGACAGGCTAGCCTCCCAGAGAGTAAAATACTACACCTCCTTGGCCTTACACTCTCGGCAGACCTCAAATGGAATGACTATATTGAATCCATTGCTAAATCTGCTTATATGAAAGTGGGCTCCCTGTGCAGGGCCCGGAAATTTTTCCCACCTGAATCTATTCTGCACATATACAAATCTACCATCCGCCCGTGTATTGAATATTGCTGCCATATCTGGTCGGGTGCCCCTGCTGCTCTCCTTGGGCTTCTTGACAAAATACAAAGGAGGATCTGTAACGTGGTTGATACTGACTTGGCAGACCGGCTGCAGCCGCTCTCTCACCGGCGTGATGTGGCTTCCCTGTGCCTCTTCTACAAGTACTTTCATGGCTTCTGCTCCGATGAGCTTAGATCACTGGTGCCGCCTAAGCACGAATTTACACGAGATACTAGATTAGCAACTAGGTCCCACCCTTTTACAGTTAAACAAATAAGATGTAACCGTAAATTCTACTCCAACAGCTTCTTTTCTCGCCCTTCCCGCCTGTGAAACTCCCTTCCACAAGTCTGCTTTCCCGACAGTTACAATCTCCAGGTGTTTAAATGTAGGGTCAATAGACACCTCCTATCACACTAACTCCCAACTATTCTCACAACACTCTCATCTACCCAACCCTCATTCTCGGTATCCTTACCCGCCTATCACTCACCCTCTGTCATTTCCTATATTTAATCAGCTTTTCTCCACTCTACGTAGCCCCCTGCACAGTAGTGGCAGTGACATGCCTTGCTCGGGGTGAAACGCTTATAAAAAAAAAGAAGTTCCAAAAAAAGATTTTTTTTGTTAAGAAATGATATTAATAGTTTTAAATATAGTAATGCCTGGATTCGTAATCGGAGGCCACAATTTAAACAACCTAAGGTACGCAGATGATACAGTGCTGACAGCAGACACAGAAAGGAAACTACAAGACCTCCTTCAGAAGGTAGCAGAAGAAAGTAACAAGAAAGGACTAGAAATAAACTGCACGAAAACCGAATGCATAATCATCAGTAAAAAGGGCAGCCCAATATGCCAAATACAAGTCGGGGATACTAAAATCAAGCAGGTACAAAAATTTAAATACCTGGGAAGTGTTCTAACAGAAGACGGAAAGTGCGACACAGAGATCCGATGGCAAATTGGCATGGCGAAGGAAGCATTCCAGAAGTTGAGTAAAGTATTAAGAAACAGGACAATTTTGCTAGAAACTAGGAATAGAGTACTGGATTGCTACGTGATGTCCGTCCTTCAATATGGCAGTGAATGCTGGACAATACCATCAAAGATGAAGGAAAAACTTGAAGCAACTGAAACGTGGTTCTACAGAAGGATGCTGCGAATATCATGAATCGAGCATGTGAGCAATGATGAGGTCTTGGAAATTATAGAAACAAAAAGGAAATTAATACTGAGCATCAGGAAGAGACAGCTGAAGTTCCTGGGATACGCATTGAGGAAGGAGGGCTTGGAGAACCTGATACTAACAGGCCAGATAGAGGAAAAAAGAGACAGGGGAAAGCAACGGATAACATATTTGAAGGACCTAATCAGGTGGATGACGGAACGAGGATTGCATGGTGTAACAGGAGAAAACGTGCTCAGAGCCACCAGGGATAGGGAGACGTGGAGAGCCATGATCGCCTCCGTCCTGAAGGGACAAGGTATATAGAAGAAGAAGAATCCTGATGTAATTTAGCAGGTCAGTGCACCCGCCTGCCAGTTTTAGTCGTAATGGTTGGTTGTTGCTGTTTTTCTTTTTTGGATTTGGCTAGGGTTTGTATCAGTTGCGGCATCCTCTGTAATATCCAGAAAAACAGGTTTTATTCCGTCAATAATGAGCGTTATCTCTTTTCCGTTTGCAAGTAAAGTAAAATATTTTGGCTGTCGTGCAATTACTTTGAATGGGTCAGAATAAGTGGAAGAAAGTGGCTTTTTAACACCATCTTTGCGTACAAAATTATATTTTCAAGTCTGTAATGTTTTGGGTATATAAGTATTTTTATCTTGTGAGCGTGTCGGTGTAAATGCTAAATCAGCCATTAGCTGATTTAAATCTTGCACTAAGTGTGTGGTGGCTCTAGTCCGTATGATATTTTCAATGAAATTATCAATTAGTGTTAACAAGCTACCAAAAACTAATCCAGCAATTGAGCACTGAGGATTCTCCGTCATTACATTGAATTTATGATGAGGGGTAATTTCTTAATCCATGACTGTGAATTGTCAGTAGCTATCAATGAAGTTTCAATTTTTTATGTAGTCTTTCCACTAAACCGTTCTCACAGGGATCGTATGCCGTTGTTATGTGTTTGGCACGAAGCGAGTTTGAAAGTCCCGTGAATAACACGGATTGAAACTGGGTACCACCATCTGTAGTGATGATTGATGGTCATGCGAAGATGGATATCCATTCCCGTAATATGGTTTGTGCTATAATCTCTGCAGTGGTTGTTTTTAGTGGCACGGCTACTGGCCATCGCGTAAAGCGATCAATAATAGTATGTACTGGTAAACATCCACCTCTGTGTAATGGTTCCACCAAATCGATATGGAAATGTTTGAAACGACCATCATGCGGTGGAAATTGACCAACTGGGGATTTAGTATGACGTTGGATCTTAGTCCTTTGATGCATAAACTGCATCCAGTTTTTGATATCTGCAGATATGTTAAGCCAAACAAATCTTTCAGCTATTAGTTTGGTCGTAGCTCTATATCCTGGGTGTAAGAATGAGTGGAAATGCTCAAAAATACTTCTGCACATATAATCAGGGTCATAAGGACGAGAATGAACAGTGCTCACAATGTCTTCGCTTCCATCTCTGACTGATTTGACTTTCTTTTTTTTATAAAGAAAAACTTTATCATATAGGTTTGTTAACTTTTCTCTTAGGTTTGCAAATAGCTTCCATCAGAAAAGTAATTTAACATTAAATTAATTTTGTTTCGTCTTTTTCTTTCCTATTCATCAAAATTAAATTTTACGATGGATTGTGAATTTTACCTTTGTCTGGGTTTTTTCAAAATGTTTTCAGTCATTCTGATCCGATTTTGTGGATGTGCAATTCTACTTTTTGTGTTTCAGTTAATTTTATCCTATAAAACTATGAATATCAGACAAAATTTCCCAAATTCTCAAGATTTAGGATCTCGTCTTGTCTATAGGTCGCCTTATATATGGAAATGGTAATGACTTTAATTCTATTGTAAATTACTTCTCCACACTAAATTTAAAGTGGCGGGCAAAATCAGGAACTCTTTTCATTTTTCAACATCTTTATCAGCGAAGCTTTTTTGAGAGGGTAGCCATTTTAATCAAAACTGGTCAGAAATAAGGTTCAGTTTAGTGATGACGAAAAGTTATTCGCTTGGTTTTAGAGGTTTTGGAATTATAGAAGGACATTTTTATGTATTTTCTTTTCTTTTTTTAATTTGACCTTGTTAAATTTTTATCCCACTAAAGGAGATGTGTGAAAATATGAACAATCAAGATGGTGTGTAAAAATAATCATTTATATAATAAACATCAACAATTCAGGATTATACAAAATTATAGTAAAGTTCATGTCTGGTACAAGGTTGATTAGAAAAGTTTAGTAATGTTCTTTGCCTGGTACAAGGTTGATTAGAAAAAATTAAAAATATTGTTTGTCTGGTACAAGGTTCACAAAAAGAGTTCGTGTAAGTACTTAAATGCAATAAGTACTAATAAGTTGTAAGTATGAGAATAGAAACGACGATATGTAGGAGCGGGTGGGTGTAGTTGTAACCATTGATGTCTTTGATTTAACCGCTAAGTTAAATGTTCGCTTCATTGTCGCTTCTTCTTTGTGTCTGACTTTACGAAATGTTTTTTGAAGAAGAAGCAGGAGAGGTACAGAACGCAGCACGAGGGATGGAGAGAGAGAGCGTTGGGTGAGAGGGTAACAAATGCAAATCGCCTGGATTTGGATCTAGAGAAACAGCTAAGAGATCCTCTGAAGAAAGGGACAAAATCCTCGTACTTTTTGGAAGTTAAAAGCAAATCACCTTTTTTCAAAAATATTTTCTGTTCTCTGATAGGTTAATATGTATGTTTCTTTTAAATTGTTTTGTTAACCAGAAGATCTGCGAGGAACCATATGTGCAAAAACTCAAGTATGTCTTCTTCTTCTTCTTCTTCTTCTTCTTCTTCTTCTTCTTCTTCTTCTTCTTCTTCTTTTATGTGCCATGTCCTTTCAGGACGTAGGCGATTATGGCTTTCCACATCTCCCTATCCCTGGTGGCTCTTAGCACGCTTTCTCCGGTTGCACCATACAACCCTCGTTCCGTCATCCACCTGATCAGGCCCTTCAAATATGTTATCTGCTGCTTTCCTCTGTCTCTTTTTCCCTCTATCTGGCCTGTTAGTATCAGGTTCTCCAAGCCCTCCTTCTTCATTGCATGTCCCAGGAAATTTAGTTGTCTCTTCCTGATGCTCAGTATTAATTTCCTTTTCGTCTACATCCTTTCCAAGGCCTCGTCATTGCTCACATGCTTGGTCCATGATATCCGCAGCATCCTTCCTTTCAGCTGCTTCATGTTTTTCCTTCATCTTCAAAGATATTGTCCAACATTCACTGCCATATTGAAGAACCAACATCACATAGCAATCCAGTACTCTCTTTTTTGTTTCTAGTGAAATTGTCCTGTTTCTTTGTTTTAAATCGCCGAAGAGAGAACTTCCTGTTCACCACAGAAGCTACAAATTTCTCATACCTCCGCCATTGAATGTGGTCAGAAGAAGAGAGATCAATTGTTAGTCTTTGCTCATCTAGATCTCTATCTGTAATGAAATACACAATTATTATCTCATTCACCACACGAGCTCTTCATCGTCACACACACAAACCCTGTTTCACTTTCCCTCTTTCCTCTTTCTTACCTTTCATTTTGACTTTTGTCTTCACTTTTTGTACTTGAACTTCTTTGACTTTCTTCCAGTGGAAAAATATCATATACACTCGAAGAGGTGGTCACGTGTCAATTCCATGCCGACAAGGCGATCAAACTTTGCAGTCACTGTACTCGAAGGCTTAATCTACGTCATCGGCGGGTACGATGGTGAGTTTGATTTCTCTCCTCTAGAAGAAGTTCTAAAATGAAGATTTTCTTCAAGATTTATATCTGGAAATGTCTCTTTGAAAATTATGCCTGTGTTTCCAATAATTCATGCCATATCTTAAAAACTCAATCGAGCAGGGTTAGGGTTAACTGAAATTTATTTATTAAGAAAAGGATTTTATATTTTAATGTGGTTGTGGCTGTTGAGGAAAACAAAAATCTGAAAAGAATAATTCATATTTTATTTCTCTTTTTAAGGCATTTACGTAACAACGACTTGTATGGAATGTTATGGCTATTACTGCTGGGTTGATTCTTTCGCCTAAACATCCAAAACTTGTTAAATGGCTTTCGCGGCTGAAATAAATAGGCAAAGAGAAAAGGAAAGATACAGAGACACTAGAGGGACAGTTTGGACACTGATTTTATTTCTGTTTTAAACGACCTCTTGTTGGGGAAATTCCTTCCTGAACAGTTTGGCACGTCTTTACCATCCAAAGTCCAACAGAGAAAGAGATCGAGTTTATTTTTGGCACCAGGAGGCCTCTCTTTTTGCGCATGCGTCAATTGTCTTTCCTGTCAGAGGACTCCTGGGAGATTTTTATGTTTATTTTATTTCGTACTTTTATTTTATTTCGTACTTTTGTTTTGTTTTGTATTTTTATTTTATTTCGTAGTTTTTATTTTATTTTGTATTTTTATTTTATTTAGTGTTTTTTTAATTTTATTTCGTATTTTTATTTACTTAGGAGTTCATAGTGAGAATTCACTCGTAGCGGTGAAAATGTGAATTATTGAAAATCTTGATGAAATAAATTCCGGTAAAATGGAATCGGGCATTGATATCAGCGTTTGAATTCTTTGAAAAAAACTGATTGAGAAGCTTTTATGAGTTTTTCGCAGGTGGGTGTTCCTCTTACAAAGGTAAAAATTGGACAAAGAAACAGCGAAACTTCATTAAAACGTATTCTTTCTGTGCTGACTTATGTTCACTTAGATTCGTATAATGTAATAAACCTTTTGCGAAATGGGCGTTTACTCTTCACTCGACAATGGCTGTCATGTCGCTAACGCTTAAAGTTTTTTAATTTCATTTTCAGATACTTTTTTTTCAAATAATTGTTAAAGTTAAGACAATTATCTGCATTTTGACACAAAAATAAAAGATAATAAAATTTTCAAAATATTTTGTTACAGAGATTTGGTAAGAGTGACACTCAGTGAGAATCAAACTCACTATTCAGTCGGAATTATTAACATTTCTGCCAAATCGGTGTACCCATTGCGTTCCATTATATATACACTTTTTGTAAAGTCACATCTAACACATCACTCAATAAGTCCCGGGCCTGACATACAGATGGCGTTACTAATAAAAAAAATCTATACGATTTTTATGAATGACTAACCTTCAAATAACACGTGACAAAATTTGGGCTCAATCGGATTATTAGTTTACAAATTACAATTATTTAAGTGAAGCTACTGTTGCAAATTTTCAAAACAATGGAAAAATCTGAATTTCGTGTGTTGATTAAACATTGCTTTCTAATGAGGAAAATACTGTTCAAGCAAAGCAATAGCTTGATAAGTGTTATTCGGACTCTGCTCCGTCGGAAACAACGGTTAAGAAGTGGTATGCTGACTTTAAACGTGGTCGTACAGGCACAAATGATGCTGAACCGGCAGTTGTGCCGGAAAACACCCAAAAATCCACAAACTCGTTTTAGGCAATCGTCAATTAAAGTTACGTGAGATAGCAAAGAATTTAAACATATCAGATAGCAGTGCATTCACCATTTTGCATGAAGATTTGTCAATGAGAAAGCTGTGTTCAAAGTGAGTGCTGCGTTTGCTCACAGTCGATCAAAGACAACAACGCGTCGACGATTCAGAGCATTGATTGCAACTGTTTCAACGCAACAAGAAGGAGTTTTTTGCGTAAATATGTGTCAATGGATGAAACATGGATCCACTACTTCACTCCGGAGTCAAATTGGCAGTCAGCTGAGCGGACAGCAGCAGGTGAAAGCCGTCCAAAGCACACAAAGACGCAAACATCAGCAGACAAGGCTTTGGCTTCGTATTTTCGGATGCGTTCATCTATTGCCTTGAGTAAGAAAAAACTATCAATAGCTAATATTATATACCATTATTGGTGCGTTTGAAGAAAAATATCGCCAAAAAATGGCTACGAATGAAGAAGAAAAAGTGATCTTTTATGGTGCCCTATCTACATTGGAATGAACTCTTCCTCCTTCATAAATACTAACTTGCGAGACTTCCTAAAAGAGTCGAGACGCAGTGTAACTTAATAGTTTGGACAGATATTTCTATTTGCTGATTAATAACACTCTTATTTTGTATATATGTTTTGTTATTCCAATACACTGGTTCAACCTACCTTCTTCTTTCCGTGTCTTTCTTTCTGGCCCTAACAGGCCACAATATGATCTTTCATCAAGACAACGCACCGTGTCACAAGTCGATAGCAACGATGACAAAACCACATTAATTGCACTTCGAATTGCTTCCACATCCACCCTATTCTCCGGATCTGGCCCCCAGAGATTACTTGTTGTTTGCAGACTTCAAAAGAACGCTACAGAGAAAGAGATTTGGATCCACTGAAGAAATGATATCGGAAACTGTATTTTGAGGCCAAAGACAATGAATCGGTATTTTGAGACCAAAGACAATGAATCGGTATTTTGAGGCCAAAGACAATGAATCGGTATTTTGAGGCCAAAGACAAATCGTTCTACAAAAAAGCATGGAATTGTTAAAGAAGCGTTGGAATCAGTCTTTCACACTAGAAGAAGATTATGTTAATGAATAAAGTCGAATTTTGCCTAAAAGTTGTTTTATTAGTTAATCCCGGGATTTATTGAGTATTACTAGAAAATAGCACCTTCTAGAATACTGTCAGACATTTTTTCTCCTTCGAATGCTTATTATGTACGCATATATGTATTAATTTTACAATGTTATGTGATCCCAGCAGTCAGTCAGTTAAGTGCCATACGTAATACATGCTTGGGCGATCATGTCTCGAAACAGACATGACTGACTGGGCAGAAGATTATCCCGCAGAAGTTTGCCATTGCTTTCTGCGGTAGACTGGTTGCCGACCAAGGCTATAGAACCCAATCTATCCTGCTATTTGACTCATAGGTAAAGGGAAAAGAAATCTATTATATTATTATGTAGTAATTAGTGGGGGATCGGTTTCCTATTGTTATGAAGTAATAAACTGATCCCCCACTTTATGACCAATATAAGCCTTAATCATTATTCCAACTATTATATTCAGTCAGTCAGTTAAGTGCCATACGTGATACACACTTTGAGCGATCATGTCTCGAAAGAGACATGACTGACTGGGCAGAAGATTATCCCGCAATAGTTTGCCATTGCTTTCTGCGGTAGACTGGTTGACGACCAAGGTTATAGAACCCAATCTATCCTGCTATTTAACCCATAACTGGAAGGAATAGGCGGATTAATACCTTTCCCAAGGGTATTTACGCGTAAGTGAATACAATGGATTCAACTGGAATTCGAACTCGGCTTCCCGGTTTCTCGTTCCGAGCCGATATCCACTGCACCACAACGCACCTCCGATCCCAGCAGTATGATTCCTCTAATTACATCAAAACAAGATCGACTATGTTTGTTATCTGTTGATCCGTGTTCAAACTCAAATGTCGGCAGCGACACTTTATTTATATAAGACAAGACTATAGGCCAAAAGCTTGGGGGTGCCCTCTGGATTTTCAAGAACTGCCTTAAAATTGATGGTTGCCTGCTTTTTCAAAATTAACTAAACTCGCTCACTTCAGACTTGAGAGACTTTCTCTTCCTGAAGGTTTTCATTATATATCCAACACCGTTGACCTTAACCATTAATACATAAAGTTTTCTTCAAACTTTAGTTCTTTTCACCTACTCTACCATGTTGGCTGATGGCAATCTTTGGTTTAACAAATTTTAGCTAATCCCTTCTCTTAAGAATTGGCCATCGTGTATTAATAGGTTAAAAGTTTCAATTTAGTAGGAATTAAACCAAAGAAGTAAAATAAAAACTTGCTAATTATTAAATTCAAAGAACGAACTGAAACTTTTGGTCTACAGAGTACATTTCCTATAGTGTAGCTTTTTAATCAAACTTGAAAAGTAAACTCACTTTGAACTTGATGGATGAAAATCCCGAAAATTGAATATAAAACATTTACACAAACGTAGAATTAATTTAATGTTCTGCTCCTTTATCTGTTTACTGAACTAAAAAACGGTGGTCGGTTAGAGCGTCGTGCTAATAAAGCGAATGTCGTGGGTTCGATCCCCATAGTGGCCAATGAATATGTACCGCGCCAGTTTTAGTTAGTTTTTGGATGCGCGTTGTGGTGCAGTGGATATTGGTTCGGAACGAAAAACCGGGAATCCAAGTTCGAATTCCAGTTGAATTCATTGCATTCACTTACGCGCAAATACCCTTGGGAAAGATATTAATCTGTCTCTTCCCCCCAGTTATGGGTTAAATAACAGGACAGATTGGGTTCTATAGCCTTGGCTGGCAACCAGTCTACCGCAGAAAGTAGTGGCAATCTACTGCGGGATAATCTTCTGCTCTGTCAGTCATGTCTCTTTCGAGACATGATCGCCAAAAGCGTGTATCACGTATACCACTTAACTGACTGACTGAACTAAAAGAGAAATATTTCCAGTATTTGCATTATTCGGACTATTGTCCTCATCTTCGTTGCCATTTGTACTACGTTTCGGCTGTTGTACGCTCTGGCCTTCTTCTTCTTCGTCGTAAAAATGGCAACAAAAATAAGTACAATAGTCCGAATAATGTAAATACTGTAAATACTACCTCATTTCAGAAATATAGACAAATAGAATGATTATTAAAAGTTGTACAAATTTCAACAAAGATGAGGACAATAGTCCGAATAATGTAATACTGTAAATACGACCTCATTTCAGAAATATACACAAATAGAATGATCTATTATTAAAAGTTGTACAAATGGCAACAAAGATGAGGACAATAGTCCGAATAATGTAAATACTGTAAATACTACCTCATCTCAGAAATATAGACAAAGAAAAAATCTTTCCTTATTCTTTCTTTTTTTTTTTTTCGTTGACGTGGTTAGCAAGATTGTTTGGCTAGAATTTATTACAACTAAGTTGTGAGTTTGATCCTCCCTGAGTACCTCATATTTTCGGCCTTGTGCCACATTTAAGTGGCTCTTAGAAAATCAATTCTTCAAGTAGTAATGTTTGAATCTAGTCATGCCTTCTGTTTGTTTCTTCTCATCGTAAATTGTGTCATATTTTGAATGTGGTTTGCAGGGCGGAGCGTCATCTCTTCGGTAGAATGCTACAACCCGACGTCAGGTCAATGGATATCCAAAGCCGACATCTTGTTCCCGAGAAGTGCACTCAGTGCTGTCACGGTCAAGAATTTAGAATACGCTCGACGCTACACGTATTACGGACACCAGGGGCGCCACATTCAGCAACACAGGCATGAAACACAACACTTTGAATCGCCAGCACCCGACGCCGAAAACATAAACTGATTCAGATTCTAAGAAACATTTTATAAATCGAATTTCATACAAAATGATCAAATACAGATAAGCAGGAATTTGAAAACTTATCTCGTCATTAAAAATAAAACACATTCGACATTTTTCATAACTTCCATAACATTTCAAAGAAACATGTAAACATTTCATTACTTTTCTGTCAATAGTGGTAATGGTAATATGAGGCGTTTCCTTATAAGGCAACATTCAACTATTATTGAACTATCAGCTACTGCTACTTTCAGCTGTGAATGCTATAGTGGGTTATCCGTTCTAGTGAAACGTAGTTGTATGTTGAAACAGATTAACTGAATTTAGCCTCGTTAGTAGATAGGCCACTATAAGTTACAAAAGGGGTTATAAAACAAGAAAATCAAATTGAGTATGGGAACAACATTTTATATATACACAGATATTAATTAAGGCTTTTTTACAAATAAAGTAATGTCTTTAGGATGGGTCAAAGGACGTTAAAATGTTCATAACAATAAATGCTGAAAAGAGAGTTTGTGCGTACGTATGTGGGAGCGTTTTTCAGTTAGGAATGTCTTTGATGTATCCGTTCCTTTGGTCCGGTAAGTAGCTCAGAGGACAGCGAAGAAGAAAGTGAGAGGGAAAGGCGAGGCGAGCATAGTGGATCGCTTGACGAGGTCAAGGGACGTGCTAATTATGCTCGCACTTTCTCAACTCTGGTGATGCTTTTTGTGTCGGTTTTTTATTTCGTCTTTGTGGGTCTTAGCAGGTTATTTAGGAATACACCCGTATTTAATTCTGAGCTTCCCATTGGATGATAAATAAAATTCGTGTAGGCTCGCGAACAGGAATTTGATATTTATTAATTTTTGGTTTTCTGCCAGAACATATGCGTGGAGCCGGGTGCGCAAAGACCAGTTTTGGTCATTTGCTTTCTGGTCCGGAGAGTGCAACACCCGGTCCCTCGCTTGCTCAGTATCACCACAATGCTTCGTGATGAATAAAGTTTTTTTTTTTATCTTCACCGGTTGTCCTACAATTTTCATGCTGTGCTAAACTAATGTAGGCTTAGTAAAGATGTACACACATGGAAACAACCCATCAGTATATAAGTGGAAAAGACTTCGCCGTAGAGAAACTGAGCTCTCTACAGACAATTCCGATGTCAATTCATATTTATTGTCTTTTGTTTCCCTCTTTCGCTTTTTCAATTCTTCCTTTATTTTTTTTATTTTTTTTTTTAACATTTTCTTTTACTTTTCATCATGCTATAAATTATTTTATTCTTTTCGGCATATTTTTCATAAATCAATTTTCTTTTTGTCTTTTTCTTTAATTGTTCACTTCTTTCTTCATCCGCTTTAAGATAAATTCTAGATTATCACCCCTGCAAGTCTCAGAGGATTTTCTCGAATAGATCTTTGATTTTTAATTAAATTTTTTTATATCCATTCGACACTTGCGTTTCATATAAGCAGATTATCTCATTATTGTTTGCCGCGAAGTTGCAATTATTAATTTAATGATTATACTCGCTTCTCATTTTGCAACCGTTTTCTTTACCGACACTGATAATCCAGTCAAAATGAAAAAAATTGTTTTATATTGGAACCATACAAAATGTACGCATCAAGTTATGAAACATAAACAGAACTTGTTTTGCACAAATGCAGGTATTCAAGTCAGGAGGATAAACTAAAAAAAACAAAAAAACAGACACATGTTGTTACCACACAGGTTGACTTATTTTATTTTATTTTTTTTTTAGGGCAGCACGACAGTCAGTGCGCTCTCAAAACGACAATAAAAACAAAACATCTAGGGGTAGATAACTCCGACCATTTTTTATCCTAATTGCAAGTGTTCATCTGACTAGCGTGGAATTTTCAACAAAAAACTTCTATTTTTAAGATTCATAATTCCCCCCACCCACACACACCTTTTTGTGGGGAAAATCTATTGACAATTTACAGAACGGATTTTACCAATTTTTCAAATTCATTAGGTTATTACTGTTTCCTCATGATAAGAAATACGTGTTAAAACTGTATATTGTTAATTATCACATGGAAAATGTCACCAATTAATGAAGCTACTGGGAAAGAGAGAATATTTCCAGATTGCATTTCCCCATTTTCTAAGCAGGAGTCTATCTGTGATATAGTAACTTCTTTAGTAACTCAGACAAATAAGGAAGGCTTTACATGTAAGGTTTCCAAAATTGAAAACAAGCAAGTCAGTGGTGTTCTCTATGTACCTGTGAGACTAAGTGGCTTCTTCTGCTCTCTTAACCACCATGGACAAATAACAACTAGGATTCTTTACTACACAAAGCAATGTCACACCAACCATCAAGTGACACTCATAAATTCATCTTATCCAAAGGGAAAAAAATTGTCCTTTGCATCCCAACACTGTTGATCATTAAAAAATGAACAGCAAATGCAGACTGCAGAACGCCTTAACTTTCATCAATAAAAACCAAACCACACTGTGAATTTATCTTTCAACTCACAGACATGTTAGAATTTCCAAATTCATGTGAACTTATAGAAATCTTGAATCTAAAAAATCAGTTTTAAAGTTAATTCAATCCATGAAAACTTGAAAATTTGAATAAAGTAATGAATGAAGAGGAGTTTTATTTCTGACATAACTAATCGATTTTTATTTTTATTTCTGACATAACTAATCGATAAAATTAAATATTACTACATTTATTCTTAACCTGTAAATACAAAACGATACACAGCATAAAAATTAACATCATTTAATGATCAAAATGAATTGACTGAATATTAATTATTCATTCATTTTAAGTTTTTACTGATATCTCACAATACTTTCTGGACATTTTTAGTTAGAATCCAATTAGTCTGTGAATCACTTTAAAACAACACTAACATCTAGACAATATAAGTAAATGTCAACCTTATTCCCCAGAGGAAGAAAGAGTTTGTAGAATATTACTTATACATCTACACATCAAAACAACACGCATGTTTTCATCTGCGAGACATGCCACGTTAGGCAGTGATTGGTTTATCTAAACAATCATCTTGTGTACACATTAAATCCAATTTTTCTGCACATCCAAAAGGCGGCTATTTAAGCAGGGCACACACGTTGAATCTCAGTTTAGGCTCAGTTAGACCGCTGATAGCAGCCAGCTATCATGGGGACATGTTTCTTGGTCTTACCTAACTCAAACCTGCATACAGCCGCAACCGATTGCAGGTAGCAGTCGGCGGCATGAATTTATCTCTTGCACATACATGCATATCAATACACATTTCTAATACAAACTCCAATAAGAACTCTACGACATGAGGCCGTTAACAGTATGTACAGTATTCTTCTTTTCAGAACAAACTTTATTCCATATCAACCTTTCACCAAAGAACATTTGAGTTTCTTAACAATCTAAGGGAGAAAACTCTTTCTCCTCCTATTAACTTTTGATCTGTTGTATTATTAATACATATTTATTCTGGTTACATTGACATTGTCATTTCTTATTTCTTGTGTCTTGTTGAATCATAAATATAAATATTGTAAAGGCATCCTTTACAATATTTTTGGTTTTGTTTTTAATCTAACAACTAAAAGTCTTTATGGATCCAACGATACCAAACATAGCTTGGTAAACTTTTTTTTTTATTTTTCCAGGTAACATAATTTTTTCTATTGACTGGGTTGTGACTGAGAAAATATGGATATTTTTTTATCATTCTGACTCTAGGTAAAATTTTGATATGGACTAGTCTGTTTAATTTCTCTAAAACCATTCGACAAAGCGACACATTCTTCCCCTCAATTACTTTCATTGTTCAAGCAAAGCAAACAAAAGATTAACAGAAATTGATTTGTTTTTCATTCTAATATAACAGACGCTCTGTACACTTTGTTGTTTAATGATTTTGCAGAGAAAATATAAAATTTTACTTAATTCTGCAAATTCTGTAGGGTCAGTTGGGCATTGTCTGTCAGAAAAAGAGCAACATGACACGACTCCAGCAGAAATTTGGAAACATCATGCTGTACTACTTACCATTTGCAACAGAAGCGCCAATTGGATCACTTCAGAGGGTTTGGGTGTCAATCTGAGGACAGTGCTGAGGATTCACAAAAAGAGTTGGAGGAGTCTGATGGTGATTATGAAGGTAGGACAGCTCTGAAAACTCACTGGCTGTTCTGGCAAGATCTCCCGAAATTTGTTGGTGAGGGTCTCAGACACAAAACAGAGGTCTACATCAAGTGCCTTGAGGTAGTCAAGAGGGTTGCTGCTAGAAAAACAGGATTCTGCACCATGCTACACAAGCAGGAGAACCCAGTCATGACTATTTCTGCAACATCCCCACTTACATTTGGCCACCTCACTCCCCAAACTGCAACCCCCTTGATTATTATGTGTGGGTCACAGTTGAGCGAGAGACCAGCAAAACTCCTCGTAACACCAAAGATGAATTCAACACAAGGATTATGGCAGCATTCACCAATTTAAACAAGGAGACCATCCAGAAGAGTTGCAATAGATTCCAAAATCCTATAGAGGCTGTGATTAAAGCCAACGGCAATTTTATTGAATAAATTTACTCTTTACTATTTCAAGATAATTAATAAGTAATTTTGTTAAATGTTTAAAATGAAAAGTCAGTGTTATTTTCATTTTTATATCACTCAGAAAATTTATCCATCACATCCTGTATATTTATTCTTAAACAAACCCTACAGAAATAATACGGGCTTCTCTACTATTACAATAATTTGGTATATAAATCAAAATTTAAATGATCTGTCAGTTTTAAATAAGCACCTGATTATTGTGTTGCACACAAAATTCAGAGTTATGCTGCCAGTGAAGAAAAAAAAAACATGTATATTATTGATATATAATTTATCGCTATTATTTTATATCCATCGCTATTTTATTAACACCAGCACACAATACGCGATTAAAACTCAACACTGACTCGAAACATTGTGATGACCTATCACTTTATATGCATTTGTCTGAATTCAAATAAAAATGTGACAATCTGAAGTTTCTTGATCAGACAATCTAATTTCTTATACTTGTGACTGACATTGAATTCAAAAAGGAAATAAAAACTAAAAAGTAAAATTTAAGAGTTTCTTTTGTGAGAAAAAAGAATCTGGAATTTTTATTAAAAATGGTAAAAATTCATCTGATACGAAATTTATTTCTTTCTCCATTTTCTTTTCTTGAGTATATTCTTTTTTTTCAGTCCCAATTTCTTCTTTTGACCAATTTTTTTATTCTTCTTCAGCCCTTTTTTCTTTTGTTTCTTTAATTGCGGGGTGTCAGAATCCGAACTGTTTCCATTCATTTGGTTATCAGAATTGGTAACGGATTCGTTAAGATCTTTTTTATTTTCTGTCTTTTTCTGATTGTCTGAGATTTTGTCATCTGAGAAAAAGGAAAGAAATAACGATGAAAAAGACTGAAAAGTGATTCGATATCAAAAATGGAATTTGTTTTTAAGAAAAATTCAGTCTCTGTTAAAACCAAAATATTTTTTACCAAAAGTACAATTTATCTTTAGAGATATTTGAGCATTTTTTATAATATATTAAGAATTTTTTTTTGTTACTTCAGAGGAATGATTAAAAAGCTAACCATAAAATTCATTATTTTTGCAATTAATTTGATCCCCAATGAGAATTAAACTTATTGCAGAAATAATTCACAACATTTTACCTGATTTATTCTCTAGACATCAAAGTGACATTTTTTGCTTATTTTTAATCAGAGGTAGGTAAATATGCAGATGATTATTTAATCAGCTTTCAATCTTAACAGTTTGACATTAGCAAGAGCAGAAAAAAAAATTAAATATGAAATGTTATTGAGACCTTTAAAATTCTATGACGGTAAAGTAAGACAGCTTACCAATTCCTGGAATTTTGTTAGAGAATTTCTTTAATTTTGCTACAAAGAAGCCATCGAGGTTGTGCGTGTGTGGATAAAAACGTTTTGTTAAATTCATCTTTGGGTGGAATCTGTGTCTTTGGAAACTGAAAAGAAGGAATTGGAACAATTGCCAAAAATATGAAATCAACAAAAAATAAATTATTCATCAAAATGTCTGAAAAAATACTCCATTTTAAACCAATTTCTTTCTTGCATGTTTTTGTTTTATTTATAAAACAATTCTAAAGCATTTGAACACGTTCTCACTAACCCACCTAAATTTGGGTAATTAAGCATTCCCGAGCCACCCAACCAAAAAAGACCAAGAATAAACATTTATTTCATTGGCAAAATTAAAGATACTGTTCACGTACATGAATTAATTATTGCAAAATTTGTTTTGGCATTTACAAACACACCCATCATAACTTTTTGTATATTGAGTCAAATTCACTGTTGCAGTATAATTGTCAGAGTTGTTTTTTTGTTTTTAATATTTTAAATAACTGTTTTGTTGAATAACTGGCAACAGGAAGATTTTGTCAGTTAAGAGTTATCGCCCATTAGCTTTGGCATGCAAACCATTCATGCAGGTGATTCACAAGCTTTACCTAGAAGATAAGTTTCAAAAATTTGATAAAAATATTGAATTTTCGGTGATACGAAGAGAAAAATAAATGAATAAAAATTAAAGAAATGATATTGAAAAATCAATAAAAACCATTTATCGTGAGTTTTGCAAACACTTTTCAGCAGAGGAAAACAAAAAAAAAAACTCACTTTCATAAAACATAAAAAATAAAAGACCAAAAACACATTTATGTACAAAAAATGAACCTAAGCCTGACAGATTTTTATTAAGTAGATAGTTTCGGGTTTGTTAATAAAACAAAAAAACATTACTTACTTCACGTAACCTTCTTCACCAAATTCTAAGCCTGTAGGCACCAGTTTCACATTTCTTTTTTTTAATGCAAAGTCAACAACACATTCATTTTCTTCTACCTAAAAAAAGAAAATACATAAACATGAACTCAAATTCTACAACTGGGAGAGGTGCATGCTGAAAATTCCTTGGGCTAACCATGAAGCCCTTCCAGTAAAGTCTTCAGGTTTGGTTATCTGGTCAGATTTTAAGAAATTGGTTGAACCAAGAACTTCTCTCTCATATGATAGCTCAGTTCTGCCAATAATTATTGTATTAATTCCTGGCCACTGATAATCCATTCTTTCTGATTTTCAACATATTTCTATAAAATCATTAGCAATGTAATTAATTATAGATAGGATATTAGGTTTTCACTAAGAAGAAATTATACACAAAAAAAACAAAGATGCTATTCAATAATGAAAAAAGTCAGTATATTTAAAAAGCAAATTTGTGTACAAGTCCAAATTAGACAAAATAAGAAAAAAGCAGACCCCCACCCAAACTTGACAATCCACATAGGAATTCTACAATCTGGAAAGCTTGGAAGCCACATGTTGAGGCTGTGACATGATTTTGAAAATTCTTAGTTAGCCATTGTGCTGGGTCACACAAAATGGAGCAGAATTTTGTTGGAATATGGACAGCCGATTATCTCCTCTTCAATCCAGGACAGGACTACCATGTCAAGGTTGCAACATTAACCCTAAGGTTCTGCAGGAAGAAGGGCGAGCAGCAGGGAATGAACCTCACTATTTACAACTTTCAAAATTATCACAGATACCAGAAACTTGGGATGCATAACCATGCACACCACCATCTATTATTTCGTCCTCTACTCTTTACCCACTTTAAAGAGGTTTGAGAGAGTGAGAATAGTGGCAAAATCTGGCAATTCAAAGACATGAATTCCAAGTTCAATATTTTCCAGGAGTTTTCCAATATAACAAAGAAAAGCATAACTTTTGGAATATTTGTTCACGCTTGAAATGGAAATTCCTTACAATTTTAGGATTTATTTTTAGAATTTATCATTGGTGTTGTGAAATCAGAGCATCGAGCACACTTCAAAATGCCTAAGTTTTTGATTTCATTGAGATCGTGCGGAACTCATGCTAATACTCTGCAGATGGCATGAGATTAAACTAGTAAAACGCTTATTTTTAATGGCGTGAAAGTCAAATAGTAGAATGCTTATTCACAGTAATTTGGGAAAGGAAAGGTGGATACTGAGTGTAAAAGAATACAAGAAAAAGAAAATAAGGAGAGAGAAAAATAAAAGAACAAGAATTAAGAAAATGGAAAAGAATGATTGACATTGCATTTATATTTTTTGAAGATAAAAAATTGACTGGAAAGCGAGAGACTAGAAGAAAATTCCACAAGAAAGATTTGCAAGAAAAGAAACATAACATAAAATCTATGGTTACATCTATTCATATCACCTTCAAATTAACGAGACCTTGTACTGCACTTAAATTCACAAAGTCTAAGTACCATAGAGGAATGTTCGTCATAAGAAATTATACACAAAAAAACAAAGATGCTATTCAATAATGAAAAAAAGTCAGTAATTTAAAAAGTCAGTAATTTAAAAAGCAAATTTGTGTACATTTTTAAATTAGATCAAATAAAAAAAGCAAACCCCCACCCAAACTTGACAATCCATATTGGAATTCTACAATCTGGAAAGCTTGGAAGCTGCATGTTGAAAATTCACATTTACCATGAAAGAATTTTTAGCAAAGGCATAGGGAAATTATATTATGAAAGCGGGAAATTGAATGAAGCCAAAATGTCGGCTAAGGACCAATGTCATTGCAGATTCTTCTTTGGGTTTTATCAAGAATCTCTAAATATAAAGCAGGAACAAAAGACCAGATGTTTTTGATTGACTGATTTTATGGCAGATCAACCTTTCTGGTTACTTACTGCCAGAAAAAGTTTTTATTAAGCTCTTATTATGAATGATTTATTCAGATGTGTAGGGACAGAACTTGTAATAGGAAAGATTAGAGAATGGTTAAAAGGGTTGTTTTCATTTAAGGTTAGTGTATGTGCATTGTGGTCCAGTGGATATCGACTCGGAACGAGAAATCAGAGAGCCGAGTTCAAATTCCAGTTGAATTTGTTGCAATCATATATGCACAAATACCCTTGGGAAAGGTATTAATCCGCCTCTTCCCTCCAGCTATGGGTCAAATAACAGGACAGATTGGGTTCTATAGCCTTGGTTGGCAACCAGTCTACCGCAGAAAGCAATGGCAACCTACTGCGGGATAATGTTCTGCCCAGTCAGTCATGTCTCTTTCGAGACATGATCGCCCGAGCGTGTATCACGTATGGCACTTAACTGACTGACTGATATTTAGATTGGGGTATTAAATTTTGTTATATATGCTGGCCTCTTTCAGATATTCAAATATTTTGCTTTTGCTTGTTTGGAGAAAAATGTCTTTCAGGTTTGTCTCATAATATTTTGGTGAATATTTTGTAGGTCAAAGCAGTTTGTTAATATGTGTCTTATTGTGAATGGTATGCAATATAGTGGTTCTACCTTTTTAAGGAGGTAAGAGTGGGTAATGTGAGAATGACCTATTCAGAGTCTTGTTATTATCACTTCTTTTCTAGACATTTCAATGTTGTGACTATCCCCTACCTGTTTTTTTATTGTATGCAATTTGTTGCTTGTACGAGTGTTCCATAGGGCTTGCCACTTATTATATATTTGCTGGTTGTTGGTCACTAAAGAAGATTTTATAATTTGATGGCTTTAATTTTAATGCATTCTTTGCTGCCTAAATGTAACAGAAATATTCACAGCAAGAACGAATGGCAAACTTATGAATATGCAAGATAGGCTCTGAAAAGAAATGCTGTCTGGCCTGACACAGTAAACCAACTTTCCGAGCAGCAGACTCAACATAATTTTTCCAATTCATGCCAACATGAAATGTTAACCAAGAAGACACAATGAGTTTATCTACTAGAGGTTAGCATTAGCCATGATGATGGGAAGCAGAAACAGTTCTCTCAGATGATTAATAGATAAGACTTACATTTTGAAGGCATTAAAATTAACAGGCCATTCCTTGCCCCCAGTTAACAACAGACTAAAGGTTTTTTTTTTTTTATCAGCTGTCAGTTTCATACCTGAATGTAAAGACATCCAAATACAAATTAGAAGTAATTTTGCAGTTTCCAATTTTTATGAGAGATTGTGTGTGTGTGGGGGGGGGGGGGGGTGAAAGTATTCCCAAAGAAAGAATTTTCCTAATAAATTTATGGACTATCTGGGTCAAATCTGAACTTCCAACCTGAGGAATTGACAAAAGCAATATTCACCATATCTTAGAAGATTCTTGCCCAGAGTTCATATTTTTCAGCTAAAATGTGTTGTATCAACAAAGACTACAGACTGGATAATAGAAAGACGTTCTTTCTTCTACAAGAACTGTGCTGACAAAATGACTTCACTTTTAACAAAATATTGGGGAAATTAAAATCGCAAAAAATGAAAGGAAAAAAAAGTAAAGATTTTGCATAATTGTAAAAAAGTCCCAAAGAAACAGCAACTACTTACCAAAACTGAACAGGTAGAATAGACCAGATATCCACCAGTGCTGGATTCTGCATTTAGACAGTCAATTGCGGAAAGAATAAGTTCCTTCTGGAGATTTGCGCACCTGCCAATATCTTCTTGGTTCTAATTGAGAGTCAGAGAGAGAGAGAGAGAGAGAGAGAGAGAATGGTAATTAATTATCAGTTTGAAATTTTAATTATACTGTTAAAAAGTATCCACATGTATGACTGTAAGTTATTAACAAAGTGTTCTGGAGTGATATTGTTGTAGAGGAATATCCTGGTCCTACCCCGCAATGGGTATGGCCCGGGTCATAAAAGACCGAGACGGGAACAAACTGAAGTAGAGTGTTATAAGAAGAAAGCGAGCGAGCAACTGACTATACTAGACTCTACGTCATTACATGGGAGTGACGGAAGCTTTCTTCTCACGACGGACGCATACGTCCTATACAAAGACAGTGCCTTCATAAGTGTTATTCGTGTACAAATTGGAGTAGATAGAGCTATCTATTGCCCGGTTCACACTCCACCCACGTGTATTGAACAGGTTAAGAGGCTCATCACTTGTTCCCTGTTTAGGATGTGGTTTCCGGCTTTCTCTTTTCCAATCTTTTCACTATTACGTAGCCCCCTGCACATCAGTGGCGTTACCGCCTTGCTCGGGGTGATACGATTAAAAAAATAAAAAAAAATGTATTTGGTTTATTGTACTAACGTATAATAAATCTCTATTTATATATACTCGGTGTTAAGAGTATTTCTTACACTATTCTTTTCTCTGTTTATCCCCCCTCCGGGATACAACACAAAGTGAAAACGTTTTCTTTTCTTTTTTTTTTTTAATTTTAATGTCAAAAATAACTTATGTTGGAGTAATTGTAAAGTCAGAGATTAACACAAAAATAAGAAAATATGAAATCTTGCTTATTTACCAAAGGTGAAATGGAGTGTTAAAAGACAGCCATAGTTACTATTCAAATTCTACACCATAAAAATTGCTACAATTTTTTTGTGTCACTATAAATGCAATCACTTAAATAAAAAAAGTTCTGATGTGGTTGTTGAATGAATTCAGTTGATGAAACAACAGAAATGACACAAATACTGAGAAAAATGTTTGAGGCTGTAATTGTTAAAATGGTGAATTTACCTTACTAGTTTTGACACCTGGATCTTTGGCTATAACCCCAGTTCCGCTGCATGGGGCATCAAGAAGAACTCTGTCAAATCCAGTCATAACCTGAAACAGTCAGAAGAAACATTATTTAATTCCAGCTGAGAATAAAAAAAACATTTCATTATGAATTTTTTAAATAAAGAGTGGAGGGGGGGGAAGACTTTCAAACATTATTTCTGTCTAGATAAAAATAATATTAAAATAAAAAAAGAAATCTATGTATGACTACCATTTTTACATATTGTCATATATAAATAAAATGCACTGTGTGTGTGTGAGAGAGAAAGAGGCAGAGAGACTTTTTTTTACCTCACCAGAAGTGTCTGTTATGGGTGAAGTAACTTTCTTTATACACTATACTCGTATGGTGACATAATGTCTTTCATTTAATATTCAGGAATTGCTGAACATGAAAAGAGGTTAACCCAAAGTTTGATATTTTATTGACACAATGCAATTGCATAATTATTTAAATATGCTATCATTTTATGATTATAGAAGGTCAACTTGTAAACCTACTTTTGACCTTTGGAGAAAAGCAGCTATTTATGTAGAAGCCATCTTGTTTTAATACCAACCATTTGCATGGAGAGAAAACATTGTTGAAAGAACTTTACCAGAAAGAAAACATCTTAAATTCCTTTCAGAATATTTGGCAACTAGAACAAAACCAAATATAACTGAGTGGTTCTCAAAGCTGCTGAGTATGACATCTTCAACAAATACTTTTAGCAAAAATTTATAACAAATCTCAATACTTTGCAAAAGAAAAGAAATATTTTTAATGGTTCTGTTATACAACTAAATTTTTGTCTATATTTCTGAGATGAGGTATATTTACATTATTCAGACTATTATCCTCATCTTTATTGACATTGTACAATGCCGGTGTACGCTAGGAATTTCAAACAGAACTCTTTATTACAATCACTGGGGTATATTAGATTTTGGTAGTCATGAGTTATCTCCCAGTAAGTTATTTGTTCACCACTGCTGTTGCCTGGTATTGAACTCAAAACTCTTTGGGTCAAGTCTTTATCCACTGTGTCCTGAAGGACATGAACAACTGAATTTTTGGGACTTATAAACCTTATGTTCAGTAACCCTTTTTTTTTACCAGAGTCCATATTGCAATTTTTTCTTTTTTTTATGTTAATGGTTTTCTTTAGTATTTTTTATGTTAATGGTTTTCTCTTGTATTTTTTTACCAGAGCTCATATTGCAATTTAGACTTTAATGATTTTCTCTGGAACTCCATATTACTGGTTCCCATATTGTATTCATCTCTATGTTTGGTCGGCTTAGGAGATTTTTGTAGCCTAGCATATGTGCTGATTCCTTAATTTATGTAATTCCAGTGGCGTTCTTTATCTATTATTTCAACTTCAACCCATAGGGGTCAGTGATCCCCTTTCTCCCTCCATATGTGGTCAGCTACACCTGATTTTTCTATCTCCCCTCGTGTTACAGCCTTGCAATATTCTTGTAGCCTTACCTTAAGGGGGTGGCCTGTTTCTCCTTTATATTTCTTTCCACAGCTACATGTCCTTAGTCATGTTCTCCTCGCTCGAGGGTCTTACTTGGGAGAGGTACCTGCGAAGCCACTTCTGAAGATCGTCCTGATGTTATATGGGCCACAGATCCTTCGTATTTTCTCAGATAACCTATTCACATAGGGTAGACAGACCATGACCATTTTCTGAGAATTGTTATCCTCATCACCCTCCCTTCCATGTATGTTGGAGTTGTTGTCATGTACCCTGGATAATTTTTTCTTTGTAGGGTACTGCTTATACTGACTATTTCCTGTTCCTATGACTTTTGCTTGATGTTGAAACCAGCTGACGATCCCTTTCTTTACGTTGTATGGGTGGTGTGAGTTGCAGTATTGTCTAGTGAATGTTGGCTTGCGGTATACGGATGTCTTGTCTGGAGGTCTGATCGGGTTATTAGCACATCCAAGAATGCCAGTTTGTTATCATTCTCTTTTTCCATAGTGAACTGTATGGATGCTTTTATTGAGTTCACGTGGTCCAATAGCATCTGGACGGCCTTCTGGTGTAGCCAGACTATGAAGGTGTCATCAACATATCTCAGCCAGAGAGTAGGCTTTAGAGCTGTAGATTCTAATGCCATCATCTCTTCAAAGTATTCCATGTATATGTTAACCAGCAATGGTGATAATGACGAGCCCATTACTAGGCCTTCATCCTGCCAATATATGTATGATCCCAATCTGAAGTGTGTTGTTTGTGTGCAGAAAGTCAGCATCTCCATCAGGTTATCTAGTGGAACACTGGTACATTTCCCTAGGGATGAGTCTGAGAGCAGTCTGTCCCTGACTACCGATAGTACCTCCACCGTGGGTACAAAAATACAACAAAGATGAGGACAACAGTCTGAACAATGTAAATACTGTAAACTAAATTTCTTTAAACTAGTCATGATCCAAGCTAGCTAAATTAGGTTACCGAGGTTTGAAGTTAAAAGAACTATTGTGGAGGATTCTCTACCATGTTCTGCAAATATAAAAGCCAACTCTCTTAGGAACTCTGGAGAATTCCATCTTGCAAAAGTCAGCCATATAATCTGATAGTTGAGCACCTGAATGAAACAACAGGTTACAATTCCTGTACTTTTAGCTCAACACAAAAATCACATCACAACAATGAAATAACACATTAAAATCCAAGGGTCATAACACAAAAAGAATTGGCCATCTTCTAAATACTATTGTTCCACATTTCCTATTTTTTTCTAATGCTGGTGCCAAAAGTCTGTCGGTTTTACTAATTTTGCCCTCAACAAAGAGTTGAATTGTAGAATGCTTATTCACAGCAAGTGGGGAAAGAAAAGGAGGTGGTAGGATATGATCGAGAAAGAGAGATAATGATGATAAATTCAGTCAGTTAAGTACCATACGTGATACACGCTTGGGCGATCATGTCTCAAAAGAGACATGACTGACTGGGCAGAAGATTATCCCGCACTACATTGCCATTACTTTCTGTGGTACACTGGCGGCAGCCAAGGCTATAGAACACAATCTGTCCTGTTATTTAACCCATAACTGGAAGGAAGAAATGGATTAATACCTTTCCCAAAGATATTTGCGCATAAGTGTATGCAAGCAATTCAACTGGAATTCGAACACGGCTCCCCGATTTCTCGTTCCGAGCCGACATCCACTGCACCACAACACATATCCCTATGATAAATTACATAATAAATAACAAGATGACAAACAATCTGGCTTTGTTTGATATTTCAATTAATCAGAGATATACAGGTATTTACTTTTTATAATAATTTCAGATTGCACTCTGTGAAAGAGATACGAAGTAAGATTTTTTTATTAAATTTCAACCAGTATTTAAGCAAAAGCAAAACTGATGTAACAAACTGATCAAGGATTTTCTAATGGTTTAGACCAGAGGTTGGCAACCTACAGTAAATCTGCAACGCATGGCACGCCAAGCAATTTCCACTGGCAAGATTTGTTGAACTAAGGAAGTCTCTGGAAGACAAAAATTTAGAAAGTCTGTTGCTATTCTCATCTGTTGGACATCCCCTCCCAAGATCTTTCATCTGTTTGAAGAAAATTGCTTTTACTCTTCAATTGGCTTTTGGTTCAACTGATTTCTATGAGCAAATTTTCTCTCACATGAAAACAGTGTTAAGTCCACAACGAAGTTGCCTAACACCTGAACATTTAGAAAATTGTGTAAAACTCAGTAACAAAGTATATTGCTGATATTGAGCAATTGCTAAGACCACGCAAGGACAAGGCTCCCATTAATAATGAAATTAAGAAAAAAAAAAAACTTTTAAAAATGGTTTATTTATATTAATGTGGTTTATTTTATTATTGTAGATATTACGATATATAATATATTGTCGAACCGGTATATTGACCTTGACTTGTTTTTTTTGTTTTTTTCATAATCGTGTTGCCCCAAGCAAGGCATTTTACTGCTACTGTTGAGCAAGAGGTTACAGAGGAGGAAAGTTATAAGAAAGAGTGACAGGTTAGGGGGGGGTCAGGAAGAGGGTAGGAGAAGGATGAGAATACTGATGAGATTGGAGTGCATGAGAGAGAAGATACAGGTTAGTGGGATAGGAGATGACTGTTGACCTTACATTTGAATTCTTGAAGATTGGAGTAGAAGCCATATGCACACTATCATCACTGGACATTCATTTTTTTTTTTATTTGTATAAACTTTATTCTAGAAATTTTTCCTCTTCTTCTGTGCAAATAAAAACAAAACATCTTGCATTTTAACAACATAGCAAGCAGAGATTAGGACGCAGACCGGGGCCTGATCAACCTTGGCTGGGTCAACCTGGGGAGAAGGTATGATGTTTTTAAAGGACCGAAACCATCAATGAACCGGGGTAACATCACTGATGATGTGTTTTAACAGCATCTAAATGATGTATTTTTAAACAAAAAGTTGGGACCTAGTTGCTAATCTTGTGGCTCGAGTAAATTCATATATAGGGTGTACCAGTGAGCTAAGTTCATCATAGCAGAAGCCATGAAAGTATTTGTAGAAGAGACACAGGGAAGCCACATTGTGCCAGTGAGAAAGTGACTGTATCCGAGCTGCCAAGTTGAGATCTATCACATTATAGATTCTCTGTTAGATTTTGTCAAGGACACTTAGGTGGATAGCAGGAGCATCCAACCAGATATGGCAGCAGTATTCAATGCACGGGCAGATGGTAGATTTGTAGATGTGCAGGATTGTTTCAGACTGGAAAAACTTCCTGGCCCTGCACAGAGAACTGACCTTCTTAGCAGCGGATTTATCTATGGATTCTATAAGTCATTCCACTTGAGGTCTGTTGTGAGAGTTAACCCAAAAAAAAAATACATATGCTGTTGGCACACTGAATGATTTTAAAGCCCTAAGTCTACACAATTAGCAAAAAGATTGCCAACCCTTGGATTAGACAATAAAAAATAATGATAATTTCAGAGTTGAGCAAATGTTTTTATCAATTCACTTTTTTCAGTCACAAAAAAATCCAATCATAACAAGAACAAAAACAAAGATAATAAAAGCAAGTTTTGAAGTGAATTCTATTTCAGAGTTGAGAAAAATTGTTCAAACAGCATATATAATGTTTCACAGAGCCTCTTAGTATTTAATTTGCTTGTCATATATTTAAAGACTAAAAACATGTGAATATTTTTTAAAATAATCTATTTTGATAATTAAAAAAAAAAGAAATGATTTATTAATGACTAGCAGTATAGCCTGGCATTGCTCGGGTGTAATGAAAGCTTTAAAACTAATCCATGGTCCTGGAGCTCAGACTCTTTGGATGTTGGCATGAAAGACTAAAAAGCAATAGTTGTTTCCAGTTAAAGCAAAACCGTAGACTGAAAGATAAATGAATGGATGTAAGTTAAATTTTGATTTCCTGGTATCGATATCAAATAAGTTTTTTTCGTCGTAAACTGAATTTTGAAGGCTAAATAAGTCCTCTGAGTAAATGGTATCATGGCTGAGTCTAAGAACTGCAATTATACCTATTTAGAGCCAAACCCGAAGCTAAAACTAAAATAAAAGGGCTGAAAAAATACAGGCATACAGGCAGATAAACAGACACACACACAAACATCTTGCCTTTTATATATTATCGATTTTCAGAACTATTGTAAGAACTGCAACCTTGAAACTTCTGAATATCGTTTCTCATGTCTTTGTTTATGAGTGTATCAAATTTGATTAAAATCGGACCATTCCTTCTGTAACCTGATTTTTTCGATTATCGAAACCTAGCTAAGAACACTCGCAGACACTTATATACAACTGTGTAAATTTTCAAGAAAATCGGTTCAGCTGTTTCGAAGTCTATAGGTAATGGACACACACACACACACTCACAAAGTTCCATTTATAAATAAGTTTAGATAGATTTAGATATATTACTTACATCTTTCATCTGCCGGCCATCATAGTTGCAGATAACTGTGTTTGTGATTCCCATTCGATGCAAATTTCCTACAACCGCATCAAGTCGTTCTTTATGGAAATCATTGGCAATTAAAACTCCTGTGTTTTTCATCAAAGCCGCTACAAAAACAAGAATTCAGGAAATCCATTGATTTATTAGAAATATGGCAGTTTATTATTAGAACAACAAAAACATAGCAGTCAATTTTGATTCTTGAAAATATGCATGTACCTAGTTTAATTGCTATTGCCACATGAAATGTGCGTGAGAGAACTGACAACTGTGGGTATATATTGTAAAAGGTTTTATTTCCTTTACAGTACTTGTGCAGCTGTGAAAACTCGTTGGCACCTCGTGTGGTCTATGGCACTTGAGTTACTCCCTAACAATACCGAACGAATGTGCTGCCACTGGAGATAACAAATTTACGTCTGACCTCTTAGAAGTTCTCAATCAAAAAGTCGTTGGCACTTCGTGTGGTCTATGGCAATTGAGATAGTTACTCCCTAACAGTTCCGAAAACGAATGTGCTGCTACTGGAGATAACAAATTTACGTCTGACCTCTTAGGTCTCAATCCAAAAAGGTTTCTAATGGGGTTTATATTTCTAACGCAGAGGTCAAAATCCTAGGCTCTAGAAAAGGTTGCCCTAAAAACAGCTTACTTGTTATATTTTTACTTACTTATTTTAACTTTACCATTTCTGTCCCATACTTACCATTTAGACCTCATAATTGTTTTGCGTTGTCCTAAAATATAAGGAACTATTTTTTCTGGCAACATTGTCCTAAGAGGGTGACAAGGCTGCCAGTCAAGAATACAGGGCTAGCTTCGTCAAGAAAACAAACCTGCTGATTTTACATTAGGGTTTGGTAGCAACTAAAAACTGAATCTTTCCCTGTGGTGCCTGGCGACAGCTACACCAAAAAAATATATAGTGGTTTGCCCTTCTCCCTTATCCAGAGTTTCAATGACCCATGGTTAACCTCAGGAATAAAGAAATAGTGTTATTAATAATGACCCCAAAGAATAGAAGTCATGAGTTTTACCAAGAGAAGTTGTAAAGTGCTTCCTTTAATTGAAAAAATGAGAATTCTTTAATTAAATATAAAAAGAATAAAAATCATGAAGCCATCTTTGCCTTGTGAGGAAAAAAAAACATTTTTTGTAGATGCATATTTGATCTTGTTTAATCAATTATATTTGAAAAGTTTAAGATAGACCACTGACAGAAATTATCAAATATAAAAACAAAAGAGGTCAAGGCAGAGGACGTAATAGAAAAACTTTAATCATGAATAAGAGTTTATATCAGTGAAAACAAATGAAGATGCAGTTGGTATCATCACTTTCTGCCAATTAAAATGATTAACAAAAAACTGCTTTATAGTTTTGATATTAGGCTAAATTTATGCAAAACATGGACAACAAATATTGTAAAGATAAAATTAAATAACTGAACATGAGGAATTTTTAAAAATTAATTTACAAAAATCTTAACCTAGCCTGGAAGGAATGCACATTCATTCAACCCAATGAGGGCTGAATTCACCATCAAAGTTCTGTGAGATTTGCATGATCCCAATGACTTCAAACAGGGACTTTAAACTTTTATGATTTAAACAAGCAGATGTCCTTTATTAAGAGATCCTATATGTAAAAGGTTGTTAATGAACAAATACATTTTTATTATAAGTCTTGTGTAGGAAAAAAAAATGTCAAGGCTGACTGAAGTAGCAGCAGCATAATCCTGATCTAAGCAGTAAACTTGTTAAATAAAACTAGAAAGTAAATCTTACCAATGTGAGTTGTTTTTCCTCCCGGAGCAGCAGCCATATCAAGAATCATTTCTTTCTCCTGAGCAGCTAACGTCATTACAGGTAATAAACTCGAACCTCCCTGGATAATATAATGACCGGCCAAATATTCTGGGGTGGCACCTGCACATTAATCATTAAAAATCAACAAATACTGCGTTTTGAAAAAACAGTTAAAAATAAAAATAAAATTTCCATAAAGTAATTATAAAGAATAGATTTAATGATAAAAAATATTAAGAAATAGTTTCCTTTTTCATTTTTTTTTTCAGAACAGAATTCTGAAGTTCATCTTTCATTAACTATCGAATAAAATAGAAGAATAAATATTAATTTAAACTTGGTATTATAAAAAAATTTGATGAGATTTTGGCAATTCCTGATGAAGGATAACAGGCAAAGCAAGTACAAGATTGAAATGCAAGTTGCATTTAACATCCTATAAAGCTTTACTAAAAATGCAACAAACAACCAATAAAATAAATGAATTCTTCTCTGATAAAAAAAAAAAGCAAAAGTCAGTTTTGTAAAATAGAAGAGAAAATATTTTGAAAAAATTAAAAGTGGATAAATCATTGCACTCAAACTTTTTCTACTTCCCTTGCACAGACAATAAATACTCTTTGCAAAGATCTCACCAAAGCAGAAGAATTTGGGGGAGGAATCTTTTCAAGACTTACCAACGGGAACTTGAGAATCATAGACGACTAATCCAACTTTGGTCCATTTTCCAAGTGGATCCAAATTAACACCTCGGTTAATGAGAGTCTGTCAAGAAAAGATCGTTCGTAAGAAACATAATTAAAACTCGCTCAAAAATTTTAAGAAAGTGTTTTATTAACACAAGTTAATTCAAACAAATATACAATGGCAATGTCCCAGAAGTTTTCAAATTCCATCTTGATAAAATGATTGACTTCAATACAAGGAAATTGTCACTTAACTTTTGAGTTTGAAGACACCATTAAGGTTTTAAACTGATAACAAAAAGCTGAACTGATTGAAACAAACAATAATTCAGTAGCACAGTTTGGTGAATAAGTTATACAAGGAAGGAATTCCCATTCCGACAATAAAGTGTTAGCCATAAATAAAAGAATTGAGAAGGAATGGCTTCCCCACTTCCCTTAATTCGATAGTAACCAAAATGCCTGCACTGTTTATATAAATGCTCAATCTCTAAAAACAAGGACTTTTCTCTCATAAACATAGCAAATTTGCAACATGAGCGCATGATGAAGGTGGCCTGAAGGGGTTGTGTTCAAGTCCGAAACAGCCACAGCTAGGGTGTTATCCTCAGTGTCCACATTTATATCTACATACATTGCAATATGGAACACTTTTACCAATAAATATAGCATGCCTTAAAACTATATATTTTTTATTATATATATGGCTGGTCACTCATATTTGAGGATACCCATCTACCAGAGCGGCTAGCTAATCCCCACAGCAGACAACTGCTCAGGCACATATGTGCTTGTTCAGAATCCACAGAGCCCACCTGTGGTTTATACTGCAACTATGCTGAGCAGACCTTAGTTACAGTTTCTGAGAGAGAGTGCACTATCTTGCATGAACAACAATCTAAACAAGGCCAGGACGCTCAAACCCTCGGTCACGATGACTTATGACCGAGCTAGCACAACCATCTACAATTCCTAAAAGAGAGCCACCTATCCAGTTTCAATCACAACACTTGATCACCTCTTCCAGATCGATAACATCAAGAAGTCACCTTCATGACATAATCAACCATGGGGAAATTTAAACTTGGAGACTTGGACTTCATGAGCAGAAAGCGAACGTTCTAACTACTTGGCTATGCTCCTATATATATATATATATATATATATATATATATATATTTTTTTTTTTTTTTTTTTTGAAAATCCTTATTAATCATTCTGAAAAATAAATATATTCTTTAAGTGTTTCAGTCAATAGAGAGAAAGATTTTGTCTCAAGAATAAAAATTTAAAACATTGAAAATAAATAAGAACCAAATAAAATCCAAAAGCTAACAACCAGAACGTTTTATTAAAAATATCAAAAGTGAAAATAACTGTTTAAAAAAAAAAAAAAAAAAAAGAAATATAAAGTATAATTATTATTAAGAGATTACAAATGTTCTAAATGTCACCAAGACAAAGAGAATTCAATATTTTTTAAACTTTTGAATTGTGATATTCATTTTGAGACAAAAATCTCTGGAACAAAAGTGGCCATTTACACAATTCACATTATTCAGATGGACTGTTGTCCTCATCTTTATTGCCACATTCACAATGTTTCAACCATTTTATACTCAGATCTTCATCCTGTCAGAATTTCAAACTGAACCTTTTATTTAGTCCAGTAGAGTAGATTGTTCTAGTTCTAAATGCCATGCTTTTTCAGGATATCTCAGTATCAGTTACTTTAGAAACTCAACTCTCCAAGTTTTTTTGTTCATCTCTGCTGTAGCCAGATATTAAACTCACAACTCTTTGGGTCAAGTCATTTTTGGAATCACACAACCAACATCCACTGGCCATATTTAAAAGCCGTTTTTGTCTGAATTTCTGAGGTAAGTGACTTTTTTTTTTTTGCACCATTATCGTCATCTTTGCCATTTATCACACTTTATCACATATAATCAATGGCCTTCTTTTTTTTAATCTCAAAAACACAGTATTTTAACCAGTCAAACTGTTGAAAGTTATGGCATCTTGATGCTTAGATCCTGCGAAAAGAATGTGGCAATGCCAATGTTCACATTATATGTAGACTTAAAAAAAAAACTCATCGCAAAACAAAATGCTAAACGATTATTTTCACAACTATCCTAAAATTGAAAATTCTCTTCAGATTTATTTTCATTCAGGAGTATAAAATATTTTATAATGACAAAGTGGGGCATCAGGCAAAATTTTGAAAAGCACGAGACTTGTAGTAAGCATAGCTTGGAACAGAATCACTATAGTAGAATACCCAGTGAGGATCAAACTCACTACTCACTACAAAGAGGATTAATTTCTTGAGACTTCCTTGTTAACCAACATTTTATGACTGGTGTCCATTAACAAAGTAAAAATAATGATAATACCTGAGCCAAGTTTCTTCTTCTTGTTTTTAGTGTGTTTGTCCTAATGGTCACGGGCCTATCAACCTCATTTGCTTCAAGGAATTCTATGATCTGAAAGAATACAAGAGGAAATCATCTTAGAAGTGAGAATTCCTTTTATTGTGTGAAAAGATAATAAAAACAAACGTTAATGTGTTCAATTCTGAAGAAAGGACAAAATTTAAAATCAATGCATAAGTGACATATTAAGCAAACCCCTAAAAAACAGCAGATTTTATCAGAAGCAAGGTAAGTCACTCATCCAAATGTCTTGATATCTACTAAGCTTGACTTAATCTGGCCTATTTTTGCAGTAAAGTTACCAAAGGTTTTGAACGCAATTGTCAAATGGAAATAAATAAGTAGAGTTTCTAAGGAGAAAAATAAACTACTTGACATTTCAGCAGCCAATTTGTTTATTTGTTTAATGGAATATCAACACCTCTATGTGTTATTTGATGCTGAAATTTTATTTTCACACAAGCCTTGGACTAATAGAAATATGTTATGTTATTCTGCTTTCACAATTGAATACATGGTAAATGATACTCAGCTTTTCTGTTATAGTTTTGATAAACTTATATTTTGAAATACAGTTCGGTTTCTTTAAGAAAATGTGGGATATTATATAGATTAATGTCAGGAAAGAGTTCTTCCATGTTGGTTGATTTTGTTTAGTGGCATATCAAAACCTCTATGGGTTATTTAATGCTGTAAATATTTTGAACAGAATTTTATGACTTCAACTAAATATATTTTGAACATATTTGTATGCCTTCAACTAAAGATAAATTTATTGTTGGTAATATTTCTATAAATAGGTACTTTTATACTTTCATAGGGTTTTGTTTGTGGGGTTCACTATTTGCCCACAGCTGGGACCCTAACAAGCACTACCACCTTGGGTCAGGGTGGAGACCTAGGAACAACAGCAATCAAAAAGTAGTTCTGCACTCCTCAAAACAGCCAATCTCCTGATCAGAGGCCTTGCTGCCATTGTCATAACCAAGATTCAATCACACACTTGGGCAATCATGTCTCAAAAGAGACATAACTGACTGGTTGTGCAGAATATCTTCCTGCAATAGGTTGCTATTACTTTCTGCGGAAGACTGGTTGCCAACCAAGGCTATAGAACCCAATCTGACCTGCTATTTAACCCATAGCTGGAGGGGGAAGAGCCAGATTAATATCTTTCCCAAGGGTATTTGTGCGTAAGTGAATGCAACAAATTCAGCTGGAATTTCAACTCGGCTCTGATTTCTCATTCAGAGCTTATTTTCACTGCACCACTTGCCTGTCCATTTAGAACTGACTTCATTTAATTAGCTCAACTGTTTGAGACAAGGATCTGTAGGAATCCGTTCCAAACAATTTTCAGCATCCAAAAACATCAGTATCAGAAATCCTAGTTTCAAGCAGGACTTGAATACCATCTTTAAACACAAGCAGAGACTGTGCAACTCTTCCGGCTATGAAGTAAATTTCTTTAGGTGCTTTTTTTCATTTTAAATATTGCAAAACAGAATCAGATTTTCCTTTATTTTTGGAATATAAATTTTTGCACATTAAATTTGGAAAGCACAAGCAACAAAAAACAGTTTTATAAATAAAAGGGAAACAACCTGATTTATCAAATTAAAAACAGAATATATGTGGTGGGTAACGAGCCTCAGCAAGAAAAATGCTGTTTGGTCATATTTTAAGGAAGTGCATTGGGCAATTAAGTTTTCAGCCTCTTTTCCAATCTTTTCACTTTTTTTTTTATTTTATTTTTTCCAATTAGAGTAGATAGACTAAACTATCGCCCGGTTCACACTCCACCTACGTCTATTGAACAGGTGAAGAGGCTCATCTCTTGTTTCCTGTTTAGGATGTGGTTTCCGGTTTTCTCTTTTCCAATCTTTTCACTCTCACGTAGCCCCCTGCGCATCAGTAGCGTTTTCACCTTGCTTGAGGTGATATGATTAAAAAAAACAAAAAAAAAAAAACAAACCTCATGTATTCTTGTTTGAATTTTGTTAAACAAGCTGTTTTAACCAGTGGAAGTCATTTTCTTTCAACAACTTTGTTTCTTTTTTTCGCTTTATCTTATTTTGGGGCAAACGATGTGCATGTGAATGCAAAATAAGACATGACAGAAACCCTGGGGCAGAGCAGACACAAAATTCAGCAAGTAAATGTGGCTTAAATGTGAAAGGGAAACACACACACACAAAATAAAAGGCAGACATATTTGCTTTTGCCTCTCAAGACCCAACCATGAAAGACGTGCAGGGTGCACATTCATGACTTGCAATAAAACCTCTCCGCTTTTTACACTACGCTTTTCTCTCCATCCTAGGAATGAATAAAGCAAAAGCCATCAACTAAAGAAAATTGTCATGTATTTTTACTCTTCTTCTTTTTAACTACTAAAGAGAAGATCAATTCTTATCCAACAAATGTTTTATTATTTATCAAAGACAACAACGATACTTACATCTTGTGGAAATAATTCCATAAATTTCATCATCAGGAAGTCGTTGTAATTATAATATCTGCACAAATCTTTTCTCAGTAATGCGAGATAATCCAGGCGGCTTCTGCAAAAAGACAAAATAAATCTGTGTTAAAAGAAGTTTCAGAAATGCAATATACATAGATACCTACAGGACGATGGTGCTAATCACAGATTCTATTTCCCATGCTGGTAACTGCTATGACACGACACATTTTATTATTTTACTAATTTATCGTAATAAAATTAGTATATTAAAAAACTGACATTGCATTAATATTTGGCTCATATAAGAATATATAGTAAAGTTTTATAAGAAATTAACCTTTCTCAGAGAGAGAGAGAGAGAAATATAGGTTTGCTAATTAAAAGAAAACTAAAAAGTCATCATTCGTTTTGTAAAGTTCAGTAAGAAGTTTAAAAGACAAAAAAAAAAAAAACATCATTTGAAAACAAGTTTTCAACCAAGTCAAAATCTATATGGGTCATACTGTACAAGTAGAAATTCTTTTGTATTGTAAACATACAAATGCATATCTTGGTATTATTTCGAAATATTGTTCTCGTCTTGGTTGATATACATGCTATTATAGACAACGTTTTGACAAATTACCCTCTGGTCATCATCAGGTGTCCATTGATTGGTACATCATTACCAAACCCATCACAATAATCAAAAGGTAATCCATATCAGCCAATCAGAAAACACCTGATAATAACCAGAGAGTGAGTTTTGTTTAATGGCATATCAACACCTCTGTGGGTTATTTAATGCGAAAAAGGTGGGGTTTTAAGGTTTTCTTTTTTTAATATTCGGTTATAGTGAGAAGGTTGATTTAGTCAGATTTTAATAAAATTTTTTTGTTTTTATTCTTTTTTATTTTAGAAAACTGAAAATGTCTTTTGTATTCAAAAATGTTTTGCTGAGAATTTCTTTCCTTCAAAAATGTATATTTTTCTATAAAAGTCTATCTTTATGTATATATTTCTATAAAAGTGCATTTTTATACTTTAGTTTTATGACCCCAGTTTGGGGGTTAACTATTTTCCCATAGTTGGGACCCTAACAGGTGCTACCACTCTGGGTCAGAGTAGACCTGGGAACAACAGCAATTAAGAGGTTGTTCCATATTTCTCACAACCTCCCAATCAGAGGCCTTGCTGCCGGATGCAGTTTACCGTCATGCCCAGGACCGATAATAACCATAGAGTACTCGGTCAAAATATTTTCTATATAACAACATCTATACCAACCAAGACGAGCACAGTAGTTGAAAATAATCAAAAGAAATATATACTAAAATTACGCAAATGCCTCAAAAGCAAACATAAAAACAATGACAATCATTTTTGATTTTGTTACAAAAATTTAGATGAAGTTTTGAACTTATCTCCTCATACATAATAATAATAATAATGATGATGAAAGCTTCAAATTTTACTCATTGGTTATTTTCGTGTTAAGTAAGGAATTGAAATAATAAAAAATGGTTGGTTGATTGTTTTGTTTATATGGCATATCAAACTCGGCGGGTCATTTAATGCCAACTAAATTTTATTTATTTATTGCTGGTAATACCTTTTTCTTTTCAACAATTTACTGTTGATTTTATATAAGTTTTGTGTCTAGTAATAGTTTTTTTCTTTTCCAGTATCAAGATTCATTGAGATCTGTTTTTTAAGGGCAGGGTTCCCAAGTCCTACCCTTGTTATTTAACCCATAACTGGAGAGAAGAGACGGATTAATACCTTTCCCAAGGGTACCAGTGCTTAAATGAATGCAGGGTATTCAACTGGAATTCGAACTTGGCTCACCAATTTCTCTTTCCGAGCCAATATCCACTGCACCACAACGCACATCTGTCACTAAACGCTTATAGCACCTGATATTCCCAAGTGGTCATCTAAAATAAAGAATGGTGTCAACAAGAAAATGGTAAGAGAAAGAGAGGAACACTTACCTGTCTGGTTCTCGACGCTCTTTGAAATTTGCAAGAACGTGCAATATTTCACGAATTCTATGCTGAATTACAGCAAGGTCTGGAGGAAGTTTAGGTGGAGAAAGTTAAGGATTACAATTTATGTGTGGAAGTTAGATTTTGTAAATTCATTTGGAATGTTACCAAGATATGGACCATTCAGTTTTTGATAGATGTATAAATTCTATTTATTTGGGATTGGCTTTATCTAAATTTTTGAACTGAAATATTATTATCATCATTGGGATCTTGTGAACTCTTCAAACTAACATTCTCAAGTAGGTTTGAGTTTCGTGCAAATTTTCTCGGAAGTTGGTCAATTAGGAGTTGAGAGGAAAAAAAAGATTTTACCAAAGACAACAAGTGCAGGAGAATAAAGCAGTTAAAAGAGAAATTATTAAAACTAAGAAATAATGACAAAAACAAAGCTGAATAATTTACATTTTTTTTTTTTGTTTTTTAATCATATCACCCCGAGCAGAGGACTTATTTAGCCTTCAAAATTCAGTTTTCAGTTTGTGACAGAAAACCTATATGATATCAATACCGGAAATCAAAATTTGACTTACATGTATTCATTTTTCTTTCAATCTATGGTTTCACTTTGACTGGAAACAACTATTGCTTTTTAGTCTTTCATGCCAACGTCCAAAGAGTCTGAGCTCCAGGACCATGGATTAGTTTTAAAGCTTTTATTACACCCAAGCAACACTGGGCTATACTGCTAGTATAATAAGTATAGTAAATATATATATATGTATACAAATAGATACATAACGGTCTTTATTAAAATAGAGTGAAAGATTAAAATTTTAAAAAAAGGATATATTCTGCTTCAATTTCCTGTCCACTTGGCAGCACAAATTTTTCCATTTCTTTTATGTTGGTTTGTAATTCTAATTCTGCAAGTTTCCTGAAAATGGAGAAAAGTAAAATTATTTGTGAGTAAAATGAAATGCAAATTTTTGTAAGAAAGCAAAAGATGTGGATAAAGTAAAACAAATAAATCAAAACTGTAGGTCAAAAATTACGATCAAAATCATTTAACTTCATTTTAAGGGCTCCATGTTACTCTAAAGATTTTTATTCAGTCATGGCCTAAAAAAAAAAAAACTCACCAGGAATGGATATTATAAATTTTTCTGTAAAGGGAGCTTAGGTACCCTTTTTGCATGCCTCTAAAGTAAATACAGTGGAACCTGCCATATGCGACCCTTTTTGTCAGCGACCACCTGTTGTTAACAACCGTTTTTCTATGCATGTTAATTGACTTTTAGTGAGCAACCACCTCCAGAAAGTGACCAGTCAGGGACTAACATGAGTGAAGATCACTGATCAAGTGACCTTTGAAAAAGAAAAATCCATTTTGGTTGTACACTGCTAACTTCTAAATTAAGAGAAACTTAAATGAGTAATCTATTTCATTTTGCTAAGATCTAAGCCAGGAACACTTCCTTATAGTTTTGTTATTGTAGTGTTGCATCAGACTGTTGTTATTTCTTGTTGAAATGTACATTGCCTGATTTCACCTTAAGGTCAAACATCATCTCTGTTTTGTACATGTATTGCATTTGACATGTTCAAGGGATTTATCTCAGTCTCTCTACTGACTTGGATAAATTCAGGGATTGGGAAAATCACAATTATGTCCTGTTCTCAATGTCTCTTTAGTTCCTTTATTTTTTTGTGTATCTATCTACTCTATTTCTATCTGGGTATATCTATCTCTCTGTTTCTCTACCCCCACCCACGATCACTGTCAGTTTTTTGTATGTTTTTTTTTCCCATGCAGATTCTTATTTGCTATCACCCACTTCTAAGAAAAAAACTGAAACCGTATACTTTTTTTAAGTCCACTTAATAAATATTTTTGTGAATAAATATTTGGTCTGTTGTTGACCGTTGTAAATACGTTTTTTTTAATTTTAAAATGAATTATGCTGAAAAAATTTATTTAAAGTTAGGCCATTTTCTTATGTTCTCATTTATTTATTATGCAATGACATGGTAAAATTCTAATATTTACATTCTGATGAGTGGAATATATGTTCCTGGCATAAATAGGTCATGACTATGAGCCTTTGGTGAGCGACCACCTGTCATATGCGACCAATGTTTTGATGGCAGTAGATGTGGTCACATACGACAGGTTCCACTGTATCTTCTGTAAGTTCTCGCCAAAAGAAATATTAAACAATCAACTTCTTTTATTAATTTTATATTCAGTATATTTGTTCAGAGATTAAATTTAATATGGAAACATTGGCATTTCCTAACTATCTGAATAGGCTTTAATAGTTCCCGATTAGAGAGACCAGAAAATATAAAAGTCTATCCTGAAGATTAAAAATAATAAAAAGAAGTTCAAACATAAATAATATACTGAATGTTGTTAAATAAATCAGTGTTTATAGAAATTCTTTCAGTAAGAAAGTTCTGATTAGCTTTACAGGGAAAGGAAAATAAAATGTTGTTCAATTTAGCATTTCTTGTTTACTAAATGAAAAAAAGCAACTCTTAATTTTCAAATGATTTTGAGCCTGAATTTTGTAGCAGGTGTTGTTATATTCCGTTATGGCAACAGCTAAAATGACTGAAGCTAACCACTACTTGAGGCTCCATGTGCAGAGGAATTGCAAAATATTAAACATTTTAAACAATCATCACAATTTTAAAGACAAATTAAAGCAAATCAATTTACTTTTCTTTTTTTTCTTTTTTGTGCAATTTGGCAGCTTTTTTCTCAATCGGAAGCAACTGGAAAAGAAAAAAGCGGAACATAAGTAATTTTAGGAAATAAAAAAACAGTTCAGATAAAAAGTGGTTTTTTGTTATATTGGTAAGATTATATTGTAAGATTTTTTTCTGTTACTATCTTGAGCAGATGAAGTAGATATGAGAGAGGGGTTTGTTTATACTCTTCTGTCAAAATATCCAGTGAAAAAAACAGAGCATAGAGAGAAGTGGTTTCAGGCCTTCCCTAAAAACATCAGTGTTAAGGGAAGAAGAGTAGTGCAAGTTAATTCAATTTTCTGTCCTGATATCACAACTCCTCTACATTAAAAAAAAAAAAATTTTTTTACAAACTTAATCACTTAAATAAGATAAATAAACAAAAAGGTTGATATCAGTAAAATCTGAACCGTAAACTAATGAATGTTATAATTCAGTTACCAAATAGGATTTTGGTTTCATGTTCATCATTTTAAAAATGATGAAATTAGACAATATGATAAAAATATTCTAAGAAATTAGTTTTAATTTTGTGTCTTAAATGACATTTATGGCCATCCTTTCCAAAGAGTATCTCTGTTGATGGAGAATAAAGAATTCAAAGGTTCTACATACATCATCATCATGGTCACCAGAGGCATCATCATAGTCGTCGTCACTGCTATCAGTCGATTCTCCAACTTCGTCATCCATTGGTTCACTGTCATCAGAGTCATCTTTTTGCAACTCATCATTGTTCATCTCTTCACTGTCGTCCGAGTCATCTTCTTCATCATCGAATAATGGTTTAACATTGGCACCACTTGTTTCTGTCTCACTTTCCTCAGAAATTTCGGAAGCCTCCTTCAAATAACAAAGAAGAGTGGAATACATTTGATAAATAAGAAAAGAAAATTTGTCAGATTAAATAAAAAGAGAATTTAATATTTGCATTTTGAAAACAATTGCAAAAGAAAACGATTTAAAATAACCCTAGTAATGGTGGGAAAATAACAAATGACCTTTTTAGTTAATTATTGTCCTACAGAGTCCAAAAGCAAAAATCAACTAATCAGTAATTAAACTCCGTGTCAATATTCAGATGACTTGGTAAAAGGTAAGAATTGTTAAACAAAATTTCACCTAAAAATGTTGAGTAATTTAGTCAGAGTCAGTGCTCTGAAAAATACACCAAGCACATAATAGGCCTTTCATTTAGTTTGGTGGGGGGAACAGAAAGGTAGTTCATTCTCAGTGCGTATCTAGAAACTTGGTATCAATTGAATATAGAATAATTAATATTTATACTTTTATTTTATGAGTAATAAAGAAGTTGCCACAATTTATATTGACAAAGAAATTATGTTTTTATACAATAACGTTATCTTATATATAAATAAAAGCTTCATGGATTATTATCTACACCATACTATTATCTCCACCATCCTCAGACTCTGCCTGATGATGGCACCAAAACCTGAAAGCATTTGAGTTGCAGTCCAATATGTTGTTATTATTATAACACTAATAATAGCTATCTCCCTTTCTCTCTCTCTACTTTTTTTTTTACTTAGGATCAGAGTTTAGAATCTGTACCCTATCTGAAGTGAAATGAGATCTGCTTTTTGAGAGAAATGTCCATAACATTAAAAGGGGAAAATAACTGGTTGAGAAAGGGAGAAGAAAATGAAAACCAAAAGAAAAAAAGTCAATATGTCTACAGGTGCAATGGATAAATTGTTGCACATTTTATATTTTTAATTTTGCACATGGTTTTTTAATTTGATGACTGCACAGTATTGTAAGTAGGGTTGGTTGGGAACTGTCTGTGAGAAAAAAGAGCACCATGATGCAGTTCACTCTGCCAAAAATTTGGAAACAGCCTGACACTTACAGCGGAGGCTCCAATACAAACATTTCAGAGTATTTGGGTGTCAATTCGAGGATTCAGAAAGAGTTGAAGGAGTCTAATGGAGATTACAGCGTTTGAAGTGATTCCTAATGATAGCAACATTATGCCCTCCATTCATCTCCTCACAGGGACTCGGACTCAACACAGAGGCCTATAGAGGCAGTTCTGCTCTGGATTAAAAGGCTGTCATGGCTGTCAGACAATTTTAAATGCAGCCATTTAACTCCCCAGACTGCAGCCCCCATTGATTATTATGTGTAGGGTGCAGTTGACTAAAAAACTCCTTGTAACATCAAAGATGAACTGGATTATGGCAGCATTCATCAATTTAAACAAGGAGACTGTCCAGAAAAGGTACATGAGATTCTGAAGTTGTCTGTAGAAGATGCTGGAAACCAATGGCGATTTTATTGAATAATTTCATATTTCAAGATATTTTTGTGTAATTTTGGTAAATATACCTGTTAAAATGAGATGTCAGTGTTATTGCCATAAATTATTATTGGTGACCATTTGCTTGAATATATCTTATGGACTTTGTAAGTAGGCAGAAATTAATCAGCAAGGGTAACTTTTTTGAGAGGGATAGTTGGTGATGTTGGCCAAACGTTACGCTACGTTGGCAAATGTGTCTTTCTGACATAAAAACCACCAGAGCATTCATTCCATCCACAACGCATTTCTAAAAAAATTTGATGAAACTTAAAAAAGAAACATGTAAAATTTATGTTTTTTTTTGTTCCTTTTTCTATCATTCAGTTAGATTTTAATACAAACAACAGACACCACCAAAAAAAATTTGGTGTTTGTTCAGTTTAATATACCAATTCAAGGAACTAGATTAGGCTGAGAATACTTCAGCACCCTAACTCTGACAAACAAGTGTTTACATGCACGTGTATGTGTAGGAGTTGAATAGAAAGATCAAAATCCGACAAGATGAATAGAAAAAGTAAAGAACAAGTAGGAAAAAAAGTGTCTTTAATCTAACATGTTTCCTTTTCTTCAGAAATTTTTTTTTAAAAACAAATAATTAAAAGAAAAATGTTTTTAATATTTTTTAAAAATCTTTTTAAAATTTCAGAGACAGTATGTTGATTGAGGTTTAATTTCATTGGTCAGATATGTGTCAGGTGTAATAAACCAATGGGTAAATATTTTAAATGCAGAAAAAAAATTGATGTCTGTTTAAGTGTGTGTGCCATGTGTAATAAAAAAAAACACTACATGTTTTTTATAAATTAAGAAAATTTATGCAAAAATAATGCATGTCAAGCGTATTAAAACTATAGACAAATTAAGTGTGTTTATTTGTCAGTAATGCTAGTATGTGTGTGAATGACAAAATACATTTTCATTCAAAATTGTAGCAAAATAAGATATACAGTGGAAGTGATGGGATGATTTTCTCTTTTTAAATAAAATGAAAAAATCACATATGAATGTATGTGTAGAAGAGAAATCATGTATACAAGTATTAAGCAAACTTTTTATAAATAAATTAATTTTGAAAATAAGTTGTTAACAGAATCTTTCAATGAAATAATGTATTAAAGTACTAAATTAGGTACCTCCAGTCAGATCAATAACAAAAGCAGATAGTATGAATAAAAAAGGTTCCAAACTTAATAAAACAAACTTTTTTCCTCAAAATGTTTATATTATTATTAAGAGGAAAGTTCAAAGTAGTTTTTAATTATTTTTTAAAATTTTTTAATCCTTTCTAACATTTTCGAAATTTTGGCAAAAGTTTTGTTTTGATTGATTTTAGCGGCTAAGAAACGTTTACTACTGTTTTACAATAGACACCAATTTTTTGCATTTTAGGTTAAAAACACATTAATTTGGAAATTCTCGCAAAAATTAAATAATTGTTGAATTGGAATGAAACTTTCAGTATTCATTCACAAATGAATGAAATTACTTCTAAAATTATTATTTTTTAAAAATCTTGATAAAAATATTTTTTTTTTACCTTTGTTAACCCCCCCTTCACATAAATCCCTGAAATGTTAAAAAATTTTAAATAGTTGCAAACTTTTGTTTAATTTCTTCAACACAGGACTCATTGAGAAATATAAATCACCTAGTTTTTTATCTTAAGTTTGCAATCACTATCCGAAAACCTTCTCCGAAGAGTAAAATAAAAAATGCAATAAAACTCCGACATAATCAAATTTCATAATCTGTTAATTACTGGAATAAACACCAACAACTGAGGACATTATATTCTGAAGAAGAAAATTTTTTTTGATTAATAATAAAATTTTGAAATAATTGTTTTAATTTTTTTTAATTTTTTTCTTATTAAAAAATTTAATAATATAAAAGCTTTTAAAAACATTTTTTAAATCTCCAAAAGAATTGATTGCAAGTTTTCTTTTTAGTTAAGAGCTGAGTATCATATTGCCTATGTAAAATTGAAAAGTATAATAAAAATCGTTTTGCAGAAATATTTTAAATTAATTTTTTTTTTAAATTTTGTGTGTAAATATGTTCATTTACATTCCCTTTTTGAGTAAGTACGGTGTTCCATAAGAGTCATAACATGTTTACATAATTCTAATATCTGCAGTAATTCAGAAAGCATATTCAAATGTCTGGCTATAAATGTAAACTAAAATTCTATTAAATATTATAAAATTGCTGAAATTATTATTTTAAATTTTACTATTTAGTTAAAAACAAAAAAAAAAGAAATTAAAATTTTATGTTTTTTGGCACGTATGGTCACAATACTTATCGTCTAACAACTTCCGGAGCTCGTAAATCTTTTAACACCCTACCATTGCGTAATCGAGGTGATAACAGGTAGGGCTACCGCAGTTAAAAAGTTGTTGTTTTTTCTAAATTTCTGGCAGTAAGGAATTATTACTTGATTGAAATCAGATAAAGGTAAGTTTCAACTTTAAAAATTGACTTAAATGACGTGTCAGCAAGGTATATTTTATTTTTGCAAGATTTTTAAAACAGAAATTGGGCTACTGTTGACATAGTGTTGACAGAATGTGTCAATAAATCAAAAATGGTGGGAAATTTAAACTTAATTTTTTCGATTTCAATAAAAATTAGATTAAAATCAATATAATTTCGGGTTAAATAATACCAGTGTATTTTTCTTTCGGGAATTAAAATTTAATCTTATGGCTTTCAATTAAAGCTAATTTTAAAGTTGAAGATTACTTATTTATTTTTAAAATTTCAATTTAAATTTAGGTATCGAAAAATCAGTGGAGGTACCTATACTAAATATATATGTATTAAAATTATTACAATATCATGAGTAATATAAATAATATATAAATATTAAAACACATAAAATAAATGATATGTAAAGTACCATATTATATCATTACAATATTACAATTAAGCAATATAAATAACATACAATGGTATATAATAAAAAAAAATTATATAAATGTAATAATTAACTAATAATATTAACAATAATAATATTGAGAAAAATATAGATAATAATAGGGAGAAAATTCAATTTTTTTTTTGTTTTGTCTTTGTAATCATATCGCCCCAAGCAAGGTATTATACTGCCACTGTTGTGCAGGGGTTACATAGGAGGAAAGTTATGAGAAAGAGTAACAGGTTATAGGGGATGTCAGAAAGCGGTGGAGAGAAGGATGACTGTGTCCATAAAGTGAGGGAGCAGTTTAATTATTGAGTGTAATGTAGAATTGATCCCCCACTTTATATCCACATTATAATAATATAGAATTCTTTTTTATAATCATATCGCTCCAAGCAAGGCATTATACTGCCACTGCTGTGCAGGGGGTTACATAGAAGGAAAGTTATAAGGAGTGACAGAATACAGGAGTGTCAAGAAGCAGGTAGGAGAGGGATGAGATGACTGCAGAAATGAGATGAGAGCATGAGAGAGAGGATGCAAGTTAGTGAGACAGGAGATGACTATTGAATTTGCATTTAAATTCTTGGAAATTGTAGATTCAGGGAAGCAAGTAAATGGAAAGGAATTCCACAGGCGGGAAGTGCGAGAAAAGAAGCCGGTGAAGTAGAATCTGTATTTACATCTTATTGGTTTCACAGTAAAAGGGTGGGACCTAATTGCCTTTCTTGTGGCTCGAGTAAATTTGTATATAGGGGACACCAATGAGCTAAGTTCATCAGAGCAGAAAATAAACTAAAATAGAATGTAGTTCATATAGAGAAAACAATATTACAATGTTAAGAATACAAGAAACTCTCTTTAAATTATTTAATTATATCTATTGGGATTTTGGATTTATGGATTATAGATTATAACAAAATGCAGAAGTTATGTAATGTTTTAATCATGTGTTCATAGTTGGTCAGTCAGTTAAATGCCATACGTGATACATGCTTGGGCGATCATGTCTTGAAAGAGACACGACTGACTGGGCAGAAGATTATCCCGCAGTAGGTTGCCATTGCTTTCTGCGGTAGACTGGTTGCCGACCAAGGCTATAGAACCCAATCTGTCCTGTTATTTAACCCATAACTGGAAGGAATAGATAGATTAATACCTTTCCCAAGGGTATTTGCACGTAAGTGAATGCAATGAATTCGGCTGAAATTTGAACTCGGCTCTCCGATTTCTCGTTCCGAGCCGATATCCAATGCAGCACAAGTAATGCTATTAATGTTTTCAAAATACTTCCTCCTTAAAAGGTCATGCTTTTTTTTAGTTAAACTAGCATTTGAGAAATCTAAACTGTGACCTACATTATTTTGATGTAATACAAGAGTTGGAATGTATGTCTAAACGTAATTCTCTTTTATGTTCCACGCTTTTAGATTTCGTCAGGTTTCCCTTATATATATATGTTATTGCACTGTAGACACTGTATTTTGTAAATACAGTGTATTTAAATTGGTGTTGGGTGTCTTTTTTAATCTGACAATATCACCAATAGTCTTGGAGATGGTGGTAACAATTCTAGTGTTTGGGATAGTTAATTTGGGAGTTCATATGAAAAGGTGTTGGAAGATAGTATTATGAAATTTCTGGGAGGTATTTGTTTTTTTGGTTTTGTGAATTTTATAAGCATGTTTTTTGGCGTTGAGGATGAAATAGTGTGGGTAATGGAGAAGTTTAAATATTTGTTCAATATATCTCTCTTCTTCAGATAAATAATTAGGGCTGCATAATCTGAGGGCTCTACAGTAGAAACCTATAATTAAACCAGATTTAATTCTTTGGTTGTGGTGGGAATAAAGATTAACATTTTTGTTGTTAGGTTTACAGTAAACGTTAAATTCTAATATATGAAGATTTAATTTTAAAAAAAGAAGATTTATCTTTAAATCATTCGTCTTTAAAAAAAACTCTGAAGAAGCTTGTTAAAGGAAAACATGTTAGATTAAAAACACTTTTTCCAACCTGTTCTTTACTTATTATATATATATATATATATATATTACTGCTATAAATAGACAAAAATATTTATTATAACCACCCATGATATTTTTAAAAAATATTATCATCATGTGTGGTAATATAACGATAATAAAGTTTTGTACCACCAATCATATTTATATATATATATATATATATATATATATATATATATATATATGACAATAAAAACAACAAGGTCATATTTTCAAATATATATATATATATTATGACAATAAAAACAACAAGGTCATATTTTCAAATATATATATATATATATATATATATATATAGGAAAGAATATTAATAAAAAGTTTTGAATTTAAAAATGTACTTTTTTTTAACAGTATTTGTTTATTTTTATATTTCAGACCGTCCTCGGTCCTTCATCAGAAACAAGTGATTTTTAAATTTGAATTAGAAACGTATTTCACGATAGCGTCCAAATATTTTTTTTGTTTACATCACGTGGTGTGTTTGTTCACAACATGCGGCACGTCCGTAGAGAAAGTCTGTTTGTTTTAGATAAAAATTTCTTGGAATATCTGAAAAAAAATTTTTTTACCTATTTTTTTTACCTATTGAAATATTTGTAAAAAATCTATCGTATACAGCTCATTTATTAGAATAAAACGCATTTGCTCAGACCATCCAGATTTTCTAAACAACATTAACAACCTAACAAAACAGTTTCTAAAATGTAAATATCCAATAAAAATAATAAAGGAAGCACTACATAAAACCATCCACATAGATCGTAGCACACTTCTCACATACAAAAAACGAAAAGATAACAACCGAATTCCCATGGTTTTTAACCATAATCAATATTCCTACACACTTATCAAAAATTTAAAAAATGATTACAGGAACCTCCAATCAAACAAAAACATCAAAGACATTTTCGATAAACCACCCATAAATGCAAAGAAACAAACACCCAACCTATCAACTATCCTCACTTCTAACAAATATTTAAATAATACAAACCTATCAGGGAATTTAAAATGTGGAAAGCCTCGCTGTTTAATTTGTAAACATTTAATAACAGACAAAACATTCTCTGTACCCAACACCAAAATAAAATTACACCCACCAAACCTTACTTGTGACAGCAAAAACATCATCTACTTTCTCTTCTGCTCAATTTGCCCCAATAGTGAATATATCGGCGAATCCGGTAATAGCTTTAGATTTCGCTTCAATAATCACAAACTAAATATACGACAAAAAAATGTATACTCCCCAATTGCAGCCCATTTTAATCAACCTGATCATACTTTAGAAAATTGCAAATGTTTACTAATAGACTCCAATTTTAGTTCTACATACACACGCAGAAAGAAAGAAACATACTGGATTTTAAAATTAAATACACACAAGCTAGGGTTAAATAGGGACTTAGGTGTGTTGAATCTTTACAAATATTTCAATAGGTAAAAAAAATTTTTTTCAGATATTCCAAGAAATTTTTATCTAAAACAAACAGACTTTCTCTACGGACGTGCCGCATGTTGTGAACAAACACACCACGTGATGTAAACAAAAAAAATATTTGGACGCTATCATGAAATACGTTTCTAATTCAAATTTAAAAATCACTTGTTTCTGATGAAGGACCGAGGATGGTCTGAAATATAAAAATAAACAAATACTGTTCAAAAAAAGTACATTTTTAAATTCAAAACTTTTTATTAATATTCTTTCCTATACATATTAAGACAGTATACGTGGATGATCATCACTATATATATATTATGACAATAAAAACAAGGTCATATTTGATAACACAAAAACGTTTTCTAGATGGCCATGCTGCAGGACATTCTGGGGAGTGACTGTCTTCAGAGAAATATTAATCTCGGTACCTTCACTTATTTTCCATACCTAACTTTTATGTTGAATTTTTAAAAATAAAGTTTTCTCAAAGCTTTAGTTTTAGCTTAATTGAAAGTTAAATGTTTGAATTTAATATTTCCAGTAAACAAAATACTCTGGTGGATTTCAAATAAAAATTATATTGATTAGAATCTAAAATTTTGAGATTCAAAAAAATTTTTTCAACTTTCCGACCATTTTTGAGTGAACAACACACTTGTAAACAAAAGTTAAATCAAGGTTTTAAAAAAATCTTGCAAAAATAAAATTTATATCTGTGACATATTTTTAGAAATTAGCAAATTTAAAGTTGAATTAATCTGATAATTAATCAAATATTAATTGTTTATGGCATAAAATTTAGAATAAAATCACAGAAGTCTAACTTGCTGACCTTTCAAGTAGGCGATGACAGCTCTATCATCAATCATGTTTAATTATCTGGTCAAGTATGGTTGGCCAGAACTGACATAAATTTAAAAAACCCATATGAAAGTTTCATAAAGGGAACAACCCTTGAAACACATGATTTTTTAATGATATGGCAGTTATGAACTACCATAAAATTGAAAAAAAGGAAAAATAAATATCTGCACACATGAAAAATAAAAAAATAAAAAAAAATGTTTTAATTATAATAAATATCTTGGTGCATGAAGATTTGTATTAACCTTTACAATTTTTTTATTAGTAAATATGGTCTTCACTTGTTAATTTAATCGAAACGATGGTTGGAAATAATTTTGAAATTTTATAAATCAATACAATTAAAAAATAAAAGTGAAAACAATTCTTGTAAAGATTCATTGTTCATCGAAAAGAATTTTTCTCTTCAACCTATGATATCTCTAATATATATCTAAATCTAAATCTAAACTTATTTATAAATGGAACTTTGTGTGGATGTCCATTACCTATAAACTCCGAAACGATTGAACCAATTTTCTTGAAAATTTATACAGTTATACTATAGGCGTCTGCGAGTGTTCTTAGCTAGGTTTTGTGCTGAGGTACCTCCGATGAAAATCGAAAAAATTGGGTTATAGAAGGAGTGGTCTGATTTTAATCAAATTTGATACACTCATAGACAAAGACATAAGAAACGATATTCAGAAGTTTCAAGGTTGCAGTTTTTACAATAGTGCAGAAAATCGATTATATATATATATATATATATATATATATATATATATATATATATATAAAAGGCAAGATGTTTGTGCGTGTGTTTGTTTATCTGCCTGTATATTTGTATTTTTTCAGCCCTTTTTAGTTTTTGCTTCGGCTTTGGCTTTAAGTAGGTATAATTGTAGTTCTTAGTCTCAGCCATGATACCTACTCAGAGGACTTATTTAGCCTTGAAAATTTAGTTTACGACAAAAAAAAAACCTTATTTGGTATCGATACCAGGAAATCAAAATTTGACTTACATCTATTCATTTTTCTTTCAGTCTACGGTTTTGCTTTAACTGGAAACAGCTATTGCTCTTTAGTCTTTCGTGCCAACGTCCAAAGAGTCTGAGCTCCAGAATCATGGATTAGTTTTAAAGCTTTCATTACACCCGAGCAACACCGGGCTATGTTAGTTTGTTTATAAAAGCAATTAAAAGTTTATCTGAATAAAATATGGCATAGTTTTATTGCATTTTTGTTTTCAATGTTTATAGCAGATTTTCTGAAAAGGAGAAACTGTTAAGAAAAAAAACCAAAAAGATGATTTACATTCGCCAAGGAGTCCTGCATTTAACTTATAAAACAAAGTTCTGGACTCATAGGCTAATAAACTTAAGCAAGTTTTCATCACCAGCGGACAAGAAAAAATGATTTAATGCTCCTATAAAATGAGTTAATGAGTAACTGACCCACTGTAAATAAATGTATTTCTCAATTTATATAAAGCAATTTGTTTTTTTATATCATTAGGTCCATTCAATTTTATCCAATTCTGTCCTTCTATGATGGCTACTTTATTTTTGGGAGAAAAGTAAAAAACTTAAATTTTTGTTGACAGACAATTGAAATTCATTTTTGAGGTACAAAAATTGCAAAGAAAAACTGTCTAATACTTTTCTTTTGGCACTGAATATCGGTTTTCTTTTTATTTGGCCAGATTTGGCAATTTGGTATATACCTGCTTCTAGGAGAACCATCAGCAGGGAGTTTTTTTTTCTTTTATAATTGTGTCGCCCCAAGCAAGGCATTTTACTGCCACTATTGAGCAGGGGGTTACATAGAAGGAAAGTTATGAGAAAGAGTGACAGGTTATAGGAGGTGGATAAGAGAAGAATGAGAATGCTGATGAGAGTGGAGTGGACAGAAAAAGGAGCATGAGAGAGAGGATGCAGGTTAGTGAGATAGGAGATGATTATGGACTTTACATTTGAATTCTTGAAGATTGTAGCTGTCGGGAAAGCAAGAAAACAAAAGAGAATTCCACGGGTGGGAAGCGCGAGAAAAGAAGCTGCTGGAGTAGAATTTGCGTTTACAATTTATTTGTTTCACAGTAAAATGGTGGGACCTAGATGCTAATCTTGTTGCTTGAGTAAATTCATATATAGGGGACACTAATGAGCTAAGTTCATTGGAGCAGAAGTCGTGAAAGTATTTATAGAAGAGACACAACGAAGCCACAATGCCAGTGAGAAAGTGACTGTATCCGAGCTGCCAAGTTGGGATCGATGACATTACAAATTTTCTGTTGGATTCCTGCTATTCATCTGAGAGTCCTAGATGGATAGCAGGAGCACCCGACCAGATATGACAGCAGTATTCAATGTTTGGGCGGATGACAATTTTTGTTGTTCCCCACTCTCACACATATGGAAAGGTCCCACAGTAAAATTAACATCAAAGTGGAGTAACAATGGCAGGAACATCAAATCAAAATTGATAATTCTTACCATGGAAGAAACCTCCTCCCCTTCCTCCTCCTCTTCCTCCTCCTCCTCCTGCATCTTCTTTTGCTCTTTTGTTTCTTTTTTCGTTTTATTCTTCAAAGCAAGTTTTTTGGTTTGAATTTCTAACCGAATACGTTTCTTCTCAATTCTTTTTGCCAACCTGTAATCAACAACAAAAGCCAAGGATTACTTATCACTGTCAATGATAAACCTTTTAAAAGAAAAATACTTGAAACATGAAACATTCAACAAGGAAATGTAAGAGGCTTCTTATGTAGTTAGATATGCATTGTGGTGCAGTGGATATCGACTCAGAACGAGAGATTGGGTGACGAGTTCGAATTCCAGTTCAATTCCTTGCTTTCACTTACGCACAAATACCCTTGGAAAAGGTATTATCCGTCTCTTCTCTCCAGTTATGGGTTAAATAATAGGACAGATTGGGTTCTATAGCATTGGCTGGCAACATGTCTACTGCAGAAAGCAATGGCAACATACTGTGGGATAATCTTCTGCCCAGTCAATTATGTCTCTTTTGAGACATGATCGCCCAAAGCGTGTATTACATATGGCACTTGACTGACTTATGTAATTATGATTGATATTCAAATATTGATTTAGATTAGACTAGTCAACAAAAGAAAATTTTTCAAATGGTGTTGAGACACCAAACATCTTTTTTTGCTTATTTGAGAACGCTGAATATTTCTTGGTTAACAACCATTTTTGCTGTACAGAAATGTCTCATTTTTGTAGAAAATGCATTTTTTTCATTTGTTTTCTGTTTATGAAACAGACCGGTGACAATATTTCTAAAAGTAAAATCGTAGAAGCCTCTCAATTCGTATTTAAACCAACAAATATTGATCTGCTTATTGAGAAATACTATTTTTTTTAATAACAATCAGATCCTAAGTCTTTAAAAATAACACAATTGAATATACCAAGACCAACAAGTATTTTCATCAAGCCATTTAATAAATTAACAGCAGAAATAAAACCTTGGTGAACATAAGAGCTATGGTAAAAATGTTCACTTTCTTTATTTCCTGTCATGTTCAACGTTATGTAAGTTCCTTTTGATACTCCAAGAGTAGTCAGTTATCATTCATTTGTCTCAGCGTCCCTTCCATTGTTTTGATATTTGATGGAATTGTTCTTCTTGCTCATCACTCACATGGCCACAAGTACCCAGAAATTTATCTAGATAGCTATGTAAAAATTAACTTTAATACTCATATTAGTGTATTACTAATAAAGTTCATCAGTTAATTTGAATTTTGGCAATAAATTGGAAAAAATTGGTACTTCTATTTTAAAATGTTTGACTCAAAAACACTTTTCTTACAAAAATAGTTTATTTCAGGTGGCTGACATAAATTGATTGGCCTGCCTGAAAATTGATGGGTTTTTACGACCTTTATTAACTAAATGTTGCTATCAGCCAAGATCATAAATTCATCTTTTTCCAAAAATGAGCTATTTTAGTACAGCAAAAATGGTAGCTAACCATGAAAATCTAAGGTCATTTTTGGAATCAGCACTATCAAATTAGCTGAAAGATGTGTTTTCTTTCTTAGCACTAAAAATCATGTTGACCAATGATATCAATTCAATTGTGGACTAGCAAAGAACCAAGGTAAAACTTTTGCTTGCAGTTTCTGGGGTGAATTTTTTTTTTATTTTTACTTCATTTTGTTTTTAATTTTTTTTTCCTTTTGACAAATTTATCTTTGTTGTTGTTTTATATATCAAAACATTTTTAGTAAATTCAAGACATTAAATTTGTAAGAAATTAAAACAAAATAACCCCAAGTGAGTTGCTTGATGTTTCACAGAATGAAGAAATTATTCAAACTTTACCCCTATCACACAACTCAGTGAAGTTCACACGGAAAAATAACAGGTGACTTATGATGAACTTGCACCCTCCCTCCCCGTCATTTGCAGTTGGAATTTGTTGTTCTCTGATTTTTTCCTCTCTCTCTCTTTCTCCAGGGATGAGGCTTTGCAGGCTGGTCTATACCACCTTTAGTTTCTGATATCCGTTTCTGGAAATCTATGTTTGTACAATGTTTATACTTGTTCAAAATCATTTTGATCAAAACTGTATTTTGGACAAAGCTGGTGATAATGTCCTCCATAGTTGCTGTGCCAGACTGATTGCATCTTCTTCTTCTTCTATGTGCCCTTCAGGACGTAGGCGATCATGGTTCTCCACATCTCCCTATCCCTTGTGGCTCTTAGTATGTTTGCTCCTGTTGCTCCTGGCAACCCCCGTTCCGTCATCCACCTGATCAGACCCTGCAAATATGTTATCCGCTGCCTTCCTCTGTCTCTCCTTCCTTCTATCTGACCAGTCAGTATCAGGTTCTCCAGGCTCTCCTTCCTCATTGCATGACCCAGGAACTTCAGTTGTCTCTTCCTGATGCTCAGCATCAATTTCCTTTTTGTTGCCATTCTTTCCAACACCTCATCGTTGTTTGCATGCTCAATCCACAATATCCGTAGCATCCTTCTGTAGAACCACATTTCGGCTGCTTCCAGTTTTGTCCTCATTTTCGATGATATTGTCCAGCATTCACTGCCGTATTGAAGAACTGACATCACATAGCAGTCTAGCACTCTTTTCTTTGTTTCTATTGAGATTTTCCTGTGTGTTAGTATTTTGCTCATCTTCTGGAACTCGTCCTTTGCCATGTCAATTTGCCTTCGGATCTCCGTGTCGCACTTTCTATCTTCTGTTAGAACACTTCCTAGGTACTTAAATTTTTGTACTTGCTTGATTCTGTTATCCCCCACCTGTATTTGGCATTTTGGGTTGTATCTTTTGCTGATGACCATGCACTCAGTTTTCTTAAAGTTTATTTGTAGTCCCTTCTTGTCACTCTCCACTGCTACTTTCTGTATGAGGTCTTGTAGTTTCCTTTCCGTGTCCGCAATCAGCACTGTATGGTCTGCATACCTTATGTTGTTCAGGTTGTGGCCTCCAATAACAAATCCTGGCGTGTCATCTAGGGTCCTCAAAATATTCTCGCTGTATAGGTTGAACAAATCCAATGAAAAGACACATCCTGGTCTTACGCCTTTTTCTATCTTTGTGTATCTACTGAGATCGTTATCTGTCTGTATGCAGGCCGTTTGCTGCCAGTAGAGATTCTTGATTATTCTTATGTCTTTCCCGAATATGTCGAGGCTGCATAGTATCTCCATCAATTCTTTGTGTCGTATTTTGTCGAATGCTTTCGCATAGTCAATGAAGCATAGGTACAAGTCTTTCTTCATTTGTAATGCCCTTTCAGAGAGCATCCTAATCATGAATATGGCGTTCCTTGTTCCAGTGTCTTTGACGAACCCGCACTGTTCCTGCCCTATCTCTGGCCTGTTTCTGCTTCTCGCTCTATTCATCAGGATTCTGACAATCAGTTTTGTAATGTGACTCATTAAGCTGATAGTTCTGTGTAGTTCGCACTCATTTGCACCAGGTTTCTTCGGCAGTGCTATAAATATCGACTTGCATAGGTCATCTGGTATTATTCCGCTGCTATAAATTTCGTTTATTATGTCGGTAATCTTTTCTATGCCATATTCTTCTAAGGCTGTCAGCAGCTCTATCACTATGCCGTCTGGACCAGCTGCTTTGTTTCTGTTCATTTTGGCCATTACAGCTTCCACTTCGGATTTTAATATTTCCGGTCCATCCATCTCCTTGTGTATTCTCGGTTGTTCTCTCTTGTCACAAAAGAGATCCTTTATATATTCTTCCCATCGCTGGAGTATTTCCTCTTTCTTTAATATGATTGTAGTAGTGTGAAATGAAAGACGAAAAAAAAAAAAAAAAATGGATGAAATAAACAGGCGAGAGTCATCTCTTTTGTCGTTGTTGTCTTCTTTTTCTCTTTCTTCATCTTCTTCTAACAACCCAAGCATGGTGAGCATGAAACAAAAACGATCAGCTGTTCTCAAAAAATGGTTTGCTTTATACAGCCAAAGACCAACCATAATTTGCATGCAAACGATGAGACAACTCAATTTCGCATTAACTGTTCAAGACCGCCTGGCATAAAACATGGGTGCCGCCATTTTCGTTCTTTTTATCATGGAGTAACTGGATTCCACACGATGCACAGACTCATTGGCATTTTCAAGGTAAGCCATTTTCACAATTTTCCCCACAAAAAATAAAACATTCAGTTCTCTAAAAAACCACAAAAGGCAGTTCCTTGCTAAGAAAGTAAAAAAAAAAAAGCAGTACGTAATAAAACAGAAAGGAAAATATGTTGAGCAACAAAATTCATGTTAAAAAGAAAGTCTTTCATTTTTACAGAAATCAAATATTTTACATTTAGGTAAAGATTTTTAAAAAGTTGTAAATCTTATCCACCTTTGTTTCTGTCTATGGCTTAATTCCTTTACATCCTTTTTTTCTGAAAAAAAAAAGAAAAAATTAAATTAAATCAATTTTGTTAAAATTTATAAATATCATGGGAATAACATTTATAACTTCATAAAATTATATTTTTCAGTTTTATTTATTTGTTAGTTAAATTAACGAATGTTTCTCAGTTAAAAAAAACTGTTAGAAACATCTTCAAGACATACAAGATTAAATTGAATTTGGTTTCTTTAAAATTCCTTTATTTGAACAGAGGTTAAAAAAAGAAGAAAAAAACTGGGTTGCTTATTTTGTGGTCATTGAGAAGGAAATCAAACAGCTGATTAAAACTAATCATACAAGAGATAAAAAGGAAGTTGAATTTGGAAAGATAGAGAACCCAACATTTCTCTTGGTACAATTTCTCATTCAAGCAACTTTTAAATTAAGAGAAAAACATTAAAATAAACGTTTGTTTATATTTTTTGTACAGATGAGCAAACATTTAATGGCATGAAAAAAAGGAATCAGTAAAACAACAACAAATTCCAGTTGGTGTTTGTATTAAATGTAATTGGGAAAGGCATGAATCTACTTTTGCCTTAGATATTGGAAGCTTTTAGCAATTGTCAGAGATATGGTGTCCATGGATTGTTAGAGAAATGGAGACACAGACTGTCATCTCGTATATGAAATAGGAAGTAACTTTTTCTTAAAATTATAGTTCATCATCCTTTTTTTCTTTGACTAAACTTTTTCCTCAGAAGTTATTTACGGAAGGTTTTGAGGAACACAACTCTTACAGAAAACAAAACCCAAGGGCTACTCAAGCAGAGATGCCAATATAAATGTTACGAGGATGCATTTATATATAAAAATAATATTAATAATGTATAAAAAGTTATAGTAATGGATTCTATTGAGACCTGAGTGTTATTCTCAAAAAGTTTTAATTCATGAAGTAGTGTAAAAATAGAGAAATTAGGAATAGAACATTTTGGAAGTTTGTAGAATGTTCCAGATAGTTCAAAAGGTTCTAGAAGTATGCAAATTAGGTGTTAGTCCCTATAACAATAGGTTTTGGGCACAGAGCCGTCATTTGATAGCAGGATGGGTTGGCCTCTCAGCTCCAGTAGATTCAGGATGTTTATCCAGCCGTAAGAATCCTTAAGTTGACGACAAAAAAACTAAAACTTGAAACAGTTGAGAAAAGGATGTGCTGACCTCATCAGCACCGGTTTCAATTCAAGAATTATATTCCATCCAAAAGAATCTATCTAGTCGACGACAAACAAAAACTCAAAAGAGTTGTTAATGATTTTACTGTCATATCAACCCCGGTAAAAATTCTAGGATCGAGATCCAGCCGAAAGAATTTTGCAGACAAAGTCAGAACAACTAAAACCTTGAAAGAGAACCTCATGGAACTATCTGGGTAAATACATATTTGTGCCTTTTTCATTGACCAAGCCAATAATTAGTCTTTATATATGCATTTAAGGATTTCCAAAAACTATAGCACTTAACTTCCCCGCCAACTTAACAGGAAAGATTTTGACGCCTTCCCTCCCCTTCTCTTCCTCGTAACACTTCACCTGCCAGTAGTAAACCATGTTTCTTGATTTGAATGCCAAACTGGAGTGTATATTTGTAAATATTTTTATCTCATGTTTTGTGAATTAAATATTTGTTTGTATTTTAACTCTGAGTTTTGGTCAATCATTTTTTTTTCTTGTTACACTTAACATAAATGGGGGCTCGTCTGGGAATAACACGTAACACTTAAGAGACTCCCAAATTTGAAACATTACCAACCACACAAGAAATATCAGAATATGAGACATTTGAAGGCAACTTGATTGATCTGATTTAAACCAAAATTATGATCACAACAGTGGGGAGAGGGGGGAATACACTACACATTTGTTTTCTATGCAAAGTTAATGTAATGATTATTAAACTTTTTTTTTTTTCATTTATTAACTGAAGACTGGTTCATGTAACTTTGCAATGCATGAACAAACAGACTCTTTATGAGTTTGACTCAGTTGAGATTGAGATGCTAATATGTGAACTTGTAAAGTGTGCCCATTGTATCCATCTTGAATTCTTCACATTTTGTTCACATTATGGACAACACAACACTGCAGCTGACGATGATCTCCAAAGAGGACTTTATTGTCTTGCAAAAGATGTTGAAATAAATGCTTCATTTCTAAGGAGAGTAAACACAAAGTGATTAAGAGGTGTGTTATTTTTTTTAATTAAGTATTTGGATACATAACCCAAACATGTTTATAATTTGTTGATTAATGTAATAATAATTATAGCCACTATTCATACAATTGAATATAAATGATGGTGAAAGAGAGAACTTAATTTTTTGTTTATTTTTGCCTTGATTTCAAGCAGTGATTAGCAATTTTTCCCTTAAAAGCCACCATTACACTTTATTTCTTTTATATTTCTCATTGGGTCTTCCTGTGGTTATGGCCTTATATCAGATAATAGCAAACACCCAAAGCACTTTGCATTAGTGTTAAAAATGGTTAGCAAGTAAAACCAATCACAGCTAGTGTAGTTTTGTATTTTCAGCCCTCACTTTGTGCCCCACGGTCGTAGCCTTGTGTCAGATTAAAAAAACAAATAAATAAATTTAGGGAAATGATTGTTAAATGCTCTTCATAAATTTGAACCCTGACTTCTTGATCATAACTGGTGGATGTTTCCTTTCTGTACCTCATTATGTACAAGTGAAAATGAAGCGTGAACGCTTTTAAACAAATATTATGTGAAAATACTGGAAAGTAGGATCTACTGGGATGAAATGGGTATTGCAAAAAGAGGAGACTTATGATGCAGACATAATACTCCCCCCCACCCCAGACACACACTACGTTCTTTAGGGAAAATATGAGGATTTGAATTTCAAATCATTTTTACTCATTTTTTTACCCAGGTAGAGACCCTACAAAATTTCAACGATTGATTCTACAAATACCTAACCGCAATCAAAATGTTGATTTTTATTTTGTTTTTAAATAAATGCTGGAATTGCTCGTCAAAATTTGACTAAAAAAGAAAAATAGCACTTTTAAAATGATAATCTTGGAAACTAAGAATAATCATCAATGGTAATAGGAAGGCTTTTTTCACATATATCGACAAATAACAACTTGCTTTTTAAAAACAGCATTTTTGTGCAATAACTTACCTGTGTTTTTAATGAAATCAAATGGCTAATAAAATTTAGCTCCTTCACCAGACACATAAACACGCGCATTCAAATGCTAAAAAACTAAGATTTGTTGAACTGATCTTACTAAAAAATCTTTAAAATTTAAATCACTAAAACAAAAAATGTTTCACATTCGTTTTTTCTTTTTAAGTCAACAGATTATATGCCTTAGTAGAAATTATTTTATTTGAAATTGAATCGAAAAAGTAACAATAACCGAAATTTATAAATAATGTGTGATCAAAAACCCACATGGTACGGGAAAATCAAAATTCAAAAATAATAATTTCCGAGCGTTTTCCTGTCAGTAATAACTTGGTAAAAAAATAAAATAACTATACCTTGAAGCGACCGTGGAAGTTTAGGATCGGATTGTTTCCTTGCCTTCCTACCTGGGCCAGATTTTGGCCTTTCCAAATCTCTTTTTCTTCCCATTTTTTTTGTTTAAAAATGGGTATTTTAGATGCAAGATTAGATTAGCAACACGTGCACGATTTTTAAATGAACTCTTTACTTTCGGAGATAAAATTCGTTCGAAAAGATTGTGAAAAAATAAGTTATCTCCCTTTGGTATTTTTTAAAAGTAAATCACTTATTTATTTATTTTTATCTTAAATTTGCTTTTAATTTAAAAGTTTTAAATTTTAATCATCATCTAACTTGTTTTCAGATTCCCAGTTTTCTTTTAGTTATTTTCTCTTTTTTATTATGCTTCCGAGATCAATATATTCAGTAAATACCCATTATGATTTGCTTTATTTTGAAACAAAAAAATCGATCAATGGCAGTAAAAATCTCTTTGGTAAAGTTTCTAATTTTTTTACAAAAATGAGAAAAAGGAATTCTACTTTAGAAATAAATTTTAATGGATTTTTAAAGTATTAAGAATCTAATGTCATAAATTAGAATTAGCTATGCTACTCATGTTATTTAGTTTAAGTGCCTTTTTTATTTTAATGGAATCTAGCTAAATGTACTTTATGAATGATGGCAACATGCACTTAGCTTCGTTTTGCGCAGATTAACAAAACCGCCAGCCATTTTGTACGAAGTTGCAGAAAATTTGTGAAGTTTTCAATTTAGCTACATTGCGAGTTTGAAGCTTTAAAGCCTGTTGTAAGACGTTTTTCATTTAAACCGTTCTCTTCTTCACTGTGTGTAAGCATGATAAAGTCTGCAGAAGATAAAAGAACGTTTGGATTTGAAATATGGTACTATCTAATTTTGATTGAAGAAATGAAAATGAAATGCGTTGAAGATTGTGAACAGTTCCGATATACGTCTGAATTGTAAGTTGACAGTAGTACACTATCTGTCTTGTATGAAGAGAGTTTATTAAAAAATCCAGCTTTGTTCTGTCAAATTAAATTTTTTCATTGTGAAAACGAGAAAATGATGAAAAACACAAGTCGGTTTTTAGTGTAGTTAGGATGAGTTTTTTTATCTTACGACAATGTTCGTTCCAACCACATAGGTAGGTATATAAATTGATTTTGTTGTGTGTATATATATAAAAAACTAACCCTGTTTCTAACACAAAAAAATACCCACATAAAAACAGCCTAAACGTTTTTTAGCCAATAACAAATTTTTTTACAAACGTGCCAGAAAGATCCCATAATACAAACAACACACACCATTTTAATCAGCGTCTATATAGAAATTAATATCACCATGTTAATTATGTGACCAATCAAAAATTATTTTTTCCGAACATTCTTACGGGAAGAAAATTCTTATAAAAACCCTGAATCTATACAGAAGACGATTATTTCCCTTTGGTTGAGTTAAGTAAGTCATATGGCTCACGTGATGGCCACTTAGCAATGTCACTTCATACAGTGACGAAAGTGACCAGACATTCAGTTTTGCTCCTCACAAGAACTAAATAAGCTTGTTTCTTTGGCTTGAACCCTAGAGGCCCGAGCTGAGGTAAATTCTGCCCCCACTCTCCATCGCTGCCACCACAACGGTTTCCAGTTTGTGGGATAAGGGGTTAAAATGAACAGTTGATTTACCCACACCAAGAAAATTAAGAGGGTGGTAATAAGAGAAAACACATGTAATTTTAGCAAAACAAGATAAGAAATTTATTCACAAATTTACGTGATTGAAGTTTGTATCAGTAATTAATTTCAAGAATATAAATTTTTAAATTCCATAATTTTAACGAATTATCATGAAGAGAGAATGTTCATAAATGAGCTGCCACAAAATACTATTCAAAAATGTTTAAAACAAAGGTAAAATAGTTTGTTGTTCACAGAAGGGCTATATGGTGGCATACATTCAAAAGCAGTTTTGTAGGAATGGAATATCCTATTCACCCCCTATTTTCATTTCAATGTTCTTGAATTCATCCAGCTCTGTGCACTGGCCAACCGGAGCCTAACATTGATATTCAGGCGCTCTCGTTGGCTAGGGCACGGTGTTGGTGCGTAAAGGGAATGCTCGAATCTGAGCTGACCAGCCCCCTTTTGCGTGTATATAAGGAGCATATTCTGGTTCCTTCTTCAGTGATTTTCCATTGCCATCGGAATCCATGACATTTGAACCTTTGATTCTTCTAAGCTGCATTTTTGTTTCGCGAGCTTTACCAACCACTCTTTCACACCATAAATACACTACTCAGCTCGGATTCTAAATTCAAAGAAAATCACTCACTTCACAATCTATTTCTAACTTGTTGCTAACACACACCACTTCCATACCCCTTTGAATAATATACCTTGTATTTCTTCCTTTCAGTGAAGAACTGATATTTTCCTGGAATCATACGAACATTTTATCTGAAAACACTTTGTTCTATAAACTTTAGCTCGTAACACTCGTGTCAATTTTGATATTCACAAAACCAAAGGTTAATGTTCAGACCTTTCATACACTTTCCAGTTACACATTAACAAACTAAATGAAAACTGAACGTGTCTATTAAATAACGTGATATCTATTTTCATTCTAATTCCATTACGTGCAAAGGAATGTAACTGGTTTCTTTCACTTGCATTTTTATCATGCAAAGAAAATCCTAGACTTATTTAAATTGTGTTGCAACCCAAGGACTAAATTTTATTATGTATCATGATCAGACATCGGATACAGTAAACCTTCCAGGACACTTTCTTATTTGTGAAGCTTTATTCATTCAAGACTCTCTCATTCATTACGTTTGATCACATATCAAACACCTTACATTCTTATAACATTGAATCACTAACATTTTGTAATCTTTACTGATATAAATTTGTTACATGTTTTATTCAACCAGTCTTGAATTTATTTGTGTCGATGCCTTTGTTTGTCTGAGAATTTCATAACAGTATATATAATTATATATATTTGATTGTTTGTGGATTTTATTTGGGAGGAACACGCACACTATTCCAATACTAATTAATACACCCATCATATAAAACTACAACAGATGCAAAAAAGATAGTTTGAAATACTTAACATTCTTGCATTGTTAAAATAAAATTCAACAATTCAACTCATAAATCTTTGGGTCAAATCACTGGAACTAACCAATGTCTATATCCATGTGTCCTTGAGGACAACAGTATGTTAATTTCTGGGACTTATAAACCTAATATCTCAGTAACTATTTTTTGCCAGAGTTCATATTGCAATCTTTTGATGCTAATTATTTTCTCTAACATTTTTTACTAGATCTCATATTGCAATCTTTGACACTAATGATTTTCCCTAGCACTTCATATTACTGGTTCTCATATTGTATTCATCTCCATGCTTGGTCAGCTTAGGAGATTTTTGTAGCCTAGCATATGTGCTGATTTCTTTTATGTAGTTTCCAGTGGCGTTCTCTATCTATTATTTCAACTTCATCCCATAGGGGGCAGTGATCCCCTTTCTCCCTCCATATGGGGTCAGCTACACCTGATTTTTTTTTATCTCCCCTTAAGTTACAATGTTCTTGTAGCCTTATCTTAAGAGGGTGGCCTGTTTCTCCTTTATATTTCTTTCTACAGCTACATGGAATGGTATACACACAGCCTTAATCATATTCTCCTCTTTTGGAGATCTTACTCAGGAGAGGTTTATTGATTTTTTTGTTTTTTTTTACATTCTGGTTGTGAAAGTTTTTTTGATAGGCAGGTCAAACTAGTTCCTTTGTTACAATTGGTCCCAGCAAGTCATTTGGGAATTCACACCCGTATTTAATTCTGGGCTTCCCATTGGACGATAAATAAAAGGAATTTGATATTTATTAATTTTTGGTTTTCTGCCGGAACATATGCTTGGAGCCAAGTGCGCAAAGACCAGTTTTGTTCATTTGCTTTCTGGATCTCTGAGGGCAAACATCCAGTCCCTCGCTTTGCTCAATTTGGTTAAGAAATTTTTCTGATTTGGTAGGTCAAACTATTTTAGAGAAGTGAAAATTTCAGTTTCTTTGTTACAATTTGTTTATTAATTTTATTATAATTTTTTTTCACATACTAATTGTGAAAGTTTCCTGATTGGTAGGTTGAACTATTTTAGAGAAGTTAAGATTCCACTTCATTTGTTAAAATTAGTTCATTGATTTTGAGTTTTTTTTCTTACATGCTGTTTGTGAAATTTTTTTAATTGATAGGTCGAACTATTTTAGAGAATTTGAAATTTCAGTTTCTTTGTTAAAATTTGTTTATTGATTTTTTTTTTTTACATATTTGTTGTTAAAGTATTTTGATTGGCAGGTTAAACTATTTTAAAAAAATTAAAATTCCAGTTCCTTTGTTACAATTTGTTTATTGATTTTTTTTATTTTTTTTTATAGATTCTGGTAGTGAAAGTTTTCACTTACTTCATTACAATAAACTATTTTAGAGATGTTGAAATTTCAGTTTCCTTATTACAATTTGTTTATTGATTTTTTATATTGGTTGTAAAAGTTTTCTGATTGGTAGGTTAAACTATTTTAGAGATGTTGAAATTTCAGTTTCTTTGTTACAATTTTTTTTATAGTTTTTAGGTTTTTGCATATTGGTTGTGAAAGTTTTCTGATTTTTTAAAATTTGTTTATTAATTTAATTTTTTTGTTTTGTCAAATACCTTAGATCAAACCAGCTGCCCCACTTCTGAGTGAGACATGATGTTAGCAACCCATTAGCTCGGAAAACCAGATGTACAAAAGGGGCTGAAGAACTCTCAAGAAATTAACGGCCTTCTAACTAGAGGCAGTGTATTGATAAATCAATGTGGAGCATGCAGTGAGAAACCACTCCACTATCATTCCAAAGAATAATCATGGTCTTGAGAAATCAATATTTGAAACCCAATGGCATGAAGGGGGTTAAGCCCCATGGAAGTAACTCCTCGCCTGGTAAGGACCAACATGAGTAATAGGTGTCATCTGATTGTCATTCAGCGACTGTTAGCATCAATGGTACAAAGTGGACACTGTTCTTCAGAGTTTGTCTCTTGCCCAGAAAGGAACCACATGAGCAACAGGTGTCTCTGAACCATTATCCTGTGACTGTGCACAATAAATACAAACTTACCCTAGCGACATGGAACGTCAGAATGCTGAGACAACTGTGGTCAACTGGAGAGTGTCAAGCAGGAGATGAGCAGCTTGAACATCAATATTCTAGGAATATGCAAAACTAGGTGGCCAAATAATGAAGATTTCATCAGTGACAACCACAGGATTATATACACAGGCGATAAAAAAATCAAAAAGGGAATTGGCTTAATACTGGGATACTGCCAGTTATTCAAAAGAGTCCTCTTAGTCAAACTGAAAGGGAGAACCTTCAACATAGCTATTATAGTTGTCTGTGCACCAACAACCCTGAGGAGGAAATAGAATCTCTCTACTCCATACTGGACAATGCTAAATCTCAGTGTAAAATCCAAGAAGTTAGACTTATCATGGAAGACTCGAACGCAAAGGTGGGTAAGGAGAGGGAAGGGGTGAAATTTGGCAACTTTGGGCAAAGAAACCACAATTACTAAAGAGAAAAATGGGTTCAATGATGCACAACAAATGACAGCCAACACCTGGTTTCAAAAACACCCAAGATGCTTTTTTTTTTTTTTTTTTTAATTGTATCACCCCGAGCAAGGCAGTAATGCCACTGATGTGCAGGGGGCTACATAAGAGTAAAAAGATTAAGTAGAAGAGCGTGAAGAGGAAGATGAACCAGTTAGAAAGGAGCAAGAGAAGGATGGGAATACAAGTGTGATGACAGTTGCAAAGGTGGAGAAAAAGGAAAGGATATACGGGGTGGTGAAAGAACTAGAGTCAAGTGGTTAATAGATGAGTATTGACATTGCATTTAAATTCCTGGAGGTTGTAGCCATCAGGAAAGCAAGAATATGGAAGCGAGTTCCACAGGCAGGAAGTGCGAGAGAAGAAGCTGCAGGAGTAGAATTGTTGTCTGCATTTGGTTAATCTAACTGTGAATGGGTGGGGCCCAGTTGCCAATCTGGTTGCACGAGTAAACACCTGTTGAGGAGGCACCAGTGACTTAAGTTTGTTGGAGCAGAAGCCGTGAAAGTATTTATAGAACAGACAAAGGGAGGCTACATCTCGTCGGTGGGGAAGTGGCTGTAGTCGAGCCGCCAAGTCGGTACCTATCACATTACTGGACATGGAGAAACTCAGGAGGTGACATGTAAAACCAAATTGATTACATAACCAAAAATAGGAGATTCAGGAATGTACTTGTTCAATGCAAAACTTATCCAGTGCCGATTGTGGAAGTGACCACTTCTCAGTCATTTGCAAACTAAGGATGAAACTTCAGAGACTGAAGAAGCCTAGGGCAGCACCCAGACAGACTCATGAATGACCTCAATCTGCAGAAAAAATTCACTGACAAAGAACAAAATGGAAAAGGAAACTCAAAATGGGACGTACTAAAGGAAGTGCTAGTGACGTCAGCAAACAACATTGTCACAAAGGAAATCAGATGCAGAAGAAAAAAATGAAGAGATTCTTGACATGATGCAAAAAAGACTGAAAATTATACCAAAACATGGACCAGAATACAGGAAACTCCACAAAGAAATAAGGAGCAAATGCAGACAGGCTAAAGAGGAATGGCTCAATAACAAATGTGCAGAAGTAGTGAGATTTAGCAAGACTAATAAAGAAGACATGCATAAAAAAATAAGGGAACTAACAGGACAAAGAACATGCTCCTAAACAGAATGTATAAAATCCAAGGATGGAACGATCATAATAGAGACAAAGGAAATACTCTAGTGATGGGAGGAATATATAAGTTTGAATTTTCTTTAATGGCATATCAACATCTCTGTGGGTTATTTAGTGCCAAAAAGGTAGGATTTTAAGGTATTTTTTTAATGTTCAGTTATAGTGAGAAGGTTGATTTAGTCAGAATTTGATGAAAAGGGTTTTTTTTAATCTTTTTTTAATTTTAGAAAACTGAAGATGTCTTCCAGTTTTGTATTCAAACATGTATTGCTGGTCGTATTGTTGGTAATATTTTTCCTTCTAAAATGTATATATTTCTATAAAAGTCTATTTTTATACTTTCATAGTGTTTTGACCCCAGTTTGGGGGTTAACTATTTGCCCATAGCTGGGACCCTAACAGGTGCTACCACTCCAGGTCAGAGTGGACCTGGGAACAACAGCAATTAAGAGGTGGTTCCATGCTCCTCACAACCTCTCAATCAGAGGTCTTGCTGCCGGATGCAGTTTACCATCATACCCAGGACCAGGAAGAATATATAAAAGATCTCTTCCACAACAAAAGAGACCAACCAACCATACACAAAGATGCTGACAGATTGAAAATATTGAAATCTGAAGTGGAAGCTACAATAGTCAAACTCAGCAGAAACAAAGTGGTTAGACATGGCGGCACTGTAATAGAGATGCTAACAGCCTTAGATGATTTCAGTATAGAGAAAATTAGAGAAATAATGTGAAATCTATAACAGTAGTTTGATAGCAGAAGACCTAAGCAGAGTGATTTTCATAGCACTGCTTAAGAAGCCAGATGCAAATGAATGTGAATTCCACTAAATAATCAGCTTAATGAGTCACATTACAAAACTCATCATCCGTATTCTGATGAATAAAGCATGCAGTAGAATCAGCCCAGAGATAGGGCAAGAACAGTGAGGTTTCATCAAAGATACTGCAACAAGGAAAGCAATACTTTTTTATATATATATATATATGTAATCATATTGCCCCCAAGCAAGGTATTTTACTGCAACTGTTTTGCAGGGGGTTACATAGGAGTAAAGTTATGAGAAAGAGTGACAGGTTATAGGAGGTGTCAGGAAGTGGGTAAAAGAAGGATGAGAATACTGATGAGAGTGAAGTGGACAGAGAAAGTAGCACGAGAGAGAGGATGCAGGTTAGTGAGATAGGAGATGACTATTGACTTTATATTTAAATTGTTGGAGATTGTAGCTGTCGGGGAAGCAAGTAAACGGAAGGGAATTCTACAGGCGAGAAGTGAGAGAAAAAAAGCTGATGGAGTAGAATTTGCGTTTATATTTTATTGATTTCACAGTAAAAGGGTGGGACCTAGTTGCTAATCTTGTGGCCTGAGTAAATTTATATATAGGGAGCACCAGTGAGCTAGGTTGCTTCAAGTCTTTCCTTCATATTTGGTGATACTGTTCAGCATTTACTGCCATATTGAAGATAAAATATAACATAGCAATCCAGTACTCTTCTTTGTTTCTTGCAAAATTTTCCTGTCTCTTAATACTTTACTCAGCTTCTGGAATGCATCCTTAACCATGCCAATTCACCTTTGATTCACAGTGTCACATTTTCCGTTTTCTGCTTGAATACTTCCCAGGTATTTAAATTTCTGTACCTGCTTGATTCTATTATCTCCCACCTGTAGTTAGCATTTTGGGTTCCTCTTTTCGCTGATGACCATGCATTTGGTTTGCTTGTAGTTTATTTGTAGTACTATCTTTTCGCTTTCTTCAGTTACCTTCTGTAGGAGGTCTTGTAGTTTCCTTTCTGTGTCTGCTATCAGCACTGTATCATCTGCATATTTTATATTGTTCAGATTGTGGTCGCCAATAATGAATCCTGACATAACTTCTAGGGCCATCAGAAAGGTGTCACTGTACAAGTTGAACAGATCTGGTGAAAAGACGCACCCTTGTCTTACAACCCTTTCTATCTTTGTATATCTACCGAATTCGTTTCCTGTCCGTATGCATGCAGTTCACTGCCAGTAAGGGTTCTTGATTACTCTAATGTCTTTGCCAAATATGTCTAGGTTACTGAGAATTTCTATAAAGTCTTTGTCGAAAGCCTTTTGCGTAGTCTATAAGACACAGGTACATGTCCTTCTTCATTTGTATTTCCATTTCTGAAAACATTCTAAACATAAATATAAATAAAACATAAGAAAGTCGGTTCTCTGCGTTGGGCGAGGATGTTTTTCTCGTCTGAAACAATCCTGCACATATATAAATCTACCATCCACCTGTGCATTGAATACTGCTGTCATATCTGGTCGGGTGCTCTGCTATCCATCTAGGGGTCCTTGATAAAACCCAACAGAGAATCTGTAATGTCATCGATCCTGACTTGGCAGCTCGGATGCAGTCACTTTCTCACCGTCGAAACTTCCCTGTGTCTCTTTTACAAATACTTTCACGGCTTCTTTATGGCAGTATGCAGACAGTTTAAAAACTTAAAAGTGAAGCTATTATCTCTCTCTCTTTCTCTCTCTTTTTCTCTCTCTCTCTCTCAAATCAACTGGACAAGTCCTCTTCATCTTCTTAAAAAAGGTGGTGAATTGCTGAGTCAATTATTATGCATTAAATCAGTTAAGGGCTACATGCTTGGGCTATCATGTCTCAAAAAAGACATAATTGACTGGGCAGAAGAGTTTCCATGATAGGTTACCATTACTTTCTGTGGTAGACTGTTTGCTAACCAAGGTTACAGAACCCAATCTGTCCTGTTATTTAACCCATAGCTGGAAGGCATAGATGGATTAATAGCTTTCCCAAGGATATCTGTGTGTAAGTGAATGCAACAACTTCAACTGGAAATTGAACTCAAAAATGCATTAAATAGCATAACTGAAAGCAATCGATACCCCATTTCAAACATTAACATCTTTTAATATAAACTCCTTAACAAAGTGCGATTCTTGAAAAGAGGCTTGATTACAGCATATTACCAAATTGAAATGTATCCAAGACTTTTCAAAAACTTCAGTAACAATTCCATTTGTACTTTTCTAGTAAAATTTCATGCCATTCAGTTTTTAAACTGAATTGAAATGAAAACTATTTTAAACTAAATAAAATTAAATTATATTAGAAAAGTACAAATGGAATTGTATACAGCGCTTCATGGACAAGATTTTCAGAAATATCAATCATGTTTTTGTTTACATTGATATTTTGATTTTTAATAATTATGAATTCACCTCCACTCCACAAAAATATTTAATCACTGTTTTCGAAATCTTGCTGACAAAAGTTTACAAATTCTACTTTCTAACTTTTGACTCGGGTTGCTGCTGTTGTGGAGAAGAGACTAGGCCACTCAAGTGCAAAGCTGTTATTAAGTAGAATGGCTTAAAAGTTTCGGCATGTAAAGTCTACTGCAACTAAGAAAAAGAAATAGATCACATAGTGAATTGCAATGATAAAAGACTATTTCCATTGTCACTGTTGACAACGGCAATAGAAGAAGAATCTTCTCAATTCTTAGAACAACTTTTATAAACCCGTGAGAGTTTATTTCAACATTAAGGTTGCATGTCCCAAAACTATGAATATTCGTCAAAAGGATCACTGAAAAGCAGCTTTGCCGAGGTAAGTCAACTTTTTCCGAACCCAACTTCGAACTTTAGCAATAGTGAGTCAGCAATATTTTTAATTTGTTGTGTTTTTAACTGAATGTTGACTGCTCAACAACCAAAGTAGAATAACAGATTTGAGTTCTGCGCATAGGATTGATGCATATCTTCTGATAACAAAGCAATTATATTTCATTACTCATTTAGCGAGCCGATATAAAATATATATTAACCAATAGAAAAAGAAATTGCCTACCAACTGAAGTGATAACCAGTGAAAGAAGAGAAACTAAGAAAAAGGAAAAACTCTATTTGAATTTTAGTCTTGTTATAAAAAAAATGCATAAATCAAGCATCGGACAGAGGTGGGGAGACAGAACATGCAGAAACATAGCTTCGGGGTCAGGTGAAGAGCTTCCTCTTATCATCAACGCACAGGACATCAGCTACAACAACCAACTCTATTTCGCCTTCTCTTTCTCCTCCTTTCACAGCAACACCAGATAGCAGTTTATGTTTTGTACATATGTAAAGAAATTATACATTTATTTATCCAAAGTCAAATGTGTTCTTTTTTCCTGAATTTATGATTGCTGACACAAAGAAGTGATTAACCCTACCGCAGTAATGGCAACAGCTACAATTCTGCTTTCCTGCTTATCCATTCCTTTGTTTCTGCAACAAATTGTGAGTGTTTTAAAGTAATTTTTTGGTTGTAAAGAAATTGATTTACATAACTGTTGTTGTAAAAGGATGTTGTGAAAATCCATTTGATGCTAAGGAAATCATTTGCTTTACACAAACCTTAGTTTTCTAATTGTTTTTTTAATTATGGCCTTGAAGAACCAATTAGAAAACTAAGGTTTGTGTAAAGGAAATGTTTTCCTTAGCATCAAATGGATTTCCACAACATGCTTCTACAGCAACAGTTTATGTAAATCAATTTCTTATCAACAAAAAATAACTAAGGGCTCATTTCAGAATCTGGGTAGAGTATTAATAGACAGGAAAATTTTGTTAGAATCAAAGAAGACTTCACTAGTTTGCTATGTAATGTCTGCTCTTCAATATGATAGTGAATGATGGACAATCACATCAAAGATGAAGGAGATGCTTGAAGCAAATGAAGTGTGGTTCTACAGAAGGATAATGAGGATACCATGGACTGAACATATGAACATGGTTGAGGTTTTGGAGAGGGTGGAAACAAAAAGGAAACTAATACTTAACATCAAGAAAAGACAGCTAAAGTTCCTGGGACCTGTAATGAGGAAGGAAGAATTGGAGAATCTCACAGGTCAGATAGAGGGAAAGAGATACAGGGGAAAGCAACACGTAACATACTTGATAGACTTGAGCAAGTGGATAGCAGGGTGGGATTTGGGTGGAGTAACAAGAGAAAGCTTGCTAAAAGCCACTGTGGATAAGTAGATGTGGAAGGCCATGATCGCCTATGTCTAGTATGGACACCGCACATAGAAGAAGTTTTCAAATAGATAATTGATTTGCATGAGAAAAGAATTGTTAACCTGCTTTTGATACTTTGAGGTACCAAAAGAAACTTTGTACAAGGCCTAAATTGTAATTTGTACTATTTTTATATTGTGAGAAATATGTTTGTCTTTGTAACAAATGGTTGTTTCTTTGCAAATTAAACGCCATGGTTTTTGTGTTTTTTCGTTTGCACCATTCAAAATACTCGAGATAAGAGATTTGATCATTTTTCATTTCTCTAAAAAAACAAACAAAACAACAACCATCCAAAGCAAGCTTTCACTTATCTTTATTTGCCTATCTACAAACGAAGTACACAAATTGTCCACTAGTATCTGATAGCAATAGTTATGAAATAGATGCTGCATTACGACAAGATGTAGATAGAAAACACGTGTAATACATTATCTTGAATGGAGGAGGTAATTGATGGGTACATCCGGCCGTAGGTACGGTCAACAAAGTAGAAGAGTAGTTGACAGATACATCTGGCAGTAGATGATGTCAACAAAGTGCAAAAAACACACGCACGCACACAAGTGACAACCACCTTGAAAGGCAATGGCCGGAAAGGATGTGGTTGCCAGATACATCCGAACATAGATAAAAGTCAACCAAGGACAAGGGAGGCTGACAGAGACATCTGGCCGTAGATGGCGCCAACAAAATGGTAACCTGAAAAAACAAACGCAGGAGTTTTCAGACTATATAAAGTCTAAAACTTTTAGCTGAAGGAACAGAGAAGATCCCCGCTGACTTCCGACTCCCGACTCCCGACTCCCAACTCCCGACGGCCCCTTCGTGTGTGTGAACTCTCTCTGATTGCCCTCCCGCTTCACACAAGCGTCACCGACGAAGAATAAGACTATAAGGATTATATTTTTATATATACGTCTTCCTCGTTGTTTGTCCAGCTCCAGCAGAAGTATTTAACATATATACCAATCGTGTTTTTCCCTCTTTTAAGTTTGGTTTGGTTGGTAAACCTCAAGAAAACCGAATGTATGTTCATCAGTAAAAAGAGGAGCCCAATATGACAACTGCACGTCAGAGAATCTAAAATAAAACAAGTAAAAAAATTCAAATACCTGGGAAGTGTTTTGTTAGAGGATGGAAAGTGTGACATGGAGATCAAAGACGCATTGGCATGAGCAAAGACGCATTTCAGAAGCTAACCAGAGTACTAAAAGACAGAAAAATCTCATTAAAAACAAAGAAAAGAGTGCTGGATTGATATGTGATATCTGTCCTTCTGTATGGAAGTGAATGCTAGATGATAAAGGAGAGGCTTGAGGCAGCAGAAATGTGGTTTTACAGAAGGATACTGAGGATGCCATAGACGGAGTACGTGTGGAACGATGAGGTGTTGGAGAGGATGCGAATGAGAAGGGATCTCATGCTGAATATCCTGAAGAGACAATGAGATTCCTGGGACACGTAATAAGGAAGGAGGGCTTGGAGAACTTGATACTCATGGGTCGGATAAACGGAAGGAGAGACAGGGGAAAGCAGTGCGAGACGTACTTGTTAGGTCTAGGCAAATGGTTGGTGGAGAGGGGCTTGGAAGTGATACCAAGAGAAAAGATATTGAGAGCGACAAGAGACAGAGCCAAGTGGAGGTCCATGATCGCCTACGTCCTGAAGGGACACAGTACATGGAGAAGAAGAATTGATTTATTTATTCTTCTTCTGACAGTGTAATTCTCAATGAAATTGGACAATTGGAGTAGATAGACTAAACTATCACCCGGTTCACACTCCGCCCACGCCTCTTGAACAGGGTAAGAGGCTCATCCCTTGTTCCCTGTTTAGGATGTGGTTTCCGCTTTCTCTTTTCCAATCTTCTCACTTTGTTTTTTTTTCAATTGGAGTAGATCTATCTATCACTCGGTTTATACTCCACCCACGCCTATTGAACAGGTTAAGAGGCTCATCCCTTGTTCCCTGTTTAGGATGTGGTTTCCGGCTTTCTCTTTTCCAATCTTCTCACTTTGTTTTTTTCAATTGGAGTAGATCTATCTATCACTCGGTTTATACTCCACCCACGCCTATTGAACAGGTTAAGAGGCTCATCCCTTGTTCCCTGTTTAGGATGTGGTTTCTGGCTTTCTCTTTTCCAATCTTCTCACTTTGTTTTTTTTTCAATTGGAGTAGATCTATCTATCACTCGGTTTACACTCCACCCACGCCTATTGAACAGGTTAAGAGGCTCATCCCTTGTTCCCTGTTTAGGATGTGGTTTCCAGCTTTCTCTTTTCCAATCTTCTTACTTTGTTTTTTTTTTTTTCAATTGGAGTAGATAGATCTATCTATCGCCCGGTTCACACTCCACCCACGTCTATTGAACAGGTTAAGAGTCTCATCCCTTGTTCCCTGTTTAGGATGTGGTTTCCGGCTTTTCTCTTTTCCAATCTTCTCACTTTGTTTTTTTTTTCAATTGGAGTAGATAGATCTATCTATCGCCCGGTTCACACTCCACCCACGCCTATTGAACAGGTTAAGAGGCTCATCCCTTGTTCCCAGTTTTGGATGTGGTTTCCGGCTTTCTCTTTTCCAATCTTTTCACTCTTACGTCGCCCTCTGCACATCAGTGGCGTTACTGCCTTGCTCGGGGTGATACGATTAAAAACAAAAATGTGTCTGTGGTTGTTTTTCTCGAAAGAATCAACACAACGGTAAATATGTCTACTTTCGGCCGTTAACTTTGAGCGGTTATTTCAGCGGTATTTCTTTATTTGCCCTCTTCTTTCCGCCTTAGGAAGTTGTCAGCTTTGTCGGTGCTGGTCGAACATCACCATTTTATATTTTGTTGCTGTACTGTTCCTAGTTTAATTAAAAAACAAGTGGCAAACAATATTTGCACGTATAAATGACCGGTTGCCATTTTTAGCAGAAGTGAAAGGCAATGGAATAAATTTGAACAAAGCGATATTTTCTTGTATTTTTAACTAACAACTGATTAAAAAAGGAGAGGAAATACACTACTATGCTTGTAAATGTAGCCGAACAGAAAATAAAACATTAAAACTTGTGAATTCAGTGTGTATATCACGTGTTTATGTGTGTGTCTGTAAAAAAGCTCAATTACACGGGAAAAAATATCCACGAGCTGAGGACAGATCTCGCGCTGGTGTTACTTCTACCGCATGTTAGAAGGCAAAGAGAGAAAAAAGAAAGAAGACAGGAAGTGTCCTGTTCTTATAGCTGTTTGCCAAGACGCCGTTAGGTGTCGCTGTTAAAGCCAAGTGGAGGTAAACCGCAAATTTAAAACTCGCCAAATTAAACAGACTGCAGATAGCTATCCTTACGGAATATATTTCCAATATAGCTCATGTAAATGGTGGTCATAACATAATTGCTGATAGATTGTCACACCCGACTTTTGTCGTACTGGTGACTTACGAGCACTTGCTGATACCCAAGCATCTGACATTAAGATCAGACCTTACTGTTAGGGCATCTGCCTATCTGCTTCCTGCTTTCCTGCTTGTTGGAAGTCTTCCTCTGTAGTTCCTATATTTAAGAACACTGGAGAACCCTTGGACCCCGCAAATTACTGCCCTATCAGCCTTCTTCCGATCGTTGGCAAAGTGTTCGAAGCTATTATCAATGCCGAGGTGGTTCAGCATCTCACAGCCCACAGGCTTCTCTCGGACAAACAGTATGGTTTCCACTTCACCAGGTCTACTGTTGATATGCTAACGACCATCACCGAGTATATATACCAGGCTCTCGACAAGAATGGCAAAGCCTGAACCGTTGTTTTGGATATCTCTAAAGCGTTCAACGGAGTATGGCACGCTGGCCTTCTACGCAAACTGCGGAGCTATGGTATAACTGGACATTTGTTTGACCTAATCCAGTCTTTCCTCTCTAACCGCACATTGAAGGTCGTATTAAACGGACATGACTCCCAAGATTTACCATACGAACGCAGGTGTCCCTCAAGGCTCTATCCTAGGTCCTACGCTCTTTCTGATCGACATTAATGATCTCCCCGATGCCATAAGATCCCAAGTAGGCATGTACGCCGATGACACCACAGTTTACTCTCACCTCAATTAAAAGACCTCCAATCCGTAGTGAACTGGGGTAAGAAATGGCTCGTATCTATTAACCATCATAGACAATCTGCTATCAATTAACCATCATAGACAATCAAGCTGCTATCAATTAACCATCATAGACAATCGCACCTACCTCCCATTAGCATGGAACAGGCTTGCCTCCCAGAGAGTAAAGCACTACGCCTCCTTGGCCTCACACTCTCAGCGGATCTCAAGTGGAAAGACTATATCGAATCCATTGCTAAATCCGCTGCTATGAAAGTCGGTTCTCTGTGCAGGGCCTGGAAGTTTTTCCCGTCTGAATCTATCCTGCACATATATAAATCTACCATCCGCCCGTGTATTGAATACTGCTGCCACCACATCTGGTCGGGTGCCCCTGCTATTCCCCTCGGGGTTCTTGACAAAATACAATGGACAATCTGGTCATGTGACCGATACCGACTTGGCAGACCGCCTGCAGTCACTCTCTCACTGGTGTGACGTGGCTTCCCTGTGCCTCTTTTATAAATACTTTCACGGCTTCTGCTCCGATGAACTTAGCTCACTGGTGCCCCCTATATATGAATTTACTCGAGCAATAAGATTAGCAACTAGGTCCCACCCTTTTACAGTGAAACCGATAAAATGTAACCGCAATTTCTACTCCAACAGCTTCTTTTCTCGCACTTCCCGCCTGTGGAATTCCCTTCCACATACTTGCTTCCCCGACAGCTACAATCTCCAGGAGTTTGAATGTAAGGTCAATAGACACCTCCTAACACACTAACTCGCACCCATTCTCTCAAACACTCTTCCCATCTACCCGTCTATCACCCTCCTTCTGACATTTCCTATATCTAACCATTCTTTCTCACCACCTTCCCCTATGTAACCTCCTGTGCAATAGTGACAGTGGAATGCCTTGCTTGGGGTGAAATGATTAAAAAAAAAGGGCACAGTAATTAGCCCTAACGAAAGTATTTAAGATAAGTCATCCCCCTTTGACCGGCGGGGTCAAAAATAAGTTTTTTTAGCACATTCCCTGTTTGAAAGCAAGAGATTCTGGATACAGGGAGTTTCGGCCATGACACCAAAGTGAACAGGACAGTTTTCCAAGGCCCGCATTTTATCATTACGCATCCAGCGGCTTCAATCACCGCCCGACTTTTAATTGAATTAATAGAGTTTTGTTAAGAGTTACCTTCTCCTTTCATCATTTTAGCTTTCTACACAGAACCACATTTCCTCCTCTGAGAACACAACACTTACCCTGGTTTAAAGATCGTTTTTCTTATCTAGTGCCAACCATTTTGCATTGTGCTATGTTAATACGCCTTATCTCAGCCGGCCTTTTGTTCCGTGTATGTGCGTTGTAGCGCATTGGATATCGGCTCGGAACGAGAAATCGGGGAGCCGAGTTCAAATTCCAGCTGAATTCATTGCATTCACTTACGCACAAATACCCTTGGGAAAGGTATTAATCCGCCCCTTTCTTCCAGTTATGGGTTAAATAACAGGACAGATTGGGTTCTATAGTCTTGGTCGGCAACCAGTCTACCGCAGAAAGTAATAGCAACCTACTGCGGGATAATCTTCTGCCCAGTCAGTCATGTCTCTTTCGAGACATGATCGCCCAAGCGTATATTACGTATGGCACTTAACTGACTGAAGTTGTCTGGAGCCATTTTTAATAGTATTAATTTAACATCATACCTTGGCATTGAACCATCTTGTAAAATGTCAAAGACTAATGTATGGACAAAAATGTTCAAGATTTTTGTTTAGGATGTACAACATCCTATCAGTCTGTCATGTAAGTGTCATATGTGATACATTCTTGGGCGATCATGTCTCTTTTGATCAATGACTGACTAGGAAGAAGATGTTCCCACAGTAGAGTGCCATTTCTTTCTGTGGTCGACTAGTTGCCAACCAAGGCAAAAAGAACCCAATCTGTCCTGTTATTTAACTCATTGGTGGTGGGAGAAGAGATTGATTAATACATTTCCCAGTGGTATTTGTGCGTAAGTGAATGCGACGAATTCAACTAGAATTCGAACCTAGCTCTCTGCTTTCTCATCCCTGAGCCGATATCCATTCTTTCACGAAGCACATCAGGCGAAAATATAATAAAACCACACCTACAAACGCAATTCTCAAATAATCTGTGTATTACTGATATAGTTTTGATCACACTATACGTTGGATTGAAACACGGTCGATATCTGAGATCACTGCTTAAAGCATGGCTGAAGCTTTTATGCAACGTGGATTAAACATTTTGGTGTACAACTGTTGTATATAGTAACAGACAAGAGTCAGTCAGTTTAGGTGCCATACGTGATGCACGCTTGGGCGATCATGTCTCGAAAGAGACATGACTGACTGGGCAGAAGATTATCCCGCAGTAGGTTGCCATTGCTTTCTGCGGTAGACTGGTTGCCGACCAAGGCTATATAACCCAATCTGTCCTGTTATTTAACCCATAACTGGAAGGAAGAGACGGATTAATACCTTTCCCAAGGGGATTTGCACGTAAGTGAATACAATGGATTCAGATGGAATTCGAATTCGGCTCCCCGGTTTCTCGTTCCGAGCCGATATCCACTGTACCACAACGCACATACACAATTTGAAATCGAGCTGTTACCAAAACTAATTGTTTTATAGGTTATGCACGATTGCCTACGACCCTCAAGTGAATGGTCTGGTTGTAAGGATTCGCTGAACCATTAAAATGGCTATCATAGCCTGAAAAAAAAAATTAGGCTTACCAATAGCTTTATTTGTAATTCGTGTTATGTCATTTTACTGCGTAAATATCACTGCAACAATTACCTATAGACACAACAAATAGTTATAGTGGGTTGCTTATTTACTCTTTTCTGTTGGTAGTAGGAATCCGTTCTAGTGAAGAATAGTTGTATACTGTTGCAGATTAACGGAATTTGGCCTTGTTGTAGATAGCCCACTATAAGTAATAAAGAAAGGTTATAAACCAAGAAAAGCAAATTGAGTTGAAAGATAACATTTTATATATAACACATATCAATTAATGTTTTTACAATTGAAGTAATACATGAAGTATAGGTGAAAATGTTCATCGCAATAAAATGCTGAAAGAGAATTAAAGCTTGGGAATTTGGGAGCGTGTAAGTAAGTAATGCCTTTGATGTATTCGCGCCTTAGGTCAGTAAGTAGTTTTTGAGGCAGGGAAGAAGGAAAGAGGTAAGGGAGGCGAGCGTAGTAAGCCGCTTGACTTTGGTCAAGGGAGATACTAATTACTCTCTTCTCCTCGAGTCGGTCTGCCTGGCAATGCTTTCTGTATCCGCTTTTTATATCTTCTTTTGGGATTTCACACTTGTATCTGGGCTTCCCATTGGCCGATAAATAAAATTCGCGTAGACTCGCGAACTGGAAATTTAATATTTAATTAATTTTTAGTTTTCAACCGGAACATCTGCGCGGAGCCGGCAGCGCAGCGACGACTTTTGGTCATTTGCTTTTTGGTCGTGAAATCGCAAACATCCGGTCCATCGCTTTTGCTCGGTATCACCACATAGTAAATCTATGACTTTGTTGTATTCTATCGGAGCTCCAGTTCTTTAACCCAAACGGAAGTTTTCACTTCGACATCCGCAGCTTATATGATAAAAACAGACCTTGGTTTCCTTCAATACCGTCCGTGGGTTATAAAGCATCTTTTCTGACCAACCCGAAAAAGGCATACGCAGTTTTTGTAGCAGCCATTTTTTAGCCACTGACTCGCTATCACGCCAACATTATTTTTTTGCCGAATTTTCTGTCATTAAAGACGCAGGCCATCAGTAGCTATACCAAGGCGCTTCCATCAACAGCAGCGACAGCAGAGGCTAACTCTCGACAACGACAATACAATATTTCTCCACAAGTATATCTCACCTGACTACATATGAGTTTTAATATTTCTTCACGTGTCTATCTCGATTTCTACCTTCTTTCATACTGCGAACCAACTCTCAGTCTCCTACAACTGATATACAAATGTCCCAAAATGAGCAGGCAATAATTTTGTAATCATGAGAAATAAAAATAGAAAAAGTTATCTCTACCGTGTCTTTTTCTTCTTCTTAGTCCACCCCTTCTTAGACGCTTTTTCTTCTTCTTAGTCCACCCCAAGCTCGATCAAGGGTGGGCTGGAAGAGATTCTCGGTGGTCGTTAGATAGGATTAGAGATTGGAAAGCGAGCTGGGGGGGGGGGGTGACTACGCTCGAGTGGGGGTAGACGAAATGTTCGGTCGACGAATTGCTCGCTCTGGTGCGACTTGGAAATTGGGGAAAAAAGAAAAGTTTAAAGCCGCGCCACTGGGGCCCTGGTGCTGCCGCCGAAAACTTCATCTTTTTGCCTGCCGCGCTCTCCGAGATGTCTCGTATCGGTGCCGACAAACTCCAAAGGAGTATCTGCAATATAATCAATCCTGACTTGACAACCTGCCTTCAGTCACTTTCTCACCGACGTAAAATGGCTCCCCTCTGTCTTTTCTACATGGCAACTACTCTGATGAGCTTTTTCCTTGGTTCTCCGACCACATGTATTTACTCGTGTTACTAGATTGGAATTCAGGTCCCACCCTTTTACTAGTTAGATGTAATCACCTTTCCTACCCTAACTTCTTTCTTTTCTTGCACTTCCTGTTTGTGAAACTTGAAATTTCTCCCTTACATTGTGACGAGATCCTTATCAGATCCCTGCTCCCATCGGATTGTCTTTGGCCGGTTAGAGACGTGGATAAATACTTAGATCAGATCATGTAATCGGCTCGAACCGCATACCTATTTTTTAGGTGTTAAAAAAATTCGACCGGGGTCATAATTCAATTTGCCATTTTCTATCCAATCAGAATCCAGAATCTTAATTTTCACACCGGCTTGTGAAATTTGCCATGGTCTATTTTTTTTTTTTCTAAAATGTTTCAGTCATTCTGATCCGGTTTTGCGGGTGTGCAATTTTACTTTTTTTCGTTTCAGTTAATTGTTGGATGATATAGGATTTGTATCCTATATATATATCCATGCTGATGATGTCTCACGAGGATTTAAGAATTGTGCTTGTAATTCAACAAAAAAAAAAAAGTGTCTGGAAATTTAATTGGACAAGTGTTAATTCCAATGTGAGTCCAGAAGACATCCCTCCAAGAAGCAAAGAATATATTAAAAACGAATTAATTTTCTGAAGTCACTGATTTGGAGGAATGGTGAATTTCCACAGGAAACTGTAAATTTTCTGTTAGCACTCAAGGAGTTGATAAACATTAAACACCAACAACATTTACAAGAAGCCTTCTAGTGTGAGATAGTTTCAACTCCGGCATTGAATCAGATAATAACATTGTAGTGAACAAAACAAGATCTACATTTAAAATTAAAATCTGACTCATTGTTAGGAATAAACGAATTTTCTCGAATGCACAAACTTTGCTTAACACACACACACACACACACACACACACACACACACACAAAACTTGCGAAATCTCACACCTCAATGCGAAATGTTTGTCATCCAATGAAAAGGCCAGAATCACATCCGGGAGTGAGTTTCCAAACGAAATAAAAGCTGAGCAAATTCGGCCGTCGTGTCAGACTGTTAAGATGACGAGCGTAATTTTACAGTAACGCGTACCCTTGACAAACGTCAAGCGATCGTTATTATTAGTCTCTATCTTTCTCTCCACCTCCTTCTTCATCTTCACCGCCTGCCTTTCACCATTCAGCCATCTCGAGACTGAACGATAACTTCGAAGACATTCCTACGTTCATACATACTTACATACACACATAAATTCACTCTAGCAAGGACTACTACGAACATTTCTACAAACTCTTGATACCCCTAACTTTCTCATTGAACATTAACTTCTACCAATTCGTAATTTTTTTCTATCAATAAATTTCTATTTTAACATGTACAAAAAGGTATACTTTTTATTCTTCCACAACCACATATTGCAATCTCCAGCCTGCTGACAACCTTCAGAATCAGATGATTACGATTAAATCTGTAAGTTATGTATGACCCAAGGCCGAATTAATAAACAATCAACATTAAACATCTCCGCACTGCTTCACCACGACCAGCCTTTAGGTTTCTTCGTAAAAAAATATTTTTCAGAAAATAAAAAGGTTTTACATTTGACCGTGTACTGTTTACTGTTAGTGTTAGCTCCAAAAATGAAAATTTCGGCTCCTTTTCTTGCTTTCAGGCCATTAGTAATTTTTTTAGCACTCAATAAAAATCGAGGTAAGAAAAACCCAGCTAGTTCTTCTTGTATTTTCCAACTAAAATACGAGAAGGACTGTTCTGTAGTGTACTATACACTTTGACTTTACTTATCAATGATCATTCTGTCGGATTCCGATTCGTACATTTTGACTCTAAATTCACAATTTTAACTCAGAGTATTTATCTCGTGTCTCCAACACCACATAACAAGTGCTGCTATTTTTCAGTTTTTCACTCAAGAAACAAAAAAAACAACGGTTGTAATAAAGTTAGAGGTCCAAACACTGTAAATAAATTGGTTGTAAATAGAAAATATAACTGCAGCCGAGTGAAAGAAAGTATGAAGAATTTAATTACTTTTTTGTGGAATATGCTCATGACAGATCAGGACGCTCTCTAGAAGCAGCCACACAAAAAAAGTAAAAAGGCGTATTGAACGAGGTTCAACAACATGACGATCATTAGTGATGGTTGGTCCGCTTAAAGAAAATATATTAAAAAAAAAAAATAATGATTTATATTTTAACTTGTGAATTATGACCCCGATTGTAGACTTTACCAGAAACGAGGAGAAATCCCCTAACCCCGCAAAACGGGTTTGTCTTCTTTGTGCGGTTTAAGGGATTTTATTAATTGGTAACGATATTTTGCTTTACACCGTTTCCGTTTCCGCTGTTATGGTTGTTGACGGTGGCATGTCTACGTGTTCGGTTAGTAACATGAGTATCACTGCTGCTGCCGCTGCCGCTGTCGTCGTCGCTTAGTGAAATCATTGATTCTCCACCAGCGATGAGCCTCGTTACTATTAAGCGTGGTAAGTATTTATTTATTTACTTTTATCGAATATTTCGAATCGCTCGCTACTCATCGAAATGAACTTTACGATTATATTTTTGAGCTTGGCGTTCAAACTTCAATAGAATGTTTGCTTTTCTTTTTCTTTTTTTTGGTGGGGGGGGGGTGAATGCTGAAATAAGCAAATTAAATGTTTTTATGCTAAAATTTAATTTTATTTTGAAAAATATGAACAATTTATTGTAAGTAAATAAAAATACAAAACTATTTTTATTAATCATTGCTACTTTAGGGGAAAAAAAAAAAAAAAGGAAAGAAAACGTAATTTCTCTTTGTTTATTTGACTCATTTTTGGAGAAAATGTTGGAACACAAATAAAAAAAAACGGATTGCTTTTTTTGTTGATTATCTGCTAAAAAAACAAGGATTTAAATATTCAAAGAGATTTTTTATTTTCTAACAATTTTCTTACTGCATGAATTATTCAACTCAACTGGTCAATAAATTTAATAAAAAATTTAAAAAAATATTCCTGTAAAATGCAAAAATAAAAATCTATCACGCTTGTGAAAATAATTAATTAAAAAATATTTTCTGCTAAAAAAGATAAAAATCTGATTATCCGTATGACAATGCTCATAGATTAATGTTGAAATTCTGTTTTATGAAAGAATTTTAAAAGGAAAATGAATTAAAAAGACGTAAAATACTTGGTTACATTGCGTGTTTTGGGGGAGTAAAAATGTGTTCGTATTTCAAGTTGACTTAGGAAAATTTGAAAGCTGTTGCTTCTTGTTAGAAAGAATGAATGAATGAAGTAAGCATTTAAAAATTATACACGCACTTGTGTGTGTCTCTCTCTCATTAGTACTGAATTTTAATGAGCTTGTGAAATATAATGTAACTAGACGAAAGTATTGTTTAGATAACATATTTTCCTAAAATGTTGTTAAACATATTTTAGTAGGAGTTGATGGATTTAAAAAAATCTTTGTTTACTTTTTATTGATAGTTTGCCTTACAGTTTTCTTGAAATTGCAATCCTATCTGACTTAAAGACAGAATCTTTTTTTGCTAAGATAGAATGTTACAAATTGTAAAAAATCTGTTAAAATAAGTAAATGAATAAATATTTTAGGAATTCTTAGTAGTGTATAAAGAAGTATTTCACTTTCTTCAACTATATTTTTTTAATCACGAAATATTTTTTGAGGATTTACAAATTACTAGAATATTTTTTTATTTCATCTGTATTATTCAAAGGAAGAAAATTATTAAACTTCTGTACTGTTTTTGTTTGATGAATCAAACAAAAATTAAAATGTCCTGCCATTTTTGCATGTGCCCTGTTCTTTTGATGTGTGTTTGCTCGATAAAATGTTTTTGAAAGATTATAACTTCAAGTAGAAATACAGAAGGATATGCACAAGTGTAAAATGAAATAAGTTTTATTAAGGGAAATTACCTTTTTGCTTTTTATTTTACACAGTAGTGTACAGCAGTCCAGCAAAACTTTCTTAATAAAAGTTGCTAAATATCAGAATTTTATAAATAAGTCAACACTTAAAGAGCAATGTTCAACAGCAGATTTTGTGAAGTTTCATAAAATATGGACTAAATGACAATTTATACCTCCACTGATTTTCGTACCTAAAGTGAATTTTTAAAAATAAAAAAGCTTAAGTTAAAGCTTTCATTTAAAGTACCTCTCTAAAGTTGACAAAAGCATCATAGCATGAAAAAGGCCCCCAAACTTTAAAAACAAAGTTTTCATCGTCGAAATGATGTGTTTCAAGAAGAGGAAAGATCAGCAGAGTAATTTTAATTATTTCTAACACGTTCGAAATTTTGGTAAAAAACCTGTATTTCTTCCTTTCTTTTCTTAACGGTTAATTTAGAAATTCTTGCAAAAATCAAATAATGGTCGGATTTTTTAAATTAAACTTTCAGGACCTATTTACAATTGAATGAAATGGTTTTTGAAATTATTCATCATTTTTTGAAAATCTTGGTACAAATATTTCATTTTTTATTTTATTTTATGTATCTTTTTTTTTGCGTTCTTCAGTTAATTTTCTGAAATTTCTAGAAACTGACTACCGTGAAATGAAGGTCCACAAACTTTCAGGACTCCTTGGGAAATATAAATCACCTACTTTTTAATTTTTATTTTATTTCAAACAGTTGCTTCTCCTCCAAATAGTGAAATAAAAACCGCAATAAAACTATGCAATTTTTAAAATTTTAAAAATTTAAATAAGCTTTTAATTGCTCTTATAAATAAGGATATCATAGTCTAAGGAAAATTTTTAAATAAATAATGGATTTTTACAAGAATTGTTTTCATTTTTATTTTTTAATAATTTAAATTATAAAGTTTAAAAAATCATAAAAATTTTTTCAGTCAGTGTTGGTATTAGGTATTGAGTTATCAAGTGAAGACTATATTTGCTAATTAAAAAGCTTAATACAAATCTTCACTTACCTAGATTTTTAACATAATTAAAGTTTTTTCTTTTTTTTTATAGTATGAGATGTTATAACTGACATTGGAAAATTCTGTGTTTCAAGGGTTGTTCCTTTACAAAACGTTTCATAAATTTATGTCAATTCTGGCCAATCATACTTAGCTTGTAAACATATCTGGCTATCATCAACCACATAACATGTCAGAAAAATATGACTTCTGTGATTAAGACATACTTTTATTGTGACTTCTGTGATTAAGACATACTTTTATTGTGACTTCTGTGATTAAGACATACTTTTATTGTGACTTCTGTGATTAAGACATACTTTTATTGTGACGTCTGTGATTAAGACATACTTTTATTGTGACGTCTGTGATTAAGACATACTTTTATTGTGACGTCTGTGATTAAGAGACACTTTCATTGTGATGTCTGTGATTAAGACATACTTTTATTCTAAATTTCATACAGCAAGTAATACTTGTTTCAAACCAGATTAGTTTAATTTTAAATTTACTAATTTTTCAAAAAATAACCTGTCACTTTCAATTAAAATAACATATAGCTTTCAAAGCTAAAATTATGATTCAAGAAGGTATTTTTATTCACTTTAAAACTTAGATATTGAAAAAGAGTGGAGGTACCCACTTTAATTGAAAGCTAAATTGTGTAAATCCAGTAAGCAAATTACTCTAGTGTATTTTCAAATACTCTAGTGTATTTCAAATAGAAATTATATTGATTGGAATTTCAACTTTTTGAGAATTTCAAAAGTTATTAGCTTTTCGTCCATTTTTGACAGATTTGTAAACAAAAGTTAATTTTCAGTTCGAAAATCTTGCAAAAATAAAATATACATCTGTGACACATTATTTTTGGACCACAAGTTTCAAAGAAGGGTGGTCTTCACCATTACCCACGGTTTCACTTGCACGGGGCTGCTTTTAACTATTGATCTCAGAAAGCAATTCTATGTAGAATGATGATTTATATTTCTGAACAGATTTAATGCCTGCATGACATCCATATGCAAAACAATCTGACAAGGCCATTTAAAAACATGACTCTAGTTTTCAGGTTAATGGTTTGGTACTGTAGCAATTTGAAGTCTTAGGCAAATGCACAACCTATTCTGTGTTCAATTTCCTTCCCATTTATACTAAATTTGTCATAACTGATCTATACAATAAGATATTTAGTATTTCAGTCAGTTAAGTCCTATACGTGATACACACTTAGGTGATCAGGTCTTGAAAGAGACATGACTGACTGGGAAGAAGACTATCCCACAGTAGGTTGCCATTACTCTCTGCAGTAGACTAGTTGCCAACCAAGACTATAGAACCCAATCTTTCCTGTTATTTAACCCATAACTGGAGGGAAGAGACAGATTAATACCTTTCCCAAGGGTATTAGCGTGTAAGTGAATGCAAAGAATTCAACTGGAATTCAAACTTGACTCCCCGATTTTTTTTCATTCCAAGAAATCAGCTTCATCACAACTTACATCTATCAGGAATGCTTACAGTACCTGGCATTTTCCAACAATCATATCGCATTGAATACACTAGTACTCTCCTGATCACTGAAGTTAAACAACGTTGAGCCTGGCCTGTACGTAGATGTGTAATTACGTATGTAGGCTGTAACTATTTTTATAAATATTGTAAAATTCTAAAAATTTAATGATAATACTATTGCATATATATATATATATATATATATATATATAGTCATCTGCAGACAGATGACTATATATATATATATATATGGGAAGAGACAGATTAATACCTTTCCCAAGGGTATTTGTGCATAAGTGAATGCAAGGAATTCAACTGGAATTTGAACTCGGCTACCTGATTTCTCGTTCCGAGCCGATATCCCCTGCACCACAACATACATAATTCGAAATTCTTAAGTTGTATTTCATAGAACACTTAGTAGATGTTGAATTACAGAATAAGAGAAAACTTTTAATGTAACAAACTATTTGTGTTTTTAAATTTAAGGTGTAAAAAAAAAAAGAACTTGTAAGGGATGAAGGGTTTATTTTAATTTTTTATGTGAATGCAGCAGCTCAGAAAAGTTTTGTTCATCAATTGATTTTGTTGTTTTAATATTTCCTAAGCTTTGCTTCGGCAGGCTACAAAGATGTTTACAGTTCTTGATGTTTCTAAGTAATCGCAAACTTGAAGAGTAATGAAATTTGGTAATCAGATAAGTTGTGTTTTCACTGATATAACTTGACCAGGAAATCCTTTGTAAGTTAATTCTGCTGCGTCCAAGTCCTGGTTGTAATTAATGATATCGAAGAGGAAGAAAATTCTGCCTTGATTTTATAGACTTTGAATATAAATGAACTTTAAATTCTGCTGTGTAAAAATGTTTGATGCAGAAAAATAATTAAGATGTTTCATTTGCAGATAGTCCTCCTAAGAAAGAATATTATTTAAGCTTGTGGCTATATATATAATGTTGAAATATTAGTTCTCTTACAATCCCTAAAGTTAAGCAATGTCAAATATGGCCAGTACCTACATGGGTGACTGCTTGGCTGTAAGCTTGGATGCATGGTGGTTTAATGTCAGAATTGCAAATTGGAGAGAATATTATTGAAGTAGTTTAAACTTGACTCATATCTTTGTGTGTTCAAGACGACGATATTTATAAACTTATAATGTTACATGCATCTAGATGAACCTCCTGCTTGTTTGTACATGCAATTATTATGCTTTTTTATCTAGGATGAGTGTGTAGTATCTACCTGATATTGATTTTTAGCTGGAATCAATTATACTTCCTGATTAAGAAACCTGTATCACTTATGCACAAATATCCTTAAGAAAGGTATTAATCTGTCTCTTCCCTCTAGTTATGGGTTAAGTAATAGGACAGATTGGGTTCTATAGCCTTGGCTGGCAACCACTCTACCACAGAAAGCAATAGCAACCTACTGTGGGATAATCTTCTGCCCAGTCAGTCATGTCTCTTTCAAGACATGATCACTCAAAGCGTGTATCACATATGACACTCAACTGACTTACTGAATATAACAGTTGAAAACATGATTACGGCATCGATGGACATAAAGTGGGTGATCAGTTTTATATTGTTATGAAGTAATAAACTGATCCCCCACTAATTACTAGTTATTAATATAATACATATCTCCCCCCTCTAGCTATGAGTCAAATAACAGGACAGATTGGGTTCTATAGCCTTGGCTGGCAACCAGTCTACCTCAGAAAGCAATGGCAACCTACTGCGGGATAATTTTCTGCCCAGTCAGTCATGTCTCTCTCGAGACATGATCGCTCAAGCGAGTATCACATATGGCACTTAACTGACTGACTGATAATGGCATAACGTGGGAAGGAATGAATAGGAAAAATATGGTGTGAAGTGTGGGATGATAGGAGGTATGAAAATGAGAGTAAAAAGAAAAAATATAGATTGGAAAGAGACAGAAATAAAAGACACACACATAATCTTGCTAGCTGAATATCAAGAGATATTTGATGAAAAGATTGTCAAAAGTGAAAGACATTGAAATTGTGATACATTTGAATTCTTTATGCAGAATCTTGCACATGTACACATCTACCATCCGTCCGTGCATTGAATACTGCTGCCATATCTGGTTGGGTGCTCCTTGCTATCCACCTAGGTGTCCTTGACAAAATCTAACAGAGAATCTGTAATGTGATCAATCTCGATTTGGCAGTTCGGCTACGGTCACTTTTTAACTGGCACAATCTACCTTCCCAGTGTCTCTTTTACAAATACTTTCACAGCTTCTGCTTCAATGAACTTAGCTCAATGATGACCCGTATATATGAATTTACTCGAGCCACAAGATTAGGAACTAGGTCCGACCCTTTTACTGTGAAACCAATAAGATGTAAACGCAAGTTCTACTCCATCAGCTTTTTTCTTGCACTTCCCACCTGTGGAATTCCCTTTCATTTACTTGCTTTCCAGACATCTACAATCTCCAAAAATTTAAATGTAAAGTTAATAGTCATCTCCTATCTCACTAACCTGCATATTCTCTCTCGTGCTCCTTTCTCTGTCCACTCCACTCTCATCAGTATTCTCATCCTTCTCTTACCCACTTCCTAACACCCTCTATAACCTGTCACTCTTTCTCATAACTTTCCTCCTATGTAACCCCCTGCAAAACAGTTGGCAGTAAAATACCTTGCTTGGGGCGATATGATTATATAAAAAAATAGAAAACAGAATCAGTAAAAAAGAGGACGCAGTAAAAATATTTGCACTTTCTGTATTTTTTTTTTTCCTCATATAAAAACTAATTCATGTTTATATAAGATTTAGATGAAAACATAGCTGGGCATTGTTGATTGAAATGGATAAGGAAGAAATGAGAAGATACATAAAGAGGGTGAGGAAATAGCATTGGCATGAGAATAATGGGTAATCTTAGCTAAGAGAAAAGGTTGGGATGTAAATAAAATGGCCAAATCTGAGCTAAAATTGTGTAATGGTTCATTTGTTGTGTTTAATTTTCTGGACAAAAATGTTTCATACCATTCTTGACTGGGAAGACATATTTTTCAAATCTTAAAGATGATCAGTAAAAGGCTTTAATTTATCTAAAAGATAAAATTTGATTTAATTTTTGCTATTTTCCTACAACTTTGCCATGTGATAGCAGTAAAAAACAAATGTCTGCATTCCAAAATATCTTGGTATAAATAATCAAGACCAAACAACATAATAACACCTTTTAGCAATAAACGTTAGTGATTTACCTCAATGCTTGGAGAGGTAGGAGTCAAGCCATGTATCCAGCCTTTGTCATTCATACCTTTGCTATGAGAGGCAGTTGTATGTGTGAGTTGTATATAAAATGGGGATACGTAATTGTAGGTAACAAATACTTCAGTAATGAGGATTGGGAGCTTTTTTGTTCAATATTTCAATGTTTATTCATTTTATCTGAACCATCCAACAAGAGAAGGTTTACTTGTATTGTTATTTTTGTAGAAGTAATTAATTGTCTAAAGAAATAGTTAATTTTTTTAGTGGATACTCATATTTGAATAGAAGCTCTATTTATTTATTAAATAGTATATCTAAACATATTTATAAATGGAACTTGTCTCTGTGTGTGTGTGTGTGTCCGTTACCGATAGACTCCAAAATGGCTGAACCGATTTTCTTGAAAATTTACACAGTTGTACTATAAGCATCTGCGAGTGTTCTTAGCTAGGTTTTGTGTTGAGGTACTCCTGATAAATATCGAAAATCAATAATCAAAAAAATCGGGTTATAGAAGGAGTGGTCCGATTTTAATCAAACTTGATACACTCATAGACAAAGACATAAGAAATGATATTTAGAAGTTTCAAGGTTGCAGTTCTTACAATAGTGCAGAAAATCAATTATATATATATATATATATATATATATATATATATATATATAAGGCAAGATGTTTGTGTGTGTCTATTTATCTGCCTGTATGTCTGTATTTTTTTCAGCTCTTTTATTTTAATTGTTGCTTCAGGTTTGGCTCTAAGTAGGTATAATTATAGTTCTTAGTCTTAGCCATGATGCTATTTACTCAGAGGACTTATTTAGCCTTCAAAATTTGGTTTACGACAAAAAAAATTTATTTGATATTGATACCAGGAAATCAAAACTTGACTTAATCCATTCATTTTTATTTCAGTCTACGGTTTCGTTTTAACTGGAAACAACTGTTGCTTTTTAGTCTTTTGTGCCAACGTCCAAAGAGTCTGAGCTCCAGGACCATAGATTAGTTTTTAAGCTTTCATTACACCCAAGCAATGCCAGGCTATACTGCTAGTTTATTTATGTCTACTGGCCAAAATATTTGAGAAATCTTAAAGAATTTAAAAATATGTGCTCTCCTACAGCATTTGAACCTGTGCCCCTCTGGGTAGAGTGAAGTTGTTGATGTGTCGTAATGGACTTGGCCATGAAGAATCTTTGCTGATCAAGCAAAGATCTAGACAGTTCTTTTAAGCAAAATTCTTCTCATCATAGATTACTCAAAATTATATCTGCATAGGTTGTGAGACATAAATATACTGTTCAATAAATAAAAAGTGCACCTGCTCAAATATGTGTATCCACTAAAATAAAATTTTAAAATGGTTGAAGCAAAAAAATCTGTTGGATTACTAAAAAAAAAAAATCCTTCATTTAGAAAATCACTTTGCTTTCATCCAAAACGGACTTATCTTTTTGCATTTTTGACAGTTCTTTTTAGTCCTGCATTGAAACATCAGATGGATCCACCAGGACTAATTACATCACCCTCTGACTGAAAAATCAATTTTGGTTTAAATCAGAAAAATCTTTCTTTCAAATCAGATGATCCACCATGACACGCATAGCAGAACCAGTCACCTCACATTTTTTTAGCCAATGAAACAATTCAAAATTTTTCTCAAATATGTTTTTGACATTTTATGCTATAAATGTAATGAAGCAAGATATCTTTTTTGCATTAAAAAGAGTTTTATTTGTTCCTTTAAGTCATATTCAGTTTTTGAAAGATATCTGCTAAATAACTCTACCATCAATGGTCAACAGGTGCTTCGTTTCAGGTTTGTCACTTAGAAAATCGCTAAAAACATTGGATAGTTCCACACGTTTTTCCACTTTGAGAGCCACTCACCCAAGTGAAGTCTCCTGCATTTTTATAACTAATTTCAGTACCTCATTAAGAACATAAGAAATATGTTTGGACACAGTTCTCTCTATGAATAATGGTGTGCAAGAAGCATTTCTGGATTCTCATCTTTCACTTTTAAGCAGCCATTTTTTTATAACAGGAGAACCATCTGCAGTGTTATACTGTAATTGTTCATTATGCACACACGTCTCAACAGACCCTGAATTCGAACGCCCAGAATAAATATTTGGAGAATATCTCTGTGTGTGTATATATATATATATATATATATATATATATATATATATATATATATATATATTGTTTTTGTTTTTTCCTAGGAAGAGCTGAGAGAGGAAGAGAGAAATAAGCGCTGGGGTGGCCAGGAGATAGAGAAAGGTGAAACATAAGGCATCCATAAAAATGACATCAACTGATATGATAATGATTTAATAATAACCAGATGTCAAAGCTGGCCTTGTGGAATTCTATTTCTTTCTTCCTTGTTTGTCTGTTTCTCTCCCTTACTCTCTCAGAGAAGTAATAAAGGATTGACTGAAAATGGAAATTATTGGTCGGTTTTGGAAAAAGACTAGCTACGTAAGGATGGAATTGTAATTAACACTGACAGGTCAACAAAATCATGTCTCCAAACTCCCAGGATGGCAAAAATCATAAGTGGGTGATTTAAGCCAGATGTACGAAATTGATGTTAGATTTTTAATGGAGAAGCATTCCGATCACTTACCACCCCAATGCCATATTAAACGGTTTCATCAAAATGATAATGGATTTGAAAATCAATTTAGAATGTCTGTCAGAGAGACTAGTGAGAGAGACTTGCCATGGAACGTGTGGTGTGAAAACACACAAAATTTCTTTCTCTCACCATGCTAGTACATGTAATATTTACACCACTTCATTAATTTAACTATGAAACCTATTTAAAAGAGATGACACTATGTAAACACTTTCACACCGTCAAGAACCAAAAGCAGCATTAGTGCAACTTGGTATGATTTTCTTATGTGTTTAGGACATGTTTGTTCATTCCTTCATCAGCCAATTCATTAATTTAACTATGAAAGCTATTTCATGCTCGTGGTGATTGTGATACACTATGGAGAAAGGGTAAACTTTGAAAAAACAATAGCTACTCATGCGTCTACGTATCATTCATTCAGTAATGAATTTGTACACTATTGGTTACTGGCATGTGTTTACATTGTATATAACATGGTAAAGTCTGCTTTTTTCTACCAAGCGCCCATAGCTCAGAGGTAGAACCACCAAATGATTTCAATTCAGTCGGGTTTCAATCCTGTTTAGAAGCAATCGGATGTCTAACTTTACTGATGAGCTGTGATACAGTGAAACAGATCTGTCTGCAGATTATATATATGCAATAGTATTATCATTAAATTTTAGAATTTTACAATATTTATAAAAATAGTTACAGCCTACATATATAATTACACATCTAAATACAGGCCAGGCTTAACGTTGTTTAACTTCGGTGATTGGGGTATTCAGTGTATTCAACGCAATATGATCGTATTTAGATGGGTGACCGCTTGGAAATGCCAGGTACTGTAAGCATTCCTGAAAGATGTAAGTTGTGATGCAGTTGATTTCTTGGAATGAGAAATTGGGGAGTTGGGTTTGAATTCCAGTTGAATGCACTGTATTTACTTACATGCTAATACCCTTGGGAAAGGTATTAATCTGACCCTTCCTTCCAGTTATGGGTTAAATAACAGGAAAGATTGGCTTCTATAGCCTTGGCTGACAACCAGTCTACCAAAGCAAGTAGTGGCAACCTGTTGCAGGATAATTAAAAAAAAATGCCTACCTAAGCATTGTGGAGTGCATTTAGGGCACAGTAAAAACAATAATATCACTGTTGGCCATCCACTGCATCCCTGATTCTGGCAAGTTTTGACTATGTCATGCCATCAGACTCAGATGGAATGGGAAGAGAGTGAGACTGACGACCATGCGTAAGTCATGACTTCTACCTAGAAGTCACGGTCTTCCTCACCTGTGAGGGATGAACATCATTATCATCCATTACACATGTACATACATGCATACACACAAATATTTTTATGTATGCATACTGTATATGCACCCTATGTATTAATTTGCATACACACACACACTCTCATACTTGCATCAACTTACCAGAAAAAATTCATAATTCATTCTTAAATTGCTTTCCTTAAAAATCAAATCCTCCTCTGGTCTATAGATTCTACTATAGTTAATAGTTAGTCCTTTCTTCACACTTTCCTTTCCTACCTTCTCTAAAAGTTCTTGTAATTTTCTTTAGGAGTCCGCTATCAGCAACAGTGTCATCTTATCTTATGCTTACGGTTGCTGATGTCAACTCTTTTAAATTTCCTCTTTGAACCTCTGTTCATTTGTTCAACATGAAAATTAGCATTGACTGTTTGGTTGTTTTGAAGCATTTGATCTCCATCAGTCAGTTAAGTGCCATACGTGATACACACTTGGGCGATCATGTCTCGAAAGAGACATGACTGACTGGACAGAAGACTATCCCGCAGTAGGTTGCCATTGCTTTCTGCGGTAGACTGGTTGCTGACCAAGGCTATAGAACCCAATCTGTCCTGTTATTTAACCCATAACTGAAAGGAAGTGATGGATTAATACCTTTCCAAATGGTATTTGTGTGTTAATGAATACAAAGAATTTAACTAGAATTCGAACTTGGCTCTCCGATTTGTTGTTCCGAGTTGATATCCACTGCACCACATCTCCATACACAGCACAAATGTCTCTAGCAGCTTTGTGACGTTGATGAAAAGCAAAAGGATGTTGAACATGGTCATTCTTGTCTTCTTGGCATTTTTCTCAAGGGGGTGTCAAATTTTAAATAACATTTTAATAATGTTAGACAACAGTTTCACAGGATAACCAGAGTTACAAAGAAGAAACAAATGCTATGAGAGATTATTTTATGAGGTCATTTGCAGAACATCAGGAAAAAATGAATAAATATATGTAACAACGTAATATTAATTACATTAAATTAAAGATAGACACCATTACTTCTCAAATTGGTAGTCTTTGTCATTGTCAATAATATTGATATGACAAAATACATTATATGGTATATATATTTAAGGAAACTTTTAATAAAGATGATTCACATACTTTATTATTATTATTCTGCCTAATGCTAAAGGCTTAGAAACTTTCAGTGTTATTGATTTGAATTTTTGTCACAAAATATTTTGAACATTTGAACTACTTAAAATTGATGTTGCTACAGCAAAACATGAGTTTAGGAATTCATGATTATCAAGAGTTTTGGACATAAAAGAATGAGAAATGGAATGTCAGACTGAAATTCTTTCTTGAATGGTGTGTAAAGTGTATATTTTTGCCATAGTGTCTTTACAATGGAATAATGGACACGCACATGATTTCCATCAGAAGAAAAATTAATGTTCTCTATACCACCCCCGCCATCTCTAAGAAAATCAAGATGGTCAGACACTTAGTAGATCCAGACACCTGATAAATAATGTGCTTGTGTTAAAAAACTTATAAATTTATTCACAACTTTGTCCTTTGCCCAAAATCACATACAGTTTTCATTATATTGTACAGGCTCAAAATGACCAAAGAGTGTACAATATTATTTAGTATTCCAAATCAAATTTTTAATTGAAATATAAAATGATAAATTTTATCTTGACATGTACGTTGACATAATTGATTGTGTTTAATTTGTTGGATAAATTTGGCATTGCTCGGTGACTGTTTGTACTTTGGTATATCTGAACTTTGACCCCCCCCCCCCCATGCAATTTGTATCAAGATTGGATTTTCGACATTTAGAAATATAATTATGTACATGGGAAAACTATATTCAATGAAACTTTTATCTTTCTATTTTAGAACGCTTGCCGTAGAGTACTAGTTAACAAGTCACTTTTGTCGGCTATTGCTAGTAAGAGCTCTTCTGTTGTAGCCTTGTACAAGTTTTTGTTAAATATCTATTAACAATAGCTAACACACATCTTGGCTTTTGTATTCTAAAATGTGTCATATGAGATCTCATGTTTAATATTACAGTATTATGGAGTTAGGCTTGGTACAAGCATTGATTATCTATAATTTCTGTAACCTGATAACTCCAATATATATATATATATATATATATATAAGTGCCATACGTGATACATGCTTGGGCAATCATGTCTCGAAAGAGACATGACTGACTGGGCAGAAGATTATCCCGCAGTAGGTTGCCATTGCTTTCTGTGGTAGACTGGTTGCCGACCAAGGCTATAGAACCCAATCTGTCCTGCTATTTAACCCATAACTGGAAGGAAGAGACGGATTAATACCTTTCCCAAGGGTATTTGCGCGTAAGTGAATACAATGGATTCAGCTGGAATTCGAACTTGGCTCTCCAGTTTCTCGTTCCGAGCCGATATCCACTGTACCACAACGCACATCCAACTCCAATATATACCAGGTCTAATTGTGGGCTATTATCAAATAACATATATTGTATTTTGTCATATAAATATTATTGGCTATGATTAACAATGGCTATGTGATATGAATAAGATCTTGGTTGATTTTTTTTTTCTAAGTAGGAAAAATTTTATATACTATTACTAGTGTTGTGAGTTTGAACTTCAGTAGGTACTCTGTTATTACAGTCTTGTGTCAGACTAAAAGGAACAAATGACTTTGTATAGTAAGCTAATTTCTTCTAATCACATGTTATTTATGAATCTGTGAAATATTTGAGTGTCTGATTTGTCACATGTTCAAATGAAAGCAAATGACAACAAAAAAAAGACAACTTCAAAGTTGAGTCACGGTCATCGGGATGTGCACAAAACACGTTTCTAACAACTTTTTCATTGCTCGGATTGAATGTAATATGTTGGCATAAATATAGAATTCTGACAATTTTTTTTCTTTTTTTTTTCTCTGAATACATTCAACTATTCAATTGTGGTTTGAAGAAAAGTTGTTTTTTTGTTTTGTTTTTTTAAATTTCTATTTCTGTATAAATTTAGTAATTGACAGTCTTTGCCTTTTGATAATTGTGTTGGGAATGTATTCAGTCTTAGTAACTTGTCATGTTAAGTGGCAGCATGTAGGCCTTTGGGAGCTGGTAGGCCTTGGTGAGGAGTAGGCATGATCTAAAGGGCAGTGGGTAGGCCTTGTTTGCTAAAAGACTGATCTTAAAGTATTTATTTTAAGCAACCTCTTTCCAAAAAAAAAGAAATAAAAAATCTTTAAATTTAACAGTATGAATTTAACTGACACTGAGTGATTTTTTTTTTTTTTTTTTTTTTTTTTAATTACTTGTTAAGCTTAACAACTCTTTAAAAATGTATCCTTCATTTATCAAAGAAAAGTTCAAACATAGTTTTACTTAGAAAAAAATGTTTCTGGGTATTGAAACTTTTGCCAATGGAGTCATTTGATTTTGATTAGGAGAGAAAATCCATTTATATCTTTTGTGCAAAAACCTTTTCTTGTTTTTTTATTCTTGTAATTGAGCTCTAAAGGCAAATTGGCATGACGAAAGAAGCATTCCAGAAGTTGAGTAAAGTATTAAGGAACAGAGCAATTTCACTAGAAACAAAGAAGAGAGTACTGTATTACTATGTGATGTTGGTTCTTCAATATGGCAGTGAATGTTGGACAATATCTTTGAAGATGAAGGAAAAACTTGAAGCAGCTGAAATGTGCTTCTACAGAAGGATGCTGCGGATATCATGGACCAAGCATGTGAGCAATGATGAGGTTTTGGAAAGGATGGAGACAAAAAACAAATGAATAAGCATCAGGAAGAGACAACTAAAGTTCCTGGGACATGCAATGAGGAAGGAGAGCTTGGAGAACCTGATACTAACAGGCCAGATAGAGGGAAAAAGAGACAAAGGAAGGCAGCGGATAGCATATTTGAAGGACCTGATCTGGTGAATGATAGAATGAGGGTTGCATGGTGCAACAGGAGAAAGTGTACTAAGAGCCACTGGGGATAGGGAGATGTGGAAAGCCATGATCGCCTACGTCCTGAAAGGACATGGCACATAAAAGAAGAATTGGAAGGGAAAAAAAAATTCATTTTTATGTTTACTCAATGGATGCACAGCCAAGATTTACTGATGATGTAATTAAAACAAATGTAGCTCATTGTCAAATTCACTAACTTAGCTGGTTGACTTAAAATATCTCCCAGAAACATGAAAATAAATTCAGTCTCTTAGACATGAATTTCCAAACTACACTGCATGAATTGAATTATTTCTCACGTTTTCCTATGTATTTTCTTTGGGTAGAATGAAAGTACTGCTAAACAAAAGACTTACCTGCTTCTGCAACTAAAGAATGGTAAATAATTTTTATGGTTTCAAGACATGCACATGAATGACAAAAACAAGAATTTCCGAAAATACAAATTTGTTAAACAATCAATACAAATTTATCGACATTTTTCTATTGAAAGAAACTTGTTTATTCTATTTCATCTTTGTTTTATTCGGTAACAGATTTTCCCTTACAACTTTGAGAAATATCATTTGCCTGTGTTTTTAGATACATAGTGATTGACAATATAGCGACGAGTCTTGGCACAAATTACTAGCAAGCTACAATGTGTCAACATTATAATTAATTCATAAAATGACATAGAGTTTTTGTTCTAGTTTCTATTTGACTGTTTTTTTGTTGCTGTCATCCTATTGAATTGCTATTGACCAATTAAGCATTCATTTGTCATGAAAACATTTTTCACATGACTATCAAAAATCCATATTTTATTTCAGGTGATAATCAGACATTACACTTTTTGTTTAGTAAGAACTCTATAAATAGATTGTTACATCAAGCCAAGTATAAATTGTACTAATGTCGTTTTGGTGCGTATTCTTTTGGGAAAGGCACAATCCCCATCTTCCCTGCATATTGTTCTATCACTAATATTCTTACTGGTATATGAAAAGAGGCATTTAAGCTGAATATCTTCAAAGGCTGAAAACCTGTCTGTTTTGTTGAGACACATCATTCTCTCAGGGTGGGGTGGGGGACTTAACATTTAAACTGGTGCTTTACAAACATAGAAATAAAAACCACTTTTGAGTATAATGATATCAATCCTCTTTGGGCATGCATGAATGGTCTTTCTTTTTCCTTAAATTGATAGAAGTGGACTAAAGTCTGAAGTTTCATAATTATTTGTCCAGATTGTAGCTGTATTTGGTTGTTGTATCAATTGTCAATATTGACAGTAAGCCAGTGCAGGAAAGTGTGGAGAGCTGGAAATGTTAGATTTTAAAATGCTTTAAATAAAAGGAAAAGGCAACACTGTACAGAATTCCTTTTTTGGGTGGGGAGGAGGAAGACTTGGTAAATTTGCTTTGACCTTTTATGAGAAATGATTATAAAGTCTTAAATAAAGATTTTAATGAGAAATGTGTAATTTGAGAAACTCTGATTTTTTTTAATGATTACAGTAAAAAATATCCAAAGAGAACTAACATGAAATAAAAGCAACTAGGAACCTGATTTCTCCGACTTAATATTGTGGTAGTGAGCCATGTTTGCTTTTTAGAATCAAGTTGGATGTTCGTTGTGGTGTTTGCACCTGACATCTCTGGCCATATTATGAAAATGGATCTACTTAGGTCTTCCGGTATCACACCAATGTTGTATCTTTCATTTATTATATCTGTAATTTTGTCAGTGCTGAAATCATGGAAAGCCCTGAGCTTCTCTTACAATTCAGTCTAGTCCTGCTGTTTTGTTTTTATTCAGTTTATCCAGTGCTGATCAGATTTGAATATTTCTGGTCCTTTGATATCTTTATTGCTGGCACTTCTTTCATCTGATGTATTCGTTCCATCTCTGAAGTATTTTTTAATATCAGCATCTCGTCTTTATTATTTTTAATCAAAGTAGCTATTAAATTTATTGCTGGAAATTTGGGAAACTGGAAAAATTAAACCAATGAAGAGAAAAGTAAAAGGCAGTCATTTGCATAATGAATGGTTTTTACATTTCAGCATTTCAAAACAACTTAATTGTATGAAGTGCCAATGACGTAGCATAAAGTTGGAAAAAGAGGTTAGCAGAAAAATGAGAGAAGAGAACTGCACTCACAATTGCTTTAGTAGTCAAAGGGATTCTAGTGTTATTGTGCGAGAAAAGATTTTTTTTCATGAAGTTTTTTATGAATTCTTAAAAGTATTTAAATAAGTAATTTTTTTTCTTTTTAATTACTGAATTGAACTGTTTGCATAGACATAGCCCATGATTACTGACAGGGTATCATCCCAAGTAATTCCCCTTTACGGGTATCTCAAGGCAAAGGCAGTGCCCATTTCCACTTCCAATAATATGTGACAAATTATATTGTGTTATATGGTATCAGTTGCAAGGAGTGATTCCTGACCTGTTATCAAAAAGCTAAGATGTCTTGCCTTTACAAAATTAAAGGGCTCCAGCTGCTCTGCTATTTACCTAAAGCTGAAGGAAATAGGGGATTTATGCCTTTGCTAATGTCCTTAGTGAAAAATGAATACAAATTGTCACAGTTTGAACTTGCTTCACCAAATTCATTAATTTTGCTAATAACCATAAGGCCATTCATCTGTCTCAATTTCATATCTTAATATACTATAATAAGAGCCATGTCTGTTCATCACACGATTCAACAAGTAATAAAATATGCAGCATTTCCTTTGCTAATAAGCGATACAGTATTTCTTTCGGTAATAATTTAATTTTTTTTTTTAATCATATCATGCCGAGCAAGGTGGTAACACCACTGATGTGCAGGGGACTATGTAATAGTGAAAAGATTGGAAAACCATATCTTAAATAATAACATAAACATTTTGATGGAAAAAGTTCATTTTTATGAAGTTTGGGGCATTTTCCTTTATACTATGCTATTTTTTCAATGATTTACACTAAATGAAGAAAAAAAAAATTGAATTAACAGCTGATTTCAAAAACTTACACAGGAATTTGATTTTCTTACTTTTATAAATATTTATTGGCCTTATATTTCTACAAATTGATATTTACTTAGGCACAAAGCAAAAAAAGGGAATCCAAGGAGAATCAAATTCTATTTAATGCAAGTTTTCAGTGTCCAATCATGCAACATTAATAGCTTACGAATCATTGTTCTATAGCAATTCGGCCGACTTTAATTTTCCATACACTTTTCCTGTGACATTCCTATCCCATATCTTCTCTGTTTGTTATACAATATAAACGATATTACTCCTCTCTTTTTTTTCTGCTTTAAACTTAATAAACAGTTAAGGAGAATGTATCAAAAAGCAAAACAACTTGTGGAAATGACAGCTTCATACCACTTACTGTTAATTTAATGCAAATACTTGGCTTAATTCCACATACCTGCCCCACCTCCCTCTTCCTCTCTTATCTAGAGACATTTTGTCAGTTTTAAAAATAAGCCCTATTATTATCCAGTAACACATGGCTAAGCTCTTCAATTAAACACTTATTCTTTTTCTCATGTGTTCTTGGAGATTTACAAGTACTTTTTTTCTTTATGTTACTACATTCTTTCATGTTTATATATATATATATATATATATATATTGAGGCAGCAAGTAATTTTCTAAACATATGCTGTTAAATATAAGAGACAATGAATGTCTATTATGTTTAATCATGAGCCGTTCTAAACGTCGTATTTTTGCTTTAATTTCAGTTGAAAATAAAGACAAAAATTCTTCAACATTTGGATAATTATTTATTGGTTTTCTTCTAAGCTTTCGGCTCACATGAGCTATCTTCAGAGAGGTTGTTTAAACTGAAATATTATAAAATCCACCATCACTGATGATTTTATTTTGTGTTGACATAAAACTCCGCTTGGCAACAGCAATAGTTACCAAAAATAATAAACGCAGTTCTTAAGTTTGTGATGCGGTTTTATGACGTCACACCATGGGATAGCGCGAAATGACAACAAAACCATGTAGTCAAATGCAATGTAATATGTTATTTCCTGTTTTAAAGTTGATTTTATTGAGTGTTGGTTGTTTCGATTTGATGTACATGGCCTCCAATATCTGCAGGTTCCTCTTACTGTGTGTATGAGTAAAGATCACCGTATTGTTGACCAAAATCTGGCTGATATTACCTACATGTTTATGTTTTTCAGAGAAATGTTGTTTAGTACTCTGATCAGAAAGATGACATGTAAGTCTACGGGAGAGCATGGTTGTAGTAAAATCAATATATGTACTAGGTTTTTGATTAGTATCAGAGATGCAATCTCTGAATGGGCATGTAAATTGGTACACTACATTGGTTTTTTGTAGAGAATTTAGTTTAGTGCTTGTTGGGTTATTATAGACTATGAGGTCAATTGTTTTAAACTTTTTATAATATATAATGAGTTTAATTTGATTATTACTTTCCACTGGTTTAACATTTCTACGTATTATGTTTCTGAGAGTTTTTTCATCTTGTTTATAATTATTATGTATTTGGTTGCAATAGTATAAGTAAATAGTGTTATGTTTATTTTGATGTAAACCATTATTATTAATATTGTCATTATTGTTAGAGCTATTGTTAATTTTGTTGAGATACATTTTAATTTGTTGATCAATAACGGAGTTAGGAAATCCGTTATTGACTAGTGTTTGCTTAATGTTGTGTAATTCTTTATAAAATATAGATTTGGAAGAAGATATCATTTGTGTGCATGCATTGAAGTAAGTTTTTTATAACAGCTAACTTATATCGTTGGGGGCATTCACTATTATAATTAAGAAGACACGAATTTATGCTAGTTGGTTTCCTATATAGAGAAGTAGTAAATTTATGTGTGCTAGAATCAATGAATACATCAAGGAATGGGAGTTTGTTATTAATATTAATTAATTTTGATATATCTAAGGCGTTCGACAGAGTTTGGCATGCTGGCCTTCTATGTAAACTGCGGAGCTATGGTATAACTGGACATTTGTTTGAACTAATCCAGTCATTCCTCTCTAACCGCACAATGAAGGTGGTATTAAACGGACATGCTTCCCAGAACTACCATACAAACGCAGGTGTCCCCCAAGGCTCCATCTTAGGTCCTACACTCTTCCTGATATATATTAATGATCTCCCTGATTCCATAAGAACCCAAATAGGTTTGTACGCCGATGACACCACAGTTTACTCTCGCCTCCAACAAAAATCTGGTGTAGGCGTCAAAGCTAAACTTGCAGCCGAGATTGAAAAAGACCTCCAATCCATATTGGACTGGGGTAAGAAATGGCTAGTAAATTTTAATGCTTCTAAAACGAAGCTACTGTCAATTAACCATCATCGACAATCTCACCTACCTCCCATTAGCATGGACCAGGCTTGCCTCCCAGAGAGTAAAACACTACGCCTCCTTGGTCTCACACTTTCAGCGGACCTCAAATGGAATGACTATATCGAATCCATTGCTAAATCCGCTGCTATGAAAGTCGGTTCTCTGTGTAGGGCCCGGAAGTTTTTTCCGTCTAAATCTATCCTGCACATTTACAAATCTACCATCCGCCCGTGCATTGAATACTGCTGCCATATCTGGTCGGGTGCCCCTGCTGTTCTCCTCGGGCTTCTCGATAAGGTTCAGAGGAGGGTCTGTAATGTGATAGATACCGACTTGGCAGACCGCCTGCAGTCTCTCTCCCACCGGCGAGACGTGGCTTCGCTGTGTCTCTTCTATAAATACTTTCACGGCTTCTGCTCCGATGAACTTAGATCACTGGTGCCCCCTAAATACGAATTTGCACGAGATACTAGATTAGCAACTAGATCCCACCCTTTTACAGTGAAACCGATAAAATGCAGCCGTAACTTCTACTCCCAACAGTTTCTTTCCTCGCACTTCCCGACTGTGGAATTCTCTTCCAAACGATTGCTTCCCCGACGGCTACAATCTCCAGGAGTTTAAATGTAAGGTCAATAGACACCTCCTAACACACTAACCTGCTCGACACTCATCCTCGCTATCCTTACTCATCTATCACCTTTCTCCTGACATTCCCTATGTCTATCCACTCCTTCTCTTTACCTTCCCCTATGTAGCCCCATGCGCAATAGTGGCAGTGGAATGCCTTGCTTGGGGTGAGATGATTAAAAAAAAAATATTAAGTTCTAATGTAAATTTGAGGACGGAGTGACTTTCAAATTTGCTTTTAAGAAATTTAATTTGATCGATATTCTTAGCTAAAACAAAGATGTCATCTATTTATCTTACATATATAGAGGGTTTATTGTTGTCATTAATTATTTTATTTCCTAGATTTGCCATATAACAATTAGAAAAGAGGGGACCTAAAGGAGATCCTATCACAATACCATCTATTTGTGTATAAATATTGCCTAAGGGATCATGAAAGGGTACTTGTGTGGTGCATGCTAATAATAGTTTTTTTTTAATATAGTGGGTTTAATATTGATTGATGGGAGATATATACACACATACTCACACACTTTTTTGAAGATGGAGAATGTTTTTCATTTATTAAATATTCCTATCTTTCACAAGAGACTAAAGAAAAAATTTTGTTTGCAATAAGGTCATAATTTGTGACACTGTCCTGTTTCTCACTTTAGAGTAAAAAGAAGCAAACAAAAATTGTTCTTAATAATTATCTCTTTACACACAATAAATTCTACTTCTATTTGGCTAGGTTTTATTTTGAGTGAACTTTTTTTTTCTCTCGTGAAGATTGAACACCATATAGACTAGATACGTGTAAACAATTTTCAGTCCATTTCTTTTAGGTCTACATGCACATGGAGGTAGAGTAGGTGGAGAGTTGTCATTTTACAAAACCCATATTCATAATGCTAAGCATCTGCGAATGACAACAAATCAGAAAAGATCTAAGATTTACAATCCTGCAATTCTTCGTGTCCAGTAATTATTAATCGAGACATCTACTGAATTATAAATGATGGTCCCTATTCTAATTCCAATGATTCTTGTTCTAATTGTTAGAAAAGAAATAAATTTCTTTGATCATTGTAAATCATTGATTTGTTAGTTTAGGTCATCCATACTTCAGCTGGTGCTCCTGTCTATGATATTTTGGAACTGTCTTTGGAAATTTAAATGAACTTTCCTCACATTTCTGTAAGGAAATCTGACTGTGTAACCATTTTATCTCTGAAATGACTGGTAAAAGACATTTGCTATTTGTTTTGTGTGTTAAGAAGTTATCGTCAAGAATATGTGTGTGTGATATATAATACAAATTTGCATTTACTTCCTAAAAAATACAAGTTTATATTTTTTGGAAATAACTTTGCCTAAATACAATAATACACCACACTTGAATAAAAAAAACCCTATCCCGCTAAAACAAAAATATAAAAAATAAAATACAAAAATATTCTGTACTGAAAAAATCAAAATTAAAAAGAAAAAACACCCCACCCCTATCACGTCTATCTAAGGAACCCCGAGGAAGAAATCCTCGCCACTAGATGGAAGAGAATACACAAAATCTGTCTGGTAACAACAGACACCAATTAATCAAACACTAGCTAACCACGACGCCTTCCAAAAAATTCTTAAGGTCAACAAACAAGATGAGCTCCCCAATCACAAAAAAACCCCACACAAACACACAAAACTGACCAAGTAATCAAACCCCTCCACACACCACTTTCTTCGAAATTTTAACCAAAAGATATACCCGACCGATAAAAACGTACATTCCAACAGATAATGTCATTAATCAACAATTTAGCACTTACACACCAAGTTCTTCAAAAGTCTAACGGTCAACACAGAAGACACATTCCCTTCATTATCAATAACCCCAACCAACCCCACAACAACAATGAACCAAATATAAACAGCGGATGATTCCAGTTCTTGCTTATTTTTGCTGATGAAACGTTGGGCACCCAATGTTGAAACAAACATATGATTGTAGAGGACATATATAGAAAAAATTATGTACATGTTCTAAAACATAATTTATAATAAATATTCACAGCTCTATATATCATATATTGAGCACTGTTTTAAATTAATGTTTTGGACAGTGAAAAAAATTCTTTCTTTGTTCTGTACTCACTCGGATTATATATATATATATATATATATATATATATATATGCATATATGCTTGTTGGTTCCCTCAACTGCCTCCATTATTCAAGAACCATAGATATTCAAAACTTCTAAAAAAAAATGTCAATGTATGTTGATGTTTTGAAGGTGGTATAAGGTCAGGTTCTCTCCATGTTGACAGCCAAGGGTTATTTCAGAATAGAATGAGATTTTAAAATTGCAAATTTCTTTGCTGTTTCTTTCTGTTGTCTTAAAACAATTGTTGCACTGGCTCTTGTCTAATTGTAATAGCATCAGTGATCTTCATTGAACAGTTGTACATTTTTACCAAAACATGGGGGTGTGGCTACTGCTAACTTCAATAATGATCAATGATTGCTAGACTTTTGCTCTGGAAACTTCTTTTTAGCTGTTCTTCCAGGTCTTTGTCGGTAAGAATTTCTTGTTGCTCTTTTATTTGTTCAAAGTCTTTGTTGATCATGTCAAAGAAACCTTTCCCCACCGGCTTAACTGACAACTTGTAAAATTTCCTTCATTGTATCGAAATTGTTTACATAATGCTTTGTTCCAGATATTGACCATCTCTGGTTTTATGGTATCAACTGACTCAACTAAGTTGCATTTACAATTAGAAAGCTTTTCCATAAATCTGGGTTAGCATCAAATAGAATCCTAGCTCAGGTAAGGTGGCTATTTGTGATTTACAACATTTCATGATACCTTGCCCAAGTGGTTGTAGCTGTGACTTCAGCATTTTCATCCTCTTATGTTGGAGATTTTGACTGGCTGGGAGCATCGTCAGTCAGGAATTTGAATGACAACTCCTTCATCTCTAGTTACTTCACTTCAAGTGTAAAATGGCATTGGCTTGTTGTTTCCAGGTCATGGGAAGCATATTATGGTTTTTACGACGCAGTTTTTCAACTAATCCAGCACTTGCATCTTTTATTGCAATCTTGGCACTTTTCCACCACTACCTTTAATAATTTTACCACCAAACACACATAAAAAATGGTAATGCAAAAACACAACACAGCAAATTCTAAATTGGAATCAAAGGGCATAATAGCGCCAAAAGTATGAAACGCCTAACAGAAATCACTGAAAATAGTTCTATGTGGATATGGAAGAAAAGAAATATTCCGTTGGGTGTCTCAGCGACCATGATGGCACAACATGACTGATCGTGAATGCATTATCGGAACATAAGCTTTGCTGTTTTTCTAAATTTTTCGTAAATTTAATTTCACCGTTAGACAGTTGAACAAGTATAACTACACTTGTATATCATTATAATGGGGCCTCACATCAGTGAGAGGGCCCGGTGTGCAAGTGAAACCGTTGAGAGGTAGGCCCTGAAACAGTACATATTCTCTTCTGATGACCCCAATTTAAATATAAATTTGAAAGTAATACATTAAAAGAAGTTCAATGAAGTCATATGCCATAGAGAAGCTCGGTGGAAATGTCATTGGCATGAGGAGCATTACACATTCAGCGCACTTCAGGTGAGTTTCAATTACTTTCCAGTAATTTCCTTCTACAAACAACATATGTGGCAAGCAACATAGGAACTTCTTTAATGTAAAGGAGAAAATGTATGAAAAGAAAGAGCACGGTGGGTTTCCTCTTTTTACATTAAATGGATGCAGTTTTCTGTGGAACATGATGTTAAGTTTTAAGGATTTTTTAATTAAAAACAAAAATATCTAGCCATCTATGTTCAAAACCAACTCTATTTAAATTCATGTACGATGTTTGCCCAATGTATATAATTCTGCTTTCATTTATTCTACAAGTTTAAATAATTTTAATAAATCATTTTTTTTAAAAAGATTTTTCAAAGTATTTTTGTTTATTCCTGTCTACTCATCTGCTTCATTAAGTTAGAATAGAGAATGAGGTTGGTTGTTTTTGAAGCCAATCTTTTCATTCAGGATTTGTTTGGAAAGAACAATTTATAATGATTATTAAAGTCTGTTTCCAATGTAGATAAATAAAGGTGGGGTTCATTGGATCTGATGGATATTTTCTCTCATTTAATATTGGTTTCTCTTTGATGAAATCTTTTTGGCTTTTTCTTTTGAATTTATAATCCTTAGATATCTGCCCTTGTGGCAAGATATATTTAAGTGATATGTTAAAGGTCATGGTCTTAAACTTTTGAATGAAACCTGAGACTACAAAAGGTTTCAAAGTGATTTGACTTGTGCCAATTGACCTTTCAAATATTTTCTAGTTAACAAGCTTTGAGAACTGTTTTTATCTCTTAACTGACTCGGCAAGATGAGCTCTTTAATGAATGCCAACTTTGTCTTCTGACTTTTTCTTAATTCAAGAAATAAAAAAAAAAATTAGAAATAAAATCAGAAACACACACACACACACACACACACATAATTTCTTTTTCCAAATGATTTCTATTGCATGTGGTGCTGGATAGTTAGAATTCTGCATTGTGGCAACACTTTTGTTTCCAATGAATTGAAAAACTATCTGTAAATAGCAAAAAAACATTAGGAATCTGCAAAAAGTGTCAAAATGCAAAATAAATTTATTTCATAATTGTTTCAATTTTTCCCTTCATTAGCTTGTATTTTCTTAGCTTTATCTGACACAAGGCCAAAATATGGAGCATTCAGAGAGAATGGAAATTATGAGGTACTGGTTTGGGAGATGTGCTTGTTAACATTTTGAATGGTTTCCTGTCTGTCTGTACAAATGAATTTCCAAAATATTGTCATATACCTTGTTACGCAATTTACCAGAAAGGATTATTTTGTTGAGCAACAAGCTTTATTGTCTTCTCCTGGTTGAGAAAACATTGACAAGCATTTCAATGAAACCAGTCCTATTCTCATGAAGAAACAATTGGATAGTATAAACAAAATACTCTTATTTTTAGCACATGTCTATCATGGCCTTATCTGGAGATCAGATTTCTTGGAATAAAATTGCTAAAATATAACCATATGTCCTGTTTTAAATTTTTACATGTGTGGAAATATTGACATCTTTGTGGGTCATAACTTTTTAAAATCTTATTTATTTTTTGCCAAATCATTGTCAATGTGAGTGGGCAGTTTCGCAACCTCCCGTCCACGGCCAATTTAAGGACAAACACCACAATATTTGGAATTAATGGTTTTAATTTCTTTTTTTTTTTTTCAGTTTTAGAAATAGTGACTGCACTTTTTTTTATTACATAAATAATCCACCCCATAGCATATATATATATATATATATATATATATATATATGTATATATATATATGTATATGCTATGTACAGAGCATGTATGGAAAATGACCTGCCTGCAAGCCCCAAAAAGTGATACAAAGACTGTCTAAACAACACCTTGAAGAGAACGAACATTGATGAAAACGCTTTAGCTGAAAAAGAGATAAATGGAGAAAGGAAGATGTCAAGCAGTGAAAAAATTTGAAGAAGAAACGATACGTTGTGCTGAAGTTAGGCTAAGTGTATGGAAGATGTGACACCAATCCAAGCAAGAGAATCTAAACAATAGTTGACATGTGAAATTTCCAGCCGAATCTGTCAAATGCAGGTTTGTCCAGTCACATGAGGTCTCATGATAGTAGGAGACTTAATACTACTACACATAACATTCCGAATGATTTCTCTTGTAATGTCTGTGAGAAGCTGTGTAACGATGCTAATGGTCTAATTCGTCATTTTAAATCAAAACACAAGGTTTGATTTGTGTTATCCAGTAGCTTGACAGGACTAATTAAAAAAAAATTGAGTCTTAGACAACACCAATGAGAGAATCGTAATCCATAAAAATTCTTTGTCAAAGTTATCATGCTCGACCGCAAGTAGACTTATATATTTGCTCTGTTACACAGCATTGTGCACTGTTCCATTCATACCTGATTAATATTTATATATTGATGTGTATATATGTGTATACAAACACTTCTTTGAATTGAAGAAACAAGAAAAAAACTCTTAACAAAAACGAATGAAGCTTCATTAAAAAATTAATTGAAATTTTGTTTTGAAATTTCTTTTCTTAAGAATTGTATAATATGCTATGTTAAATTTTAGAAGAAAAAATATCTTTGATTTCTCTTTTTTTTTTTTCTTTCTTTTGTTGTTCTTTCAGTGGGCATTGTGATATTGGTAATCTGGTTGATCACACTGTTCTACTTGTGGCTCCCTAATATTGTTGATTCCAAGAAATGGCCTTTTCTGGGAAAGAAAGGTGAAAGTCATTTTATTTTTTCTTTGTTTCTTTTGAATGAAACATTTCATGCCAGGTTTTTAAATGATTTTTCATTTTGTTTTATTGAGATTATAAATTGGCATAAAAATGCAAGATTTATTATTTTACAGAATACTTTCTAAAAGTACTGCCTGTCAAATCGATAACAAAACAGCATAGTACGAATAAAAAAGGTCCCGAACTTAATTAAAAATAATTTTTCCTTCAAAATGTTTATATTATTATTAAGAGGAAAAATCAAAGTAATTTTTAATTATTTAAAAAAAAATTTTAATCCTTTCTAACATTTTCGAAATTTTGTCAGAAAGTTTTGTTTTGATTTGAGTTAAAGGCTAAGAAACGTTTACGACTGTTTTACAATGGAAACCTAATGATTGCATTACCCACTTTTTTTTGGTTACACATTAATTTGGAAATTCTCACAAAATTCAAATAATTGTCAGATTTTAATGAAACTTTCAGTACTCATTGACAAATGAATAAAATTATTTTTGAAATTTATTTTTTAAAAATCTTGATAAAAATATATTTTTTTTTTTTTTACCACTGTTACCCCCACTCCACGTAAATCCATTAAATCTTAATAAATTTTACACTGATGGCTAACTTTTGTTTTATTATTACATTGCAGGACTCATTGGGGAATATAAATCATCTATTTTTTATTTTAAGTTTGCAATCATTATCCAAAAACCTCCAAAGAGTAAAATAAAAAATGTAATAAAACTCTGATATAATTTGATAAGCTTTTAATTGCTGGAATAAATAGTAACTATTAAGGACATTATACTATGAAGGAAAAAAAAAACAATTCTTTTGCAGTTAATAATAAAATTTTAAAAGAATTGTTTTCATTTTTTAAAATTTTTTTATTATTAAATAATTTGATAATATATAAAATTTTAAAAATATTCTTAAAATCTCCAAAGAATTGATTGCGAATAAACTTTTAGTTAAGAACTGATGATTATATTGCCTATCCAAAATTGGAAAGTTTAATAAAAATCGTTTTGCAGAAATATTTTAAATTAATTAAAAAAAAAAAATTTTGTGTGTAAATATGTTCATTTTGATTAAGTACGATGTTCCATAGGAGTCATAACATGTTTCCATAAAAATTAAATTAGATATTTTTACCATGCCTTAAACTTAATGATAACTTATTAATAAATAACATTATTGAACAGGTGTCTCCTGTTTAGGATGTGGTTTCCGGTTTTTCTCTGTTCCAATCTTTTCACTCTTACGTAGCCCCCTGCGCATCAGTGGCATTTTTGCCTTGCTTGGGGTGATATGAATAAAAAAAAAAAATAACTTAGTTCGGTTATTTCAATTTCATTCTTTCTTATTAAAATTATTTTAAAAGAAATTTTTATTTTTATTTATTCAGAAAGCATATTCAAATGTCTGGGTATAAATCTAAACTAAAATTCTATAAAATATATAATTGCTGAAAATATTAAATTAAATTTTTAATTTTACTATTTATTAAAAAACAAAAAAAAATTAAATTTTGGAAATTTTGACCTGTATGGTCGCCCTGCTTTTAGTGTTCTTGACAAATTCCAGCTGTCATATCTTCTGTCACCTTGATTACAGAGATAAAAGAGGGCTTCTGGAGTTAAAATTTTTTTACTGTAAATTTCTGTCAGTAAGCTATTATTACTTGATTGAAATCAGATAAAGGTAAGTTTAAATTTTAAATTGACTTAAATGACTTGTCAGCTAGGTATATTTTATTTTTGCAAGATTTTTAAAACAAATATTTGGCTACTGTTTATGTACTGTGTTGATCAATCAAAAATGGTGGGAAATTTAACTTTTATTTTTCCAATTCAGAAAAAAATTAGATTAAAATCAATATAATTTCTGTTTAAAATACACTAGTGTATTTTTCTTTCTGGGATTAAAATTTAATCTCTTGGCTTTCAATTAAAGCTTGAAGATAACTTATGTATTTTTAAAATTTACATTTAAATTTAGGTATCGAAAATGGGTGGAGGTACCTACTAAAAAGGCACAAAATTATGGAAAATTCTTGTCTCAAATTAAATCCTAAAAGAAATTTTTTTCTAAAAGATTCTTTTACAATTGAAGGTCTCATTTTTAACCTCAAGGTTTTCTTTACTAGAATTATTTGAAGAGAAATAATTTGACAAGGTTTTTTTATGTCTTGTTCTGCTGTGTTGAAAAATTTGTTGAAAAGATTTATAAAAATGTTTCTAATCAAATTTATCTTTGATAAATAAAATGGATTATTTCAAAATGGTTATCTGGTTCTTTTCATAGAGCTGAATAAAAATAATTAATATTCTCTACTGATGGAAATTTAAAGACTTGCTTACAATTGTTAAAATTAAACTCAAAGCAAATAATAACAATAATGATCTTTATACAGAAGAACACTGACATTCTTCTAGATGGAAATTTATTATTTCTGTTCAAGATTCTGGAGACTTGTGAAGATAACAATTTAGGTTTTTAAATGTAAAAAATTTCTTGGAAACAAGTTTTTGTTTTGTTTCTTTCTTATACAAATCTCTAAAAACATTGAATATTCATCAGCCAAAAAGTTACTTAAAATGACAGAAGATTGCTTTTTACTTTTTATTTTTCTATTTTAATCTTGAAATGAGAAAAATTTTGTTTCAAATTGTGGTATGTCTGTCATCTACAAATTGCTTCCTAACCCTTGCAACAATCAGTCGGTTAACTGCCATATGTGGTACACGCTTGGGCAATCATGATTGACTGGGCAAAGGTTTTCCTGCAGTAGGTTTGCATTACTATGGTAGACTGGTTGCCAACCAAGGCTACAGAATGCAATCTCTTGCTATTTAATCCATAACTGGAGGGAGAAGCAATGGATTCATACCTTTCCCAAGGGTATTTGCATGTAAGTGAATGCAACTGATTCAACTGGAATTCAAACTCGGCTCTTCAATTTCTCACTCTGAGCCGATATCCTCAACACCACAACATACATTTTGTTTGTCTTGCTAGCAGAGGTGTTTTTGTCATAAAAATACTTTTGCTATAAACATTTTCTTTTTAATAAATAATCTTTATGTAAATTTTCAAATTAAAAAATTGGCTTTGCCCCTAAATTGGCTGTACAAAATATTTGCTACTTATGATCAAAAAATGGTATTTATAGGCATGTTTGTAGGAAATGTATATTTTTTTTTATAGTTTCTTTTCCCTCTTTAAAAAATTGTGCATTATCATGCACAAACTTTAAAGTACATTTTTTAAAGTTTGATTTGATGAGTTTCTGGGATAATTTATCAGTAATTTTGTTATTTGATATAAAAAATAGTTTGTATGTGTATTTTTTGTTATAGTTTGAAATTATTCTTTGATTATATAAAAGATCTTCACTATTTTTGGATATATTTTGTTGTTTGCTCATTGCTTTTTATTTGATTCTATTTTTTTGTCAGGTTTGAACAGCATAAACATGAATTCCAAAGCAAACGCTACAAACATGATGCATATTGTGATCAGTTCTGACAAACATACAATTGGTGGAATGATAGCCACAATGAACAGCATTTATTCAAACACTCGACATGAGGTCATGTTTCATTTGGTGGTCGATGATGAAAGTTTTGACCACATCATGTAAGTTGTTTCGAATTGGAAAATCCAGTTTCTATTAACAAATCTAGAGGTATGAGGGGTTTTCTTTTTTCTTTATAAACACATGCCACCTCCCACCTCCTTTATCACACTATTTTCTTGAATAAATATTTAATTTCCAAAAATTATGACAAGAGAAGAAATCAAATTTGAGGGTTGAAGTTTGTATTTGACCAAATGCTATAAATTTTAAAAAATTTTGCTTTTTTATCAAAATTAAGAATAAACTATTTACATTGTTCTGACTGTTGTCCTCATCTTTGTTGTCATGTTTATGATGTTTTGGCTGTTGTATGCTCCGGCCTTCTTTGGGTGCTAGGAATTTTGAACTGAACTTTTTATTTCGATCACTGAGGTATATAACTCTCATCCCATGTGCGATGACACTTCCGGGTGCCATGTAGTTATCTCCCTTTAACTTTGTAAGTTAGTCTGCTGTAGCCAGGTATTGAACTCACAACTCTTTAGGTTAAGTCACTGGAACTAACCAGCACCTATATCAACTAGACCGTGTCCTCAAGGGCACATGGTGTTGCACATGGAATCAGAATTATATAAGCCGGTGATCAAAATAAAGGAATCTGTCCAAAATTCCTAGCACCTGAAGAAGACCGAGCGTACAGTGACTGGAACGTTGTAAACATGTCAAAAAAGATGAGGACAACAGTTGGAACTGTAAATAATATAAATATTACCTCATCTCAGAAGCATAGACAAATACTGAGGTTATTTTGTTGAAACAAAAATTTCTAGACTGTAGTAATGTGTAGATTAGCTAATTGACATGACTGGAATACCCAGGCTATATAAACTCTTATTCTGATTAGGAGGAGGAAAAGCATTACGCATGAGCATTGAATAGTAAAATGAAGGACTTTGATCTTCATAGCAATCGTGTCTCCTACTGAAAACACTTTATCATTAGAGAATTCTGAGGACTTTCTTTTTTGGCTAAAGTGAGGGCTAAGAAATTTAAGAGACAGCAAAGAAACGAGCAGAGAAAATGTGATAACCAACCTATGTTTTTGCCGCAGCTGGGGCTGAAGCCATTATTAAAATTTCAACTATGGCTCACCCAATGCAGCTGGAAAATTTGACTGATAATACAGATAAATGAGCAACCAAAAAAAGAGGTTAGTCATTGAAAATCTTGCAATTATTTGGATGAAAAAGCTATTAACAAAAACAATTGGCTTAAAAGTAAATATCTACTCAACAGTAGAAATATTTAGGAATTCATCACCTACTCATTCTGAAAGAAGTACCAATCTGCATACCATGCCAAGAACCCTACACAGTACACCGTATACTGACAAACTGAATAGACCTTGAACAGATGCGACATTAACAAGAAAATAATCTGATGGGTATTTTCAACAAGGTTGACCCTAAAAATATTCTCAGATTCGTAAGAGTGACAAAACTATACAACAAGTCAGTCAGTTAAGTGCCATACGTGATACACGCTTGGGCGATCATGTCTCAAAAGTGACATGACTGACTGGGCAGCAGATTATCCCGCAGTAGGTTGCCATTGCTTTCTGCGGTAGACTGGTTGCTAGCCAAGGCTATAGAACCCAATCTGTCCTGTTATTTAACCCATAACTGGAAGGAAGAGACGGATTAATACCTCTCCCAAGGGTATTTGCGCGCAAGTGAATGCGATGAATTCAACTGGAATTTGAACTCGGCTCCCCGATTTCTCGTTCTGAGCCAATATCCACTGCACCAGTTCCTCTGAATCATAAGTATCATTTAATTTCCATCCATCATACTACAACAACTAATGTTTCGGCATTAAATGACCCATAAAGGGTTGATTTGCCATAAAACAAACCAATCAATCAATCAAACATATTTAGGAATTCAAAAGATATGACTGTTTTGTTCTGGATGGAGATTATTTTCAAATTAATATCCACTTAAATTTACTGGAATTTGTGTAGCAAATACAAAAAAAAAAAGATAAAAGTACATATTTAGAATTAACAGATGCATCAGTTTTAAATTCTCTGAAATGTTGTAATTAGAAAACACATCAAATGTAATGAAGACCTACCAATATTATTATATTGGGGATAGGAAAGAAATATCTAATTTAAGATTAATCTGTGCTTCAAGATGCCTCCTCACTTGCCATGACATTCTTAGAAGTGTCTTTTTTTATTTATGTATCTATCATTTAATTACAGCCACAATAGAAGTTGGGTTGGTTTTTCTTGAATGTTACCCACTTAAATAAATGAATGGTTGTCATGTCTAACTGCTATGAGGATATTTCAGAGATTTATTTTCTATATAAAAGTAGTTCACATTTTTTTCTTTTTTCAGTTATCAAGAATCATTTAAATAAAATGTAATGAGAAAACCAGTAAGGATGAAAATATTGGTTTTGTGGCAAAATCATTTGTTTCAATATTTTTTGTATGAGCCTCAATATTAAAAAAAAAGAATCAATGAAATCTTGTATAAAGTTTATATTCATGTCTTGTAAATAAATCTGAAATTTTTAACTTTTTAAAAAAAAGTTAAACCTGGTATAATGCAAATGGATATTGGCTTGGAATGAGAAATCGGAACTGAGTTCAAATTCAAGTCGGGTTCATTAGTTGCTTACATGCAAATACCATTGGGAATGGTATGAATATATTTGAATAGCAGAACAGACTTTGTCCTATAGCTTTGGTTGGCAACCAAAATTTGCTGCACAATGAAACCTACTGCAAGAAACACTTCTGCCTTGTCGGTTATGAATTGAGTCATGATTGCCCAAATGTGTGTGGCACTTTAACTGACTGACATATTTTGGTGTAATAAGATTTACTTTCCCTACTGGTGAATAAAGGCTGAAGACTGACTTTCCCTACTGGTGAATAAAGGCTGAAGACTGACTTGAAAACTGATGCAGTAAGGTCCAAGGAAATTAGACGATGAGTCAGTATCTCTTTTTTTTTTTTTTTAATTTTATTGATGCTTTTTCTTAAAAAAAAAATGGTCTGCTTAGAGATTTTTAAGATGCATGAGAAGATGCTGAAAATTTCACAGCCCAACAAAATTTTCTTAAAATCTGACCAATTTGTTTTATTTACTCAATCTTTTTGTGGGTGTGTGGGTGGTGTAATGGAATGAAAATTTGGGAAAATAGTTTGAATTAGAATCAGCTTCATTACATTCACTTGTATGAATCCAACTGCTCTCTTTATCTGTGGGTTATTTATCCCCTAGATAAAAGGAGTTATTCTCAAAATATTGTTAATGTAATAATCACTTTCAATTCTGAATGTTTTGTCTTTAAATAACTTAAAATAGGGGTTGATAAGTCATAAATAAAAAAAATAAATTCCTTTTATTGGATGCATCATGATCAGGTTGATCTTTTCACTACCCATCTTGTATTTTATGATAAATACTTTTGTCTTCATAGTGCCAATTTCTCAAAATGAGTGTTCTTTGAAAAAAAAACGAATTTTGTATTTGATATCAATAATATGATCTACATATAACAACACTATTGAACCCTGTGCAACATTTAGTTTAAAAAAACTAGGGTATTAAATTTTGTTTAAGTCTATTTAAATACATAATGTTATATTGTAGACAATTGACTTGTCCAGTTTTCTTTTCTATAAACTTTGAACTACTGTGAATTTTTGGAATTGGTAGAAAATGCTTCATGGTTTTAGAGTTGTCCGTCTGTTTAGACTGGTTGCCACCCAAAGCCAGTGAACCTTGTCTACTTTTGTGGGGAGCAAAGGTAAATAGATATTTTTCCAAGAGCATTCGAGTGAAAGGCAGAAGTTTGAGCTCTGATTTCTCTTTCGACGCCGACAGCCTTTACTCTGTGCAGATATTTAAAAAAAATTTTTAGAATTAGTTTCTTTGGCTTTTCAAGAGTTATTTCCCTTTTGTCAGTCAAATTATTTCTCTTGGATTCTTACTTTGACAACAAAGGTTGATACTAAAAGCAACAAAAACAAATTAAAAATTTAGAATATGATTCATTAAAACAAACGAATTTATTACACTTTGAATAGTAATATATTAAAATTAAATTGGATAGTATTATTAAAATTGCGAATCGTTTGTACCGATGACCTGAAAGATTTTACGTCAACACAGATTCTTTTCGAACTAAGTAATCTCCCTTGGACCACAACACTTAACTTAAATATATATATATATATATATATGCAATTTTTTATATATATTATATTGTTTACATATTATATATGCGTGGTACTTGTTTAAAAGTGCTCAATATCAGTGATAGAGCAGACATATTCATATAGATATGTGTTGCCTAAGAGCACTTTTTTGATATACCGTCTGCTGGTCCGACCAACAACTATTTTATTGGTGTGTGCGTGGAAGTAATTTATATATTTCAAACATACGCACCATAATGGGGGTGCTAGAGGGTGTGGTCAGTGATGTCATCGCAAGGATCACTATATATATATATACACATACAGTGGGGTGAAACAAATATACGTACACATGAAAAATTGTATTTTAATGATTGTAAAACCCTTAACTGAAACAAAAATTGATATATTTTATGTATAAAGATACATGCTACTAAAAAATAATAATAATCTCAAATAATTCTTATTCTAACAGAAATTAATGCATTATTTTCATTTTAAGGGGTGAAAAAAGTATTTGTACAAATCAATTTTAACGAATATTTTATGGTAGTATTTTCAAGTAATGTTAGCAGTAACTATAGTTAACGCTATTAGCCACTATCAGATCATTCTGCAATAGCTAGTCTAAGGTTCTAATAATGCCTGAAGGGAAAGAATTGAGTATTTCACAAAAACAACTGATTTTGTCTCTTTGGGAAGATAGGAATAGTTATAGAACGAATTTCTAGCAACCTGAAAATTTCTTTTACTACAATTGCTTCATTCATTGCACGGTTTAAGATTCGTAACAGCGTTGAAAACCTAAGACGAACAGATGCTCCGAGGAATATTTCTCCAAGATCAGCAAGGATATTAGGACGCCAGATCCAACAAAATCCACAGGTTACCCGAGAAGAGCTGTAGGAACATCTGAGTTCATCTGGGATTAAAGTAACCAAACATACAATAAGTAACACAGAAACAGTCTGAAATCACGTAGCCCAAGGAAGATGCCACTACTCTTAAAATGAAGAAGAGATGCTAGGCTACAATTCACTAAAGAGTGTAAGAATAAAGAATGTACATTTTGGGAAAAGGTACTTTGGCCTGATGAAACTAAAATAGTGTTGTTTGGTCATAATTATCGAAATCATGTGTGAAGGAAAGACGGTGAAGCCTACTTACCAAAGAACACTGTGCCAACTGTAAAGCTTGGTGGTGGCAGCATCATGATATGGGGCTGTTTTTCTGCAAAAGGTGTTGTTAAAATATCAGTAATAGATGGTAAGATGAATGCCGAAAGCTACCAGAAAATTCTGCAAGACAATTTCATGACTTCTGTTGAGAAGCTTCGGCTACCTCCTGATTGGATTCTTCAACAAGATAATGATCCTAAGCATACCGCTAGATCTACAAAGAAATGGTTCGTTGAAAGCAACGTTAATGTCTTGCAATGGCCAAGTCAGTCCTCAGACTTGAACTCAATCGAGAATTTATGGTGATATTTGAAAATTCAAATTGTGAAAAGATCCCCCAAAAATATCGAGAATCTGAAGACAATATGCCAAGAAGAATGGGAAAAATACCAGTCAATGTGTGCAAATCATTAGTTGAGACGTACAGGAATAGACTGGTAGCTGTTGAACTGAATAAAGGATATTCCACAAGGCATTAAAATAATGTGCTTTTGTTGTTTTGTACGAATACTTTTTTCACCCCTTAAAATGAAAATAATGTATTTCTGTTAGAATAAGAATTATTTGAGATTATTATTATTTTTTAATAGCATGTATCTTTATACATAAAATATATCGAATTTTGTTTCAGTTAAGGGTCTTACAATCATTAAAATACAATTTTTCATATGTACGAATATTTGTTTCACCCCACTGTATATATTAAGGAAACAAGTAAATTTTTTTTTTTAACTTCTGATTTCATGGCATTTGTTTTAATATCTGAAAAGGGGTTGGCTTGAAAAGGTAGATAAAGAAAGGTGAATTTGCTGTACGTCTCCTCCATCACAAACTCGATAACTGCTCTCATGGTAGGTTTCAAAGGAATATTCTGGAAAGCATTTTTTGGAGAGTAAAATTGTGAACAACTTATAGGAAAAGTAAAATTACCAATCTTTTTTTTTTTTTTTTCTTCTTCAAAAGATATAACAAGCTTGGGTTTATGTTTTAAATCAAAAATATTTTATGATTCACAATGACAAAATTTATCTTTTTTTTATTTCACAAATTAAAAAAATAATTTCTGAAAGTTTGCATTGATTCTTAATTTTTTACTTTTTGTTCCTTTCAGAATTTGGCTGAAAAAAACCAAGTTGCATGTGTTGAACTATGAAGTAAAACGTTTTCCTGTTGAATGGGTCCAAGATAAGATCCACTTAAGAAGTGGCCGCCCAGAGTTAGGCAGACCGGTAAGAAACTGGTTCTTCTTTTTATGGCTTTTTTAAATAAATTGAACTTTGTATTAAAAAACAAAATAATCAGTGAGATAGAAATTTAAAATTAATATTAAAAATATTGAACTTTAAATGGATTAAATCTATTAATATTTGCAATCATAATAATTGCAAATATTAATAGAAATAAAAATATTGCTTATAAATTTGACTAGAATATTCTCAAGATTATATTTAATCAAACTTGAAAATGATCTTTTAGGTCATTTTCAAGTTTGGTTGAATATAACCTTAAGAATATTCTTTAAATGGTTCCGAAATCCTGACGGTCACTTTTTCAACCAAAGATACTTTTACAAATGAATCAATTTTTTTCAAAACCTAACAATATCTATTGAATCTATAACTGAATCTGATAAATTCAAATGTAAATGACAAAATATTTTATTAAACTTCTATGTCAAGATTATTAATTTAATCTCTTCAATCTTCACCAAAATTGATGATTTTACTAAGTAATTAAGTGAACATTAAGATAACAAGCAAAGTATGAAGAAAATTTAGTAATCTTTATTGATAGAACAAAGAGAAGAGTTTTGTCGAATTTCTCTATATCCATAAAAACTTGGGTTTACATGAATGATAAATATCTCACTGTCATAAAATAGAATTGATAATTGTTACAAAATTAAGCGTTTTCTTTCTTTTCTTTTTCAAGCTTAATTATGCCCGTTATTATCTTCCTCGTCTTTTCCCTGACTTGAAAGGACGGATACTATTTATCGATGATGACTGCATTGTCCAGGGTAGGTACCTGCAGTGTTATTTTTAGAAAAATAATTAGTAGATTTAATGCTTTTTTTTTTTTCCTTACATAGAATTTGTGTGTTTTTTGTTTTTTTGGTCAATGCAGAGACACTTGCTTATTTTCATTCTATTAATTCAATCTTTTCATCATCATCATCATCATCATCATATAGACAAAGTGCTGCTAACATTTTTGTTCTTGAAATTGTTGTATAATTTGTATATAATTTTTCTACACATACTTGAAATTTTAATCTTTAATTAAATGGGCAAATTGTTCAGTTAATTAACATTTTGAAAATAATGAATCAATAAGTTACTTTTTTTTACTATTGAACTTTATATTTTTTGTTGCTTTTCTTGTTTTAGCTGATCTATTCTCTGGCTTTTGTCACATGTACGGCCAGTGGAAATCATGGAGCATCTTTGGTTTTTATTTTTTCTTATTCCAACTTTTTTAAAAGGAAAGAAAGGCCCTAGAATGGATCAGCTAAAATTTTGTGTGGTCAGTAAAAGTACGAAAAAGAATCTCTGAAGAAGTCTTGGAATAATGCCTGCTGCTAAATGTTTTTTTTTTTTTTTTTCAGGTGACATTTCAGATTTGTATAATATGAAAATTAATTCCGGGGATTTAGCTGCTTTTTCTAACGACTGTTCAGCTACTTCGAAACGATTGTCTCGATTGAAGGTAAAGCCTTTTATTTATTTTGGTTTCTGCACTGCTTTATTGAAAATAAAACATTTTAAGTTAGATTTAAAAAAAACCAAAAAAAAACCCTCAAGCTTATATTGCTCACATTTTATCTGCCTTTACCCAAATACAACACAAAAATCATGAATTTTTGTGTTCACCAAAGAAAATGAAAAAAGGTTTTTTGAATAATTAACTATTATAATCAACATATATGTATACATGTATATGTTTGATGCTTTACTGGAGTGCACAGATACTACATGGATCTGAGATAAATATGCTGGGAAGTGACACTTTTATCTTAAGCAGAACACCTAGATACTTTGATTTTTTATTTATTTAAAAAATTTTTTTTTTTTTTTTTTTTTTTCCAGTAGTGCCAATCCCTGTCTGTTGTGGTACAGTGGATATCGGCTTGGAAGGAGAAACCGGGAAGCTGAGTTCGAATTCCAGCTGAATCCATTGCATTCACTTACGCGCAAATACCCTTGGGAAAGGTATTAATCCGTCTCTTCCTTCCAGTTATGGGTTAAATAACAGGACAGATTGGGTTCTATAGCCTTGGTCGGCAACCAGTCTACCGCAGAAAGCAATGGCAACCTACTGTGAGATAATCTTCTGCCCAGTCAGTCATGTCTCTTTCGAGACATGATCGCCCAAGCGTGTATCACTTATGGCACTTAACTGACTGACTGACTGAATATAATAGTTGAACATATGATTAAGGCGTCTACTCGGCATAAAGTGAGGGATCAGTTTTATATTGTTATGAAGTAATAAACTGATCCCCCACTTATTACTATATAATAATATAATACATATCTTCCCTTTCTAGCTCTGAGTCAAATAACAGGACAGATTGGGTTCTATAGCCTTGGTCGGCAACCAGTCTACCGCAGAAAGCAATGGCAACCTACTGTGGGATAATCTTCTGCCCAGTCAGTCATGTCCCTTTTGTGACATGATCGCCCAAGCGTGTATCACGTATGGCACTTGACTGAATGACTATACTAGATTAAAAATAAAATAACAGTTTAAATTTTTTTTGTTTAAAAACTCGTAATAATTCCAAGCTTAAATTAAACTTGGCAATTTTATGTTGGCAATGTTATTATGACCCTGGATATAGAATCTGTTTTCTTTCTTCGTCTAGAATAATTATGCTGAATACATTGATTTCAAGAACAAACACATCCAAGAGATGCACATTCATCCTGCAACATGTTCGTTTAACACTGGACTAATGTTGACAGATCTTGATCTCTGGAAGAAAAATAATATCACCGAAAAGCTGGAGTACTGGTTGCAACTCAACAAAAAGTAAGTATTTGCTTCACCAGAGAAATCTACATCTTAAAAAATATATTTGTCTGTGCTTCGGAAATGAGTTAGCATTTTTATTATTTACACAATTTGGTCTGTTATCATCTTCATGAGGTTTTGGCTGTTGTATGCTGTGGCCTTCTCCAGGTGAACTGAACCTTTTACTTTGATTACTTTTCAAACTTCCTAGCACCTGAACAAGGCTGGAGTGTACAAAGGCTGAAACGTCATAAAAATGACAATAAAGATGAAGACAACAGTCCGAATAGTGTAAATAAAATATATATAGACCAAATTCCTTCAGAAATGAACTTTGGACAATTACTGATGGAATTTCCTCCTTGTCTGAGAAGAATTCTTCATAATTTGGAAAAGTTAATCAATAAAATTGATTGACATAAAACGTCCACAGTATTTAATGACATATACTGCCTAAATACATTAATATATATATATGTATATATATATATATAGTTAGGAACCTCTATTTTATCAAGAAGCTAAGAAATTAGGAAAAAAATATTTTTGCAAAATTGTAGCCAAAAGAAAACTGATGGTTTTCCTAGCATTCAAACTTTTGGACTTTGCTAACTAAAAATATGATTAATAATTTGTTCTTCTTCTGCTTCTCTCAGGCAAGTGAATTCTTATTGCATCGTTTGGGATATTTATTGAAACTTTTTGCATGTCTGCAGATTTCTTAAATGTTGGAATATTTACTAAAACTAATTTAATTTTTAAAGAAGTTTGAATTGAAATATTCTTTCTCATTTTTAATATTATTTGATTTTAAAAATTGTTTCTTTGAAATTTGATTTTTCGTTTATTTACATATCTGAAAAAAAGTTAAAAAATAATTAATATACTCAAGAACCACCTGCGTTTGAAACAAATCTACTGTGAATGGCTTTTAAGTATTTTTATTATTTCAGGAATTTTTTGAATGTTTGTTCTTGTTGCTTTATCACACTGTTTTGTTTGTCCTTTTGGATTATATCAAGTGTTTTTTTTTTGGTTGTCCTTTGGATTATATCAAGTGTTTTTTTTTTGTTTGTCCTTTGGATTATATCAAGTGTTTTTTTTTTGGTTGTCCTTTGGATTATATCAAGTGTTTTTTTTTTGGTTGTCCTTTGGATTATATCAAGTGTTTTTTTTTTGGTTGTCCTTTGGATTATATCAAGTGTTTTTTTTTTGGTTGTCCTTTGGATTATATCAAGTGTTTTTTTTTTGGTTGTCCTTTGGATTATATCAAGTGTTTTTTTTTTGGTTGTCCTTTGGATTATATCAAGTGTTTTTTTTTGGTTGTCCTTTGGATTATATCAAGTGTTTTTTTTTGGTTGTCCTTTGGATTATATCAAGTGTTTTTTTTTTGGTTGTCCTTTGGATTATATCAAGTGTTTTTTTTTTGGTTGTCCTTTGGATTATATCAAGTGTTTTTTTTTTTGGTTGTCCTTTGGATTATATCAAGTGTTTTTTTTTTTGGTTGTCCTTTGGATTATATCAAGTGTTTTTTTTTTGGTTGTCCTTTGGATTATATCAAGTGTTTTTTTTTTTGTTTTGTTTTTTTAATAACTAAATCAGTTTTCTGCATATGTTAGATAATTTACAGGTTATTGTACAACTCTGACTGTGTGGTTAAAAACTGAAGTGGCATCCATAGATGTAATGCATGCCTGGAGAAGGCTGAAGAATATATTGGCCAATTTTTGGAAAAATTTGGACACTTTGAAAGAAAATCAGTTGAAATATGTGCAGTAGAATTACAAAAAAAAAAAACTGATCATAAAAAAATGAATCTAAACTTGATTGTTAATAATTCTCAGATTATGAAAATGAGTTGAGGATTTTGATTGGATGGAAAAATTTATCTCTGTCCTGAATGAATAAAAAAAATGACTGAAATTAAGTTGTGATCAAAGTTTTGAGGTGCAGTTCTTCAATATGGCAGTGAATGCTGGACAATATCATCGAAGGTGAAGGAAAAACTTGAAGCAATTGAAATGTGGTTCACCTTCCCTCTCCTTGCCTACTTTGGCATTCAAATCTCCCATCATGATTCTAATTTCTTGGCTTTTACATTGAGCCTTGGTATTGTCAAGAGTGGAGTGGTGTAAAAAGATTCTATTTCTTTCTCAGTGCTTTGTGTTGTTGGTGCATAAACGATTACAATTGCTATGTTGAACGGTCTCCCTTTTAGTTTGACCAGGAGAACTCTTTCAGAGAACTGGCAGTATCCCAGAACGCATTTCTTCATTTCTTTGTCCACTATTAAGCTGACTCCTTTTTCATTATTTTTGCCTCCTGCGTATATTATCCTGTGGTTGTTGCTGCTGAAGTCTCCATTATTAGGCCATCTGGTTTCGCATATTCCCAGAATATTGATGTTCAGTCTGTTTATCTCCTGCTTGAATTTCTCTAGTTGTCTGCAGTTGTTGAGCGTCCTGACATTCCATGTCCCCAAGGTAATTCTTTCTTTGTTGCGCACAGTTGCAGAGTAACGATCCAGAAACACCTGTTGCTCCTTCTCGGGCAAGGGACAAATTTTTGGAAAAAGTGTCCCCTTTACGCCGTTGGTGCTAACAGTCGCTGGATGACGGTCAGAGGACACCTGTTGCCCATGTCGATCCTTACTTGGTGAGGAGTTGCTTCCTTTGGAATTAACCCCCTTCACACCATTAGGTTTCATATATTTATGTTGCAAAGCCATGAATGTGTGCGGGATAGATAGTGGTGTGGCATTGAGACACCACCTCTAGTTAGCTGGCTGTTGACTCCTCAAGAGTTCTTCCGCCCTTTGTAGGTTCAATTTTTATCCTACTTGGTTGCTAACATCCCGTGTAAAAAAAAAGAAAAAGGAAAAGGAGAACATGGTGGGTGGGAGAAGGAATATAAATATTAAGTATATATTTAGTATAAGATTAAATAACTAGTCATGTAGAAGAAGATATGTCAATTCCCCAGATTCGCATCTCGTTACCAGTAGACAGAAAAAGCTGAAAATTTTCTTTGAATTTTCATAATTTCTCAAAGACAAACACTAACTGTCTTTTTCTTGGATAACTTTGAACGATCTTTAGTTTAAAAGACCCAAAGAAAGAGAGAGAAACAGAGCAACAGAGTGGGGGAGGAATAGAAAAAAAAGCAAAACTGACTATTTTTGTGCGTCTAGGGTGATCTTGTACATTCTAATAATGTCTTTTTGAAACATCAAAATTTTACTTGAAAGAACAAAACAGTGTTTTTATAAATAGTTGATTTGTCATCACTGTTGAGTTATCAATTTCCTTTGTTCTTCCTTTTCAGAGAGGAAGTCTACGGCAATGAAAAAGGTGGTGGCGGATCCCAACCTCCTATGATGATTGTCTTCTACAAGAATTACACTGCAATCGACCCAAGCTGGCACGTTCGATATTTAGGTGAGTCATTCCTTTCCTTTTCGACTACTTGTATATGTCAATGTCTTATAGAAAAAAACCTTTTTCTCGACCGACCAAATAAAAGAGAATCAACATTTATGCCTTGTGTCATGAGGCAATTGTCTTCATAGTAACTCTTTATCTCCTTTCCGTTATGCCACAAGGCCAAACCCTCTTGAGAGAAATACCAAACTTGCAGAACCTTTAAATGAGAAAAGCAAATAGATCTGCTTTCTCTTAATTTTAAAAATTCTTTTGAGTCTTAGATTTGTTTTAATACATTTTAATATTTCAGTTTGTAAAATACTCGTCTTTTTTTTGTTCGTCTTAAACTGCTAATTACTTTTATAAGCCTGAACTTACCCCCCTTTGACTATATTTTTTTCCCCCATACTTGTTTTCGTTAGACACTTGTCATATTTTCAACCTTTTTCATCCACCCTCTGAAGTGAACAGGACAAGTGGTTGTCTCTCTAGTTTTATTTGGAATCTTTGTGGAGATGATATGTCAATCTTTGGCCTTCACTTGTTGGTATGAATGCAAAAAAAGTCCTTTTGATAATAATGACTTTTATTTATTAAAGGTTATGTCTATTGTTTTACATTGGCTAACAGTTTCTAGTGAAATTAAAGACGTTTCAACCTAAGAAGCTCTGTTAGCTTCGGATTTAAAGCACAAATTTGTTTCTAATTTTTTTTTTTTTAACCCTTGCAAGTATAAAATGAGACTTGATTGTAGATGCTTATTGGTTAAATGTCACTTTGGTACAATGAAAGAAACCCATCAAAGATTTTGTTGCTTTCCTTTGTGGATCATTCATCTATAAATCCTCAAATCTCATCTTCCAATGTAATGCATGTTATCATTTTACCATAAGACTTTGTTTCACCATTGACTGACATAAATTTCTCATACTGGGCTGAGCATCAAACTTTTGAACCCTTGTCATTTGGATTTTTATTAAGTGAAGTGATTTACTTATATGGCAGCTCTAACCTATTCAGCAATCGGCCATACCCACGTGCTCATTTCCATCAATATAGCACCTGGTAAAAAAAAACATACGCACAACATTTCATGCCGCTTCTTTGGTGGGGGAGGGGAAGGTCGCTAGGTAGATTTCTATTTTCTGAATTTAACTAGCACCTTGCAAAGGACACAAATGATGAAAGTCTGTTTCTGAGAACTATAATAATAAAAATGTTAGCATTGTATCAAGAGGTTTGCATTACTTTAGGCTGAATTTGAATATTCTCTCCATTAGTCAATTGTATCCGGGTGTATTAATCAAAATTAATTTCACTGCTTTTGTCGTATTATAGAAATGAAAATGTGATAAAGTTTAACTTAAAAACAAAATGTTGTGTCAAAAGGATGTGTTTCCTTCCTTCTTTCCTTTCTTCACTATTATTGTCTGCTTTTAAAAAGGTAATTTTTATTGTTTGAAGAAACTATTTTTAGAATTCCAATAAAACCATGACACATTAAATTGAATTTATTAATTATATTTTCCTTGAGAATTGACATCAGACATGTTAAACACTATTCAATGGTTTATTTAAAAATACGTCATAACAATATTATTTACAAGAATATAGTTTGAGTTTGTTTAATAGCATACCAACCTCTGTGGGATATTTAATGCCAAAAAGGTTGGGCTTTAAGGTATTTTTTTTTTAATGATAGTGAGAAGGCTGATTTCGTCAGATTTTGATGAAAAAGTTTTGTTTTTGTAGAAAACTGAAGATGCCATCTAGTTTTGTATTCAAAAATGGAATGCTGGTAATAATTTTCTCCTTCAAAAATGTATCATGGTAATAATTTTTTTCCTTCAAAAATGTATAATTTTCTATAAAAATCTATTTTTGTATATATATATATATATATATATATATATAAAAGTGTATATTTATACTTTCATAGTCTTTTGATCTCAGTTTAGGGGTTAACTGATTTGCCCATAGCTGGGACCATAACAGGTGCTACCATTCCGGGTCAAAGTGAACCTGAGACCAATAGCAATTTAGAGGTGGTTCCATGCTCCTCACCCAATCTCCCAATCAGTGGCCTTTGCTGCTGGATGCAATTTACCACAAGAATATAGGATTTAATTGACAAACTATAACAATAAATTATATATTTACAAAATTATAAGCATTCTTCAAGTTCACAACATCATAAAAATAATGTACACAAACTATAATGAAATATTTATTATTTATCATATAAAAAAAACAACTACAAAAATGTTTTGTTCATAGAAGTTTAAAAATGTCTGAACTGTAAAACAAAAAATATCTATAAACCTGTAATGATGAATAACTCATTACAAATTTTAAAAAAGTATATTTTATGGGTATTTTATTTACCACAAAAATTCACTGAAAACTTTTCTAAAAATTGTTTAAATTTTATGAGGAGGGTTAAGTTTGAAATTTTGAAAATGCAGTTATCTGTGTTATGGTGAATGCAGTAAAGTGACCCCCCCCCATCCCCCCCCTTCCCAGGAAAATTAAAAGAATTAGTCTAAGGTTATTGTTAATTACACTGAGGAAAAAAAAATGTATAAATTCAGTTTCATGCTTTATTACAATTCTAAAAGTAAATTTCTGAAACCCTACAAATAACTAATGAAGGTTTATGAAGCAATAGCATAAAAATAGTTCATTTGATGCATTGTTTTTTTTTTCCTTGGTCTTTAAGATAAACATTTCCAAAATCTTTTTTTGTTAAATTTGTATCTTATAATAATTTTTTTAATACTTTTTCTAATAGATAACAAATCTCACACAACAACACCTGATTGAAACTTATTAATTGAAATATTGAATTTGGTTCACTTTTGGTACAGATGTATCTCTACTTCATTAAAATTGGGCAACAAACATCTCATCACTTTTACTATTTAACTTGAATATTTGTTCAGTTATATAAACAAATCTTAATAAAATTAACTAAACCATTTAAAAAAACTAGTGTGCAGAAATCATGCAGTCATCACTCTATTGTTTACACTTAAAGAAAATCCATGTTGGATTTTTGTAGTTCAAGAAAAACTAAAATTTTCTTAAAGAAGAAATAAAAAGTGAATGTTTTCTCCATCTTTAAATTTACTTGAAAAAGAATTTAGAAAACTTTCTTGATGAAAGCATTCTTTCTGCTTCATTTTTTCTCTCTGCTTCTCGTATTTCAATTTGATATTTGATAAGGCTGTAAATAAGGCTAATGTTGTCTGTAGCGAGTATGGTCCAGTCTTGCAGAAAATTTGAGGTTGGTTCTTCTTTGTCATCCAAACGTAAAAATAGTTTTTCTACTTGAATAAGATAATTAAAGATTTAAAGATTTGGCTTTATTTAAAATCTTTTTTTGATGCATTTTATTAAAATGTTCTCAATTGATTCAGTCTTTGACTCTTAACGACTTCAGTTTTTTTTTTATACTGATGTGTAAAGGTAAAGAATAAAATAATGGGAATTTCCCAGAAACTAAATAGCATCCCTGAAAATTTGGCTTTAACTCCAGCAAAATCTGCAGAGGACAAAATGAAGATCAGGTACAAATTTCAAAAAGGGGAACATTTACCTGATGATGAAAATTGTTTTTCTTCTTAACTTTGAAAATGTTGATTAACAAAGAAAATTTCTGCTGAGATTTGAATTTTAAATATATATTTTTGGAAATTGCATGCCAAATGCCATTTAATTGTTTTGACCCCAAAAAACTTAACGATTGAATTGAGATTTCATCTTGCAATCATTTTTTGATTTTTGGTTCTTTCAGACTTTTTCCCACTGTTTTTGGTTTCATTCTATTTACGTGGTCATAAAATCTTTGAATAAAATGAAAAAGGAGTTCTTTATACAAGATGTCAGTGTAGAGAAACAAGCTTTATTTTTCTGATTTTCCATTGTTTAACAACTGAAGGAATAACAGGCTATGAGAACATTTTGAGAAACTGAAAGAATTTGGGGGAGGGGGTCCATTCTATATAACAAGTTCTTTATACATTTAGCAACTGGCAATTGTTTATGAATTCCCCAGATAATATTATTTTTGACAGGCGTGTGTTGTCTGCCACAAATATGAAAGGTTTTTTTTTTTGTTTCGTTTTTTTTGTGCAATGCAAACTATGCACTTTGCTATTTTGTATGCCATTTGGAATTTGAATTGTGCCGTGTCTGAATGTCTCACTTACATATATCAATCTGGCATTCTTGATGGCTGACAAGAATGGTAAGTTTCTTAGAGATCTTTTTCATGTCTTTTTGTTTGTATTTTTATTTTTCTAATATTTTGTCTTTGCCTTTCAAAGAAGAAACCAATTAAAACTTTTTTTTAATTTATTTTTTTTTGTACAATTAAATGCTTTGTATGAGTTAAGATGTGATTAGATTGCATTCCCGTCTTAAATAAAACATTTTTATAAAAGATCAAAATGAACTGACTTCTTTGCTAAATAATTTGTTTGGTCAGCTATTGTGTGGTTTTGTTAATGCTCGGGTGACACGTGGACACATGAATTCCCTCCAAACTTGTCACATGTTAATTTTCATGCCATTCAAAGAAAAACTGCAATAAACTCTGGATAAAAATAATTTTTATATCAATGTTGATAATCAAATATTGTTTTTTATCTTTGAAGAATTGTTTAAATCTTAAAACTGTTTACCTGAAGAAATAATTGAATATTTGAAGGTAGACTGTTTTGACTTCAAAAATCTACCAAAGCTGACCTCAAGTGGAATGGCTACATTGTATCCATAGCTAAATCTGCTACTATAAAGGTTGGTTCACTGTGTAGGGCCAGGGAGATTTTCTCCTTTGAATCCATTCCGCACATGCATAAATCTACTATCCGCTGTTACATCTGGTCAGGTGCCCCTACTATTCATTTTGGGCTTCTTGACAAAATTCAACGGCGAATCTGCAATGTAACTGATTTTGACCTGGTAGCTCAACTCCAGCCACTTTTGCATTGACGTAATGTGGCTTCCTTCTGTCTCTTCTATAAATACTTTCACGGCTTCTGCTCTGATGAGCTTAGCTCCCTGATGCCCTCTCTGTATTAATTTACTTGAGCTACTAGACTATCAGCTAGGTTCCACCTTTTTTACAGTAAAACCAATCAAATGTAACCACAACCTTTACTCTAGCAGCTTCTTTTCACACACTTCCCACCTTTGGAATTCCCTTCCATGTACTTGCTTTCCCCAACAGTTACAATCTCCAAGTATTTGAATGTAAGGTCAATTGCCATCTCTTATCTCCTTGACTCCATCCTTCCCCTGTTCTTCTCTCTTTTCACTCTACACTCATGCATCCCTCTTCACACCAGTGTTCACATCCTTCTCTTACCCATTCTCTGATACACCCTGTAACTTGTTCCTCTTTCTTATCACTCTTTTCTTATGTAAACCCCTGTGCACCAGTGGCAGTACTGCCTTTGCTTGGGGTGAAATTATTATATATAAAGAAAAATTAAGGCAGACATTTTATTTCATGGTGAATCGGAAGTATAGGCCTATTTGAGGTGAAGCTGATGATGGTTCACCTGAAATAGGCCTACACTTCCGATTCACCATGAAATAACATGTCGGTCTTAATTTTTTTTTATATTTGCTCTATATGTATTTATATGCATATATGTTTAGAGCTCTCTTAGAGAGTTTACGCCTTTGGATTCTTCTATACTCACACTGCATGCTGATATAAATATATATAAAATACCAGTTAATTGTTAATTTTCACTGACATTTTCACTTATTCATTTATGCAAACAGAATTTTGTAAAAAGAATTTTTAGAAATTATTTCCTTTTTAAATGAACCATTTCAACCCATAAATAATTTCTATGCTTTTGGTAAGTCATAGGAAAAAGTAAATTAGCCAAAATTTTATTTGAAAGTTGAAAATGAAAAATGAATAACAAAATAAAAACTGTAATAAAAATAAATTATTGTTTTGTTTGTTTTTTGTTAAAATATTTTGTCTTTTTTTGGATTGTGGAGGTGGGGAAATGGAAACACCTGCTGGAAAATATTTTCATTTGTTTAATTAAAAATTTTAAAATCATTTCTTTATTAATATTTTATTTAGACACTTAAAATGTTATTGAATAGTAATTGTTTTAATGATTGAAAAATGTAAAGTTTAGCAAAAATTAACTGTTCACTCTTTTTAGTAGTAGAGGCATATTGACCGTTTTATGTTGACCTTTTTAATTAGTCCGGAAAGAATGCTTAGAAATGATTTTATTACCTTTCTGATGACCTTTCACTCAATCTGTCGACACATTCATGCTTTATGTTCTTATTTATTACATAACTTTCTAACAACAAAAGACGTTTGTTTTTTGTTTTTTTTCTCTCGTAATATTCTCTGGTATTCTTTGTAAGCTAATGTGTTTTTCTTTGTAATTGAAGTAAAAAGTAATTTTTTTCAAAGTCCAGTTCCTTAAGCATTAAATTATCTTTTCTTCAAATCAAATTTGCATAATAGAAGGAAAAGGCGGACAAGTTTTGGCTGGAGAAAAGATTGGAAGGGACAAATGGAAAAGTGGAAAATTTGATGTATGTTAAAATTCTTTTGGAGAGATGGTGAAAAAGTAAGATGAAGGAGAAAATGTAGTAGGAAATAAGTGCATTGCTAATTTCTTTCTTGCATATTAAATTTTCCATTTTTTAACTTTTTATATATATATATATAATCCTGGCAATACAAAGTGAGAGCCATTCAAGGTAGAAGATTACTGCTAATGATGAATGAGATTGTGTGATACAAATCAGTGTGAAGACTATAAAGCTAAGGAGGATAGGTAGCAATTGACCAATGACTTGAGGTTAATATTGTTGTATCTGGAGAAGCACCCTCATGGAAGCATTGGAAAAATACTGTTTGAGTAGAAATTTGGAATTCAAAGTGATATGATCCATATTTTTTCTGTATTCCAAAGATGGAACCCTATTAATGTAGCAGTAATGATCTGCACTTGTAGAACTGAAATCTGTAATCTTAGTTGTCAACGTCTATGGAATTTCCACAGGTCTAGTTACTTTTAAATTAACATGTTTAATAATAAATTTATTCAGTTGTGATATTTTTTATTTAAATTCTTTTGGAGAGATGGTGAAAAAGTAAGATGAAGGAGAAAATGTAGTAGGAAATAAGTGCATTGCTAATTTCTTTCTTGCATATTAAATTTTCCATTTTTTAACTTTATATATATATATATATATATATAATCCTGGCAATACAAAGTGAGAGCCATTCAAGGTAGAAGATTACTGCTAATGATGAATGAGATTGTGTGATACAAATCAGTGTGAAGACTATAAAGTTAAGGAGGATAGGTAGCAATTGACCAATGACTTGAGGTTAATATTGTTGTATCTGGAGAAGCACCCTCATGGAAGCATTGGAAAAATACTGTTTGAGTAGAAATTTGGAATTCAAAGTGATATGATCCATATTTTTTCTGTATTCCAAAGATGGAACCCTATTAATGTAGCAGTAATGATCTGCACTTGTAGAACTGAAATCTGTAATCTTAGTTGTCAACGTCTATGGAATTTCCACAGGTCTAGTTACTTTTAAATTAACATGTTTAATAATAAATTTATTCAGTTGTGATATTTTTTATTTAAATTCTTTTGGAGAGATGGTGAAAAAGTAAGATGAAGGAGAAAATGTAGTAGGAAATAAGTGCATTGCTAATTTCTTTCTTGCATATTAAATTTTCCATTTTTTAACTTTTTATATATATATATATATATATATAATCCTGGCAATACAAAGTGAGAGCCATTCAAGGTAGAAGATTACTGCTAATGATGAATGAGATTGTGTGATACAAATCAGTGTGAAGACTATAAAGCTAAGGAGGATAGGTAGCAATTGACCAATGACTTGAGGTTAATATTGTTGTATCTGGAGAAGCACCCTCATGGAAGCATTGGAAAAATACTGTTTGAGTAGAAATTTGGAATTCAAAGTGATATGATCCATATTTTTTCTGTATTCCAAAGATGGAACCCTATTAATGTAGCAGTAATGATCTGCACTTGTAGAACTGAAATCTGTAATCTTAGTTGTCAACGTCTATGGAATTTCCACAGGTCTAGTTACTTTTAAATTAGCATGTTTAATAATAAATTTATTCAGTTGTGATATTTTTTATTTAAAAATCAAAAATGTCTAGACCTGTTGAAAACCATTGATATTTTTTTCATTTTTTTTTTTTTTTTTTTTTTTTTTTTATAGAAAAAAATGTCAAAATATCTGTAGCTATATTGTTCTTTCGGTTCCTTTTTTTAATCTTATTTCTCTTTCTTCTAACAGGGTGGACATCTGGGACGAGTTATTCCAAAGCATTTGTAAGTCATGCGAAATTGCTTCACTGGAATGGACATTTTAAACCCTGGGGTCGTCTCTCTCAGCACTCAGATATTTGGGACAGATATTTTGTAAATGACCCCACCCTCAAGTTTAAACCTCTTCGTAGATTCAGCACATAGCTGACTCTCTCTTTCATTTGTTCATTTTTCTTTCATTATGTTTTCTATTAAAATGTTTTCATAATTTCTTTTGCTTTCTCGTTTTCATTTGTTGATTTCATTGTTTATAACTAAATTGTATTGATGTTTGCAACTGAACTTCTTTTATTTTTTATTTTTAATAATAAAAAAAAAACTTACAATCTAAACTTATTTATAAATGGAACTTTGTGTGTGTGTATCCGTTACCTATAGATTCCGAAATGGCTGAACCGATTTTCTTGAAAATTTACACAGTTGTACTATAAGCGTCTGTGAGTGTTCTTAGCTAGGTCTTGTGTCAAAGTACCCCCCGATAAAAATCGATAATCGAAAAAATTGGGTTATAGAAGGAGTGGTTCGATTTTAATCAAATTTGATACACTCATAGACAACGACATAAGAAACGATATTCAGAAGTTTCAAGGTTGCAGTTCTTACGATAGTGCAGAAAATGTGATATCGATACCAGGAAACCCAAATTTAATTTACATCCATTCATTTTTCTTTCACTCTACGGTTTCGCTTTAACTGAAAACAACTATTGCTTTTTAGTCTTTCGTGCGAACACCCAAAGAGTCTGAGCTCCAGGACCATGGATTAGTTTTAAAGCTTTCATTACACCCGAGCAATGCCGGGCTATACTGCTAGTAACTTATAAAATCTAGTTTACACACAAATACATTTAAGGATTTGGCCCCACAAAATAAAATTTTCTCTAACTCATTATTCCCACCAGAGCAACCCTTTTAAGTCCTATCAGAGTTTGGATGCCTTACTACCAGTCAGAGTGAAGCAACTAAAAATACCAGTCCGTTGTCCTCAAGGTGAAAAGTTGTAGTCATCGATCAGTCAGGTCATCGAAAAGTGAAAATCTTTAAAAGGTCATGTAAAAAAGAAACTGGGGAAACTGCATCTTAAACAAGAAGCGAGGGGGAAAACCCCTTTATTCCTGTTCAGTAAACGTGGAAGCAGTACAAGTCAATATGTGAGCCTGTCTATTTCATTATCCTGTTTAAGCACAGAAGGCTGGGTGCTTTTTCATCGAGGTACCCTCTCTGGGAAGGTAGTCAAACAAAGCCAAGATGGAATTAGTAAAGCCTTTTTTGAGGGTAAGCCAAAGAATGCAATTTTAAGGGACTTGGTTTAAGTTAGTTTAGTGGACATGATTCTAGTTAAAAGTTAATATTTAGATAATGGGGGAAGATCGTTAAGCTTCGTATCAGTTTAGTTAATGCCTAATGAATTAAAAAGAGGGGAAGTAAACTGCCTTATCAACAGCATTTTTTTTTTTTCATTTTTTAACCCACAGTCAAAGGATGTGGTGGTCAAAGTAACACAATAAAAAGGATATTAATAGAATTCACTCATACATAACGAACAAAATACAAAGTTCCAGACCCTTCCGACAAATGAAATTTAAAATTAAAATTTCACTTTCAAAGTTAATATTCTTACCTTTTTACTAGTTAAGAGCACTCGTGGATTCAACTCCAGGTAAACTAAAACTGAACTTTTCACAAAACCATTTTGTTCAACCAAAGGTTTCAACCATCATTACTTATTTTGCTTTAAAATGGTGACCAAACATTTTATGAAACAATGTTTGGGAAGAAAAATAAAACTTTTTTTTGGGTGAGGATCATTGTGAATTTTTTGTTAGTGACAGGAGTTTATTTTCAGCACAGGTAAATCCTAGATTTCAAATGTTGAAATGTTAAGGCAGGATTTAAGGCTTTTTTTCTCTTATTCTCTGATTGCTGCAACACAATCTTCCAAGCTCATATTTCTCATTCTACTGTTAAGTTTAGTAAACAACAAAATTTGTGAGTCCATTTAAAAATTATTTGAAATAAGAACCAGTGTCTTAAGATAAATAGAAAAATGTTATTGCTTTATTTAATAGCATTATTTTGTCAGTCACTAAACAATTCCTATTCTTCCCGATTTTCAATGCGCAACATAGATTGAGTACTTAAAAGGATAACATTCAGTGTTTAATTATATTTTTTATTTACTACGACTAGAAATATTTAGGTTTTTACTTGAAAAAAGTGAGGAAGTCAGAGAAAAGTCATTGGGCTGTGATAAAAAATTGTCCTCAAGCATACAGAGTTCAAATGCTATCAATGTTAAAAAATAAAATTTTATTGGTTGATTTATTCCACTTGATTCTCTCAAATCATTTTCCTCCTTGTAAGGATTTGGGAAAATGAGTAATTTTTTTCTGGTCTATTTGTGATTACTAGGAATTAACAATTTTTAAAAATGGATAGCATTAAAAAAAAAAGTTCATATTTACAAAGAGCATCTAATTTTTATTTGTAAATATTCACAAATTTCTGATTGTCCTGACATCTAACCAGATATAAAAAAAAAATCAAGTTATTTTTTTTCCCCCTCTTTAACAAAGAATAAAACAACTTCAGATTTCAGTGTTAGAATTTACTAAATTTTTCTTTATAGAACATTGGGGACCCTAAGTGATGATTGAAATCCTTAATTTGCATTATTTACGCTGTTCAAACTTTGTCCTCCTCTTCATTGTCATATTAATGACGTTTCGGCCGTTGTATGCTCTGGTCTTCTTCAGGTGATTGGAATTTCAAACTGAACTATTTATTTTGATCACTGGGGATTATCGTTTCATGTGCCATGCCACTTCTTGATATCATGTAGTTGTCTCCCTTTAATTCAACTTAGTTGTTTGTTCACTACTGCTGTAGCCAGGTATTAAACTCACAACTCTTTGGATCAAATCACCAGATCTAACCATGTGTCCTTGAAGAAGTGGCATGGCACATGAAACAAAAATGATATACCCCAGTGATTGAAATAAATGTCTGGTTCGAAATTTCAATCATCTGAATAAGGCCGAACTGTACAACGGCCGAAACACTTTAAATACAGCAGTCCGAACGATGTGAATACTAACTGATCTTGGGTGTTTCGACAAACCATTGAAATCCTTAATGTTCTGCAAAGCTTCATTATTATGAATTCTATTTTATTGCTTCATAGATTATGCATGACTTTGACAGCAAAAAAAAAACTCATTGGTATTCAGTTCATAAATATAAACCTCGACTATTTTTCTCCCTTATTTATAATCATTCAGATTGAATTAAAAATTTGTTAATTTTTTATATTGTTTTATGAGAATACATTTATGGCAACTATGTTGCTGGCTTGAATCAAGGTACCTGCTGTGAGGGGAAGAGGGTTAATTTCACTAAGTTCTCTAATTTCACCTTTCATATATCTTTGGAAATGTTAAACTGGGCTATTAATGTCAACACAGACATTCTTGATGTTAGGTTTTTTGAAAGATTGGCTGACAATGTCTGAAAGTTGGTTTTTCTTTTTAAAATTTCTTTCTTTCTTCCTTTCTTTTATTTTGTTTTCTTTTTAATAAAAATACACAATTCTTTTTAAAAACGATTTTTTTTCTCCTTTCAAAATTGGGAAATTAATTTTGAATAAAATTGGTAGGAAGCTTATTTTCTTTTGAGGAGTTTGCAAGTAGGATCAAGTGCCTGGCTTTAAAATTAACTCTCTGGTATATAAGACAATATTTGCTTTCAGCCACCCAAGATTCTACTTGCAAAAATACAAAAAAGTTCCAATAAAGTAAAATACTTGAAATATTTACTTTTAGGTCGTTTTTTGTTTTGTTTGTTTTGTTTTGTTTTTTTGTTTTTTTTAAAAAAGGAAATTCTTTTATACACAAGAAATTGTGTATAAAAAAAAGTTTTGGTTCATGCTATAAAATTGAACATAGGAAAATTTATATAAAAAGAAAATTGGTACACCCTTCAAAAAACTTACTTCTTTTTTGTCAATTATTTTGCTCTTTTTCAGTTTGCTTGTATAGTAAAACATCTTTTAATTTGGTTTATTTTTGGGTAGTGGGTGAAACCTAATCTCTGACTATCAAATGTAAAGTGACATGAGAGTTTCATTCCATTTGATTACATAAAGAGTTTTTGATCTTTGAAAAGCAGATTTTAGCCTCAAATTTACACAATGCTTTTGTTGTCTCCAATGACCTGCATAATTGGGATATTCTAAATTCTGTTCCAATCTCAATGGACAGTCGACTTCAACCAGGCAGACACTTTACAAAACATTTTTCTGCATATAAATTCATAATAATTGCTTCTTTTTTTTTTTGTTTGACACCATTTTTTTTGGATAGTCGAAGAAATGTAAGTTTTGCATAAAAATGACATGGTGTAAATAGCTTTTGTAAGACAAATCTGTGGGATTTCTTGCAGGCTTTCTTGGTTGGTACGTACTCACACACGAAACTGAATGACAAAATACAAAAAATTCCATCTAATGCATTTTTCCCACTAAAAGAACTTCATTAGATGAATGTGCTTATTGATGGGATGATATATGTTGAGAGAGATGTGAAATGTCAACATAAAACTTGGTAATAATTGTACCCTGAAGATGGAGGAATGGTAAATTTTCAAATATCCAGCTCTCAACATGTCTGGTTGTGTGTTGTGGTGCAGAAGATATCGGCTCAGAATGAGAAATTGGAAAACTGAGTTCAATTCCAGGTGAATTTGTTGCATTCGCTTACAAATACACTTGGGAAAGGTATTAATCCATCTCTTCTCCCTCCACCTATGGGTTGAATAGCATGACAGATTGGGTTCAGTAGCCTTGGTTGGCAACCGGTTTACCTTGCTTGTAGGATAAAGGAGTTTGTGTAGGGTCAACTCCTCTAGATATAAAAAAAGACAAAACCATCGATGACCCCCTTGATGGCCTATGCGCCACTGGGAGTGATGGAGTTTAGGTTATTCAATATGTCTAGATACAACCTCATCCAATCCCCCACTTCCATTTTGATATTGTTACCCAACATAGTTTTGATGTTTAGAAATTTGTTTTGATGGTATTGCACATTGAGGGCTGGTATTGATAAAATAGTGATTGATGTATATATAGTGGTTAAAATTAATGCTAATGAACATATTTTGATCCTGGCTGGTAGCACAATTCAGTTTCATGCATCAGGTGTAGATTGAACCGATTCGATCTACGACTCCATGATTTGGCTCATGACAGGCTTGACTATGGATGTAACAGCTTTTTTTGCTGCTTTTGAGTTATTGCTTATGTTATCTCACCATTTCTTTGTTACTCACTGTCACAGGTTAGTTAAAGTAGATGTGAGTTTATGCCTTGTTTTGCCAATTCTGTATGGTACCAGGGTTAGGGTTAAAAAGTGTGGGTATCTTAGGCTTGAAATCACTACACAATTGTAATTTAGCTTGTTTAGCCATCACTTCAAACTAAGATACCTGATGAAATAAATATTTACGCGCATTCTCTCTCTCTCTCTCTCTCTCTCACTTGCCCACTCACGCAGTGTAGCGTATTCCTGTTATAAAAAGGCCAATATCATTAACATGTGGATCAGCACTTTTGTGGAGGATCGTTCAGTGTTGTAGTATCTGTGCGATTTGCTTAGCTTTTGTCTGTCTTTAAAATTTCTTATAATGATAGCCATGAAGAATTATCAGTGTTCAAATATCTGATGTGTAGGTATCCAAGATTCTACAGGTATGTGATTGTATTAGGTTGTCCCAAAAGTTCGTAAACACTTGCAAAAAAATTGAAATTTTACTCGCCAAGTAATCTAAGGTTACCGGAAAACACTTGCAAAAAATTGAAATTTTACTCGCAAAAATAACAAAAATTATTGCTCAAAATAAAGACCATCATTTTCCAAGACTTTCTGCCATCGATCTACAAGCTTTTGGATTTGGTCAAAGTACCATTCAGGCGGTTTCGAATCAAAGAATTCTTGACACGCTTCCTCGACATCATCAAACGAGTCGAATCTGCGACCCTTCAGAAATTGTTGTATTGAGCGAAAAAAGCCGTAATCTGATGGAGCACAGTCAGGACTGTAGGCTGGATGTGGCAGAACCTCAACGCCGTCCAGCTCTTCAAACTTGTCTTTAGTTTTCCTTGCGGTGTGTGGCTTGGCATTGTCCTGCTGCATCAAAGCGCGCTTTCGGTTGATCAGAGCCGGGTACTTTTGCTTCAACTTTTCGTAGACCAGCTCAAGTTGCTGACAGTAAACTGATGGCACGACGATTCGGAACCAACTCAAAATGCACGCTTCCTTCAAAGTTCCACTAAACGCACAACATAACTTTCTTGCCGAATCGATCTTGTTTTGGAACCGACGGTGTCTCTTGCCCTTTCTGAACCCATCGCTTGTCTCGATTGTGCTGGACCGGATAGACCCATTTCGCAAGTGTTTACGAACTTTTGGGACAACCTAATAGTTTTGGTGTCTTGAGAAGTGGGGAGGTGTGTGTGCGTGATGGAGCGCCAATGCCTAAATCCAACAAGGTTCATTTCTTTCTGATTTCCATTGTGCTTTGATAAGAATCATGTGTCTTCGTTGTTTTCAAACAATCCTTCGAGCAAAAAAAAAAAGGAATTTGTCAAAAATAGGACCCTTGTCTAATGGAATGGGGATGTGCATTGTGGTGCAGTGGATGTCAGCTCGGAAAGAGAAACCGGAGAGCCGCGTCCGAATTCCAGTTGAATTTCTTGCATTCATTTACGCGCAAATACCATTGGGAAAGGTATTAATCCGTCTCTTCTCTCCAGTTATGGGTTAAATAACGAGACGGATTGGGTCCTATAACCTTGGCTGGCAACCAATCTACCGCAGAAAGTAATGGCAACCTACTGCGGGATAATTTTCTGCCCAGTCAATCATGTCTCTCTCGAGACATGATCGCCCATTCGTGTATCACGTATGGCACCTAACTGATTGATCTAACAGAAAACTTCAACAAATTGACGAATAGATTTAATGGCCACCAAAAAACATTATTTTTATGTTCATTTTTAAAAACAAAATTCTTATTTAGAATTGAACTCCTTACACTCACTAATTGTGCGATGAGATGAGCGATTAATCATCATAACACGGTAGACACTCTGAATAAATTTATAAACAAGAAGCCCTTACGAGTGGGGATCCTGCTGAGGAATGAACTCACTCTCTAGAGAATTGATTTATGAGACAAACTTGCGCTACGATGGGCGCTTGGTTTTCTTTTTGATTCATTGAACAATTGGAAAAGTATGTTTTTTAATGAATATGAAAATATTTAAAGAAGAGTAAATAAAAATCATTTTCTACGATCAGATCAAATTTATTGATTTTATTTCTGCCATAGAAATTCTAATTCCAAAATGGCCTTACGAGATTTCTAAGAATATTTCTGATATCAGTTTGGGCTTATAATAGCTGTAAAAATAGTTTCCAGTTCTTGAAGAATCATTGTCGACAATGGATTCGACAGGAATAGAAGTAAATATAAAAAAACGAAGGGACGAAGTCATTTATTTATTGGCTCTGTTCTACTCTTGGTGAACCATAGACACGCGATGTCGCGCCAGAGTTTCGTTAGTCGAACAATGAACAGCAACATTGCTGAGTTTTCAAACTTCATAAAATCACAAAATTCATTCTCGGCAATGAGATGACTTTTGCTTTTATTTGCGAATGAATCTGGGTACCAAAAAGATTTCGTCTTCAAACCAAACGCCAAGTATATTTTACAAGAAGAACAATTTGAATACTTAGACTCAATTTATTTTCGTTTTATTTAAAATCGAAGAGCCTGTGTTTTTTCGTCTTTAATACACATAGTAATTATATATATATATATATATATATATATATATATATATATATATATACTAGCACTATAGCCCGGCGTTGCTCGGGTGTAATGAAAGCTTTAATACTAATCCATGGTCCTGGAGCTCAGACTCTGTGGACGTTGGCACGAAAGACTAAAAAGCAATAGTTGTTTCCAGTTAAAGCGAAACCGTAGACTGACTACTTAGAGCCAAACCCGAAGCAAAAACTAAAATAAAAGGGCTGAAAAAAAAAAAAAAATACAGACATACAGGCAAATAAACACACACGCAAACATTTTGCCTTTTATATATATATTATCGATTTTCTGCACTATTGTAAGAACTGCAACCTTGAAACTTCCGAATATCGTTTCTTATGTATTTGTCTATGAGTGTATCAAATTTGATTAAAATCGGACCACTCCTTCTATAACTCGATTTTTTCGATTATCGATTTTCGATATTTATTGGGGGTCCCCCGAAACAAAACCTAGCTAAGAACACTCGCAGACGCTTATAGTACAACTGTGTAAATTTTCAAGAAAATCTGTTCAGCCGTTTCGGAATCTATAGGTAACAGACACACACACACACACGCACACAGACAAAGTTCTATTCATAAATAAGTTATATATATATATATATATATATATATATATATATATATTCTAAACATACACTGTTAAATATAACAGACAATGAATGTCTATTATGTTTAATCATGAGCCGTTCTGAATATCGTATTTGGGCTTTAATTTCAAGTGAAACCTTTTATTAAGATGGTTCATGTGAGCTTTCGGCTCACATGAACCATCTTCAGAGAGCTTACAAGGACGTTAACATAAAATATCCACCATCAGCGACGATTTTTTCTTGTGTTGACATAAAACTTTGCTAAGCAACAATAATAGTTACCAAAAATAACAGACGCAGTTCGTAAATTTGTAATGCGGTTCTATGACGTCACACCCCGTGAGAGCTCGAAATGTTAACAGAACCATTTATTTAAATGCAATGTAATGTGTTATAACCAGATTTAAACGTGATTTTATTAAGTGTTGGTTGTTTGAATTTAATGTAGATGGCCTCTGGTATCTGAATCTTAGAACCAACTTAATAATAAAAAGAAAAATTATCCAAATGTTGGAGAATTTTTGTCTTTATTTTCACCTGAAATTAAAGCCAAAATACGATGCTTAGAACAGTGTCTCTTATATTTAACAGTATATGTTTAGAAAACCTCGATACACTATATATATATATATATATATATATATATATATATATATATAATTTTCGTTTCGCCGGTGCTGAAGAAGCGAGGATTTTCTCGTAGAAATGGCTATTCAACTGATTTAAATATCGAAATTTTTATTTTATATATATATATATATATATATATATATATATATATATATATATATATATATAAGGAAATTGTATGACAAAGTGAGAAAAAGTTTAGTTGTGACGCATTTCGTTCTTGACAAAATTTATGTTGGTCATATCTCCTCTCTAATATTCTAAAATGTTTCAATCAAAAGTATTAAGTCTTTTCTTACATTACATGATTAATAGCAAATTTTATTTGTAGTAAAATTTTATTTTATTCGACAGATACCATTGTTGAAAAAAAATCAACTTTCTTTAGACATTAATAATTATTGTATATACACTACCGACCATAAGTTTGGGATCACCCAAATTTTTTTCATAAAATTTATAAAATTTAATTTTTAGCAGAATCAAATTCTCTGAGTTTGTATTTTTTGTTATTCTTATGCAGATGTCAAGTAAAAAAATTCTTTTCAACTTTAAAGTAAACATTTACTCAGTTTGCTACTTGACTCCTTTTATTGTGATCAAGTTTTTTGTCGAAAATTCAGACTTATTCAGATATTATAATAACGGTATCATTTATTTTTGTAAATCATATTACTACGGTATAAATGGCAAGGAAGAAACAGATTAGCATTGAAAAAAGAGCTCAGGTTGAAATTCTTTCGAAAGAAGGATATTCTGAACGTGTTATCGCTAAAGAATTAAGCCTATCAAAAAATGGCGTGCATTATTGCCTTCAACGACTTCATGAAACTGGGTAAATATTGACAGAAAAAGATCTGGTAGGCCCAGAGTAACATCTATTGTAGAGGATAGGCACTTGATCATATCTAGCAAGAGGAATAGAAGAAAAACCGCCCTGAAATTAACAATTGAAATAAATTCTACTCGGCAACATCCAGTATCTGTTACTACTGTTAAGAGACGACTTCATTTTACTGGGCTTAAAGACTGTGTAGCAGTTAAGAAACCACTATTAAAGAAGGAGAATATTGGATGAAATTTATCGTACAGTTCGAAATGAACTTCCTAAAAATCAACAAATGTTGCTTAAATGCTTGCAGGATTCTTGGAAATCACTTTCACCAACTTATTTTTATAAGTTATTAGAAAGAATGCCAAGGATTTGCTCTGCAGTAAAAAAAAGGCTCGTGGTGGTTTCTTTGATGAAAAGAAAATATGAATTAACTTTAATTAAATTTGAAATTACTCTATGTTAATTTTAGTTTTAATTATTGTACAATTGTGAGCAACAATGAAATATATCTATATTTATTCTTCTAAGATATAAAATTTGTTATTTCTTTCTCTTAGAGAATAAATCTAAGTGGTCCCAAACTTATGTTCGGTAGTGTAATTATCGTCAAGCTATTTGTTGGTCTGTTGAAAAAGGTCACCTCCCTATTTCTTTTAGAGCTGATTTTATGGTCGCCTTAAATATCCTGTATGAAGATTTTCTTTACTTAAATATAATTTGAATTTATATCTGGCAAATCTCACAAATAGTCCAGCTATTTCTAGTGAAGCATAAACAGATTTGATACCTGCAGACGTTTAAATTTATCTTGAATGTCATGTTACCCAGATAAATGTATTCTCAAAATGGAAGAACGTTAGATGAGTTCTAAACTGATCATGTAAGACCAAATTCTTGTCGAAACTAAGAAAATAAAATAATTCTGTTTAAAAGAAGAAAAATTTTTCATCAGTAAAGAAATAACAAGTGATAAAATTCTATTTCCACATATCTTTATTACAACCTGCTTGTTTTCGATTAGAAAGAAAAAAAATTCAATGTCATTAGTTTTGCTCCCCCACCCCTCGGTATTTGTTATTCTAATTTTTATTTCTTTTAATTTTTGCAACACTTCTCTTGCCTATTGAACAAATCTCGTGTTTTCACAGAAGACAATGCCATTATTTACAACATTCCTCTGTTGAGAGGTTTTACTGGGCCCCACGGCTTATTTATTCAACGTTATCTAGGAAAACAACAGCAAAAAAAAAAGTATATAATTCTTTCTGAGGCAAAAAACGACCTAAAATGAACAATACCATTTGTTTTGCAAATACTCATTATTTTAATGAACATTGCTAAGAAGAGAATCAGATCGTTTCCTCTTTCAAACTTTCTTTAGCTACCATTCTATATGCAGCAATTATTTTTCTAACATTTTTTTATCTTTTAAGAAAAAAAAACAAACAATATGGCCGAGAAGAAATGTCACATTAATACAGATTTTGATAACCTTTTTGTTTAATAATACTTTTACTTTCGAAAAAAACTTTCAAAGAAAAGTTTCTTTAAAAAAAAGTCTCATTTTGCAATCGGAGCAGACGATCGTTTCACATAAAATGCTTCAGAGAAGAAATTGGAAAATTTCTCTGGAAATGAAATTGAGCGCGTGACGATAATGTTCGATTTTGATTTTATAGGTAAACTGATAGAAATCATGTGTTATTAGTTTAGTTTAATTAAGATATTTAGAACGATTCGTAAAAGTGTGTTCTTTATTTTTCTTTTATTCCCTGGATTATCATGAGCAATATTTTTTTTTACATTGAAGCCATGGTTAGTGAGATAAAGTGCGACGTGTATTAATGATTATGAATCTGTAGAAAACACAACAGAAATAAAATCGCCAACAACCAAAAATGCCTAGAAACTTTCCTCTTAATTACAATAAAGAGCCATTTTTTCCCAAAAGAACGACGACAGACAGCTCACCCGATATTTAGGCAATCTTTTTCGATATCAAATCATAGAAACGTATGTGGATAGTGATGTATAGAAAAATGGATATTTTTAGTTTTTAATCATATCGCAAATGCATCTTTTTTAATCATTTCGTCTCAAGCAAGGCAATAAAGCCACTAAAACGCAAAGGGTTACTGAGTGTGACAGAATACGAAAAAAAACAAACAAAAAAACAAAAAACAAAGTAGAGATAACAAAATATCAAGAGTTAAGAAAACAAGTTAACGATTGACGTTACATTTAAATTGAAGTCGGAAGAGAATTCCACAGACGTGAAGTGCGTGAGAATGAACTGTTAGCATAGAACTTACGGTTACATCTAGCAATTTCAACTGTAAATGATGAGATCTTACCGTCAGTCCAGCTCTGTTCTTTATAAGTTTATAGAATCTAGAGACAGTAAATAAAAGTTCATCAAATCATCAAAATAATGAAATTATTTAGAGAAAAGTCACAAGGAAGCTGCGTTAGGGCGATGGGAAAGTCACTGAAGTCGCGATGCCAGATCAGGACTAATAAAATTGCAGATTGTTTTTTGAATTTTATCAAGAAACTTTAAATACGTAACAGAAGCATCAGGGCATTTAAGCTCTTTTAGTAGTAGACCACGTAAGTGAAATAAGTGTTTGCTTTGTTAATGATGGACCGAAAGCCGTTCTAGCATTGTTTTTCAATCTCATTAAACATTTCTAGATTTAAGTTTGGGATAAGAACAGTGAGTTTGCTGTGTGTCATGTCAGACTCGGTTGGTTGGAATTCGTCTGTAAAACAAAACAACAATAACAAAAAAAAAAAAACACACAGAAACGGAGAAGGGTAACTTTAATTTTAAACCAAAGCAATGAACCAGGATGTGCGTTGTGGTGCATTGGATATCGGCTCGGAACGAGAAATCGGGGAGCCGAACTCATTGCATTCACTTACGCGCAAATACCCTTGGGAAAGGTATTAATCCGTCTATTCCTTCCAGTTATGGGTTAAATAACAGGACAGATTGGGTTCTATAGCCTTGGTCGGCAACCAGTCTACCACAGAAAGCAATGGCAACCTACTGCGGGATAATCTTCTGCCCAGTCAGTCATGTCTCTTTCGAGACATGATCGCCCAAGCGTGTATCACGTATGGCACTTAACTGACTGACTGAATGAACCAAAAATTGCAAAAATAAACATAATGCAAGCGTGCGCTTGCCGTAGCGCAGTGGGAAAATGATACGAATCAATAAGAGTTCGATCTTTGCTAAGATATGCAAATTAATCTGGTCTTGTTTCGTAAGAATGTACACAAAGGCGATTGATTGAGGAACGATGTTTGCGAACGAATTTCGGCGAAAGATAATTTTATTCTCATTAAGTAATCTATATCTGTGCCAGCTTTAGTAACACACACACACACACACACACACACACACACACACATATATATATATATATATATATATATATATATATATATATATACTGGCATTTGTCTATACTTCTTAGATGAAATAGCATTTACATTATTTTCATTCTTCGTGCTGTTGTCCTCATCTTAATTGTCATATTTACGACGTTTCGGCCGTAGTACGTTCCGGCCTTATTCAGGTGCTAAGAATTTAAAACCGAACCCTTTATTCTGATCACTGGTGTATTCCATGTGCGATGCCACTTCTGGTAGCCATGTAGTTATCGCCCTTTAACTTAACTCTGTAAGTTATTTGCTCACCGCTGCTGTAGCCTGGTATTGAACTCACAACTCTTTGGATCAAGTCACTGGAACTAATCAACGTCTATATCCACTGGACCATGTGTCCTTGAGTCAATAAAGATGAGGACAGCATTCAGAACAATGTAAATGATGTATCTACACTAGCGGGCAAAACTTTTGGGCAACTTTGGCAAATGAATTACTTTTGTTAATTTCCCCCCAAATCGAGAATTCTTAGTAAATTTTGTGATCTTTGAGAACCAGAAAACAAGTTACTGCTTATTTTGTTTATGCTGTTTGGTAGATGATGGCGCATCTTAATCATGATGATGCTGAAAGAAGAAGAAAAAAAAAGGCCTCGCATAATTACTGGGCTGCCAGCGAAAATTTCGCATTTCTGTTCTTTACCTCAGTTAAACCTTCTTATTTTGTAAATAAGTATCAATAATATTACAGAAAATACAAGACGCCAAAATATGGATTTAGCAATTAGTATTTCTACGTTTGGGTTGAATAATTGTCTCAAATCCATGTGACATTAAGTAGAACAAGGTCCAAATGACATGATTTCTATACTTCTTAATTGTAATCCCAAAGATCTTGGAGATTGCGTGGTTTTCAATGGAGCATTTATTTATTCAGTTCCCATCGCAATGATTCAATTCTATTAAGGTCAGGAGTTGTTAGATTACAAACAAATGGGTTAACAGTCCACTATTCGTAGTATTTACTTTTTTGAAGAGTGCCCAATACGCAGTAGAGCAATATGCATATTAATATTTTTATTGAAAGTGTTTATAATAAAAAAAGTTTACTGCAACACAAGAGATATCGTCTTTTGGTACACTCCCTCATCAGTAAGAAATCCCGCCAGGCGGACAAACATAATCTCGCAGCTGATATTGAGAAGGATCTACACTCAGTAGTGGATTGGGGTAAGAAGTGGCTTGCAAATTTCAATGCTTCTAAAACGAAACTGTTATCTGTTAATTATCACAGCCAACTTCTCCTGCCCCCCATAAGCATGGACCAAGCTAGTCTCACTGAAAGCAATATACTCCGCCTCCTCGGCCTTACTCTATTTTCTGATCTCAAGTCAATAGCTAAAACCACTGCTAGGAAGGTTGGGTCACTGCGTCGGGCCAGGAAGTTTTTTTTCCGCCTGAATCCATCTTGCACATATACAAATCAACCACCCGTCCGTGCATAGAATACTGCTATCATATCTGGTCAGGCGCCCCTGTTGTTCATCTCAGTGTTCTCGACAGGCTTCAAAGGAGAATCTGTAATGTGATAGGTCCTAACCTGGCAGCTCGACTCCAGCCACTTTCTCACCGGCGGGATGTGGCTTCCCTCTGTCTATTCTACAAATATTTTCATAGTTTCTGCTCCGACGAACTTAAGTCACTGGTGTCACTGGTGTCCCCGCCACAAGAATTTACTCGTGCAACCAGACTGGCAACAAGGTCCCACCCATTTACAGTTAGATCAGCCAAATGCAGCCGACAATTCTACTTCAGTAGCTTTTTTCTCGCACTGTGGAACTCCCTTCCACTTGCTTTCCTGACGGCTACAACCTCCAGGAATTTAAATGCAATATCAATACCCATCTCTTATCCACTTGACTTCAGTTCTTTCTACAACACCCTGTATATCTTGTTCTTTTCCTTTCTCTCTACCTTCACAACTGTCTTCACCCCTGTGTTCACATCGTTCTGTTGCTCTTTCTCTTTCACCCCCTGTAACTGGTTCGTCTTCCTCTTCACTCTTTCTACATCACCCCGTGTATCTTGTTCTTTTCCTTTCTCTCTACCTTCGCAACTGTCTTCACACCTATGTTTCCATCTTTCTCTTGCCCTTCCTCTGACACCCCCTGTAACTAGTTCGTATTTCTCTTCAATCTCCTCTTGTCTAAACTCTTATGTAGCCCCCTGCGATCAGTGGTGGTACCGCCTTGCTTGGGGTGAAGCGATAACAAACAAACAAACAAACAAACAAAAAACCCCAAAACTTGTTAGTACATCATCAAGCATTAAAATATTTTACTGCCAGGAATTAATATACCTAAAAATTTTAAAAATTTAGGAAAAACACATTTGTTATTATATCCTGTCAATTAAGAAGAGGGTTGCTGGACTACGTTAACCATTAGAAAGTAAATCAGTGATGGATTGGGGGGGGGTGAGTTAAGAGGGTAGAAGTGGAGGAGAGAATTAAGATGTCGTGAAAAGCTAGATATTTGGTGTCATTTCATGAAACATTTCCGTGTATATAACTGTATTATGACAGTCGACAAGTGTATCGAATGTACGTGTGAAACAGCTACAAATTTATTTATTAATATTATATGAATTTTCTTAAAGGGACGTTATAGATATATTAAGAACGAAAATGTCTTGAAATATAATATATATCTAGACAACATAGTAGGTAATACATCAGTTAACTGAAACAAAGTAATTATCAGAAAATGGGAGAATCATATATTAATGCAAGCGGTAGGAGTTTGTAGAATGTTGTTATATTATAACAGAAAATATATTAACTGTACTTTAGGGTATATATAAGGCAGATGGGAGTTACTTCGTTGCGTTTGTTTAACAAGTTTAATTTAGGGAATTTAATAATTTGAAAAATTTCCTGTAAACACAGAAAACATGGCTCATATAAAGATTTACAAGTTTTAGTTTTTTTTTAATATTTTCTACTTTATGGCAGGATTTTATTGACTTCGTTTAGCTACCAATAGTATGTGGAAAATGATGTGCCATTGCGGTTTTATTAAAAGATAAAATGTGCTGATATCAACAAGTTTTAAATGGATTTTTGGTGCTTCCAATGTAAAAATCTTTCTTTTGGATTTTCTGTGGTAGAAATAGGGCATTGTTAGACTAAAAAGTCAGTTAGACATCTCTTTTGTAATGGACACACAATCGGTTTTTGACAATTGCAAGTATTGGTACTATTATCGTTAATTTTTTAGGGTGGTCTTGATTACTTAGTTTGTTATATTGGGTTAAAATTTCATTATTAATGTTTTTTATGATCTTTTCAAGGTTATCGATACAGCTATAACTTAATTTAATTGTATTTCCGTTAAAAATCTTGCTAAGGGAGGTTATTTCTTGGGATGTATTTCTCAACTAATTTGAGGAATTTATGCTCTATTATATTACTAAACATTTGATTAAAAATGTGTACTGTATGCTAAATGATTGTTCTATTATTATTATTATTATTATTATTATTATTATTATTGTGTTTGATGTATTTAATGTAAGGACATTTGTAGTCACTGCTTTTGAGGGCAGTGGCAAAAACATTGCAGTGTTTATGAAAGATATCTTCACTGGAAGAGTTATTACTAATTCTGTATTCAATGGAAGAAGACATGTGCTTGATGATGGATGGGGGTGATCAGATTTAGGATGGATGTATATAGGATTGGCGTTAGTTTTTAAGTAGGGTATTAGGATGCTCTCTAAAAGGGCAATAAAAATGAAGAAGGACTTGTAACTATGTTTTATTGATTATGCAAAGGCGTTTGACAAAATACGCCACAAAGAATTGATGGAGATGCTTGGCAGCCTCGACATATTTGGGAAAGACCTAAGAGTAATCAAGAATCTCTACTGGCAGCAAACTGTCTGCATACGGACAGGTAACGAATTCAGCAGTTATACAAAGATTGAAAGAGGCGTAAGACAAGGATGTGTCTTTTCACCGGATCTATTCAACGTAGAGCGAGATTATTCTGAGGACCTTAAGATTCATCATCGGCGGCCACAATGTGAAAAACATAAGGTACGCAGATGATACAATGCTGATAGCAGACACGGAAAGGAAACTACAAGACCTCCTACAGAAGGTAGCTGAAGAGAGTGACAAGAAAAATACTAATAAACTGCAAGAAAACTGAATGCATGTTCATCAGCAAAAAGGGCAGCCCCAAATGCCAAATACAGGTGAGGGACACGAAAATCAACCAGATACAAAAATTTAAATACCTGAGAAGTGTTATAACAGAAGACGGAAAGTGCGACACAGAGATCCGAAGGCGAATTGGTATGGCGAAGGAAGCATTCCAAAAGTTGAGTAAAGTATTAAGAAACAGGAAAATTTAGCTAGAAACAAAGAGGAGAGTACTGGATTGCTATGTGATGTCAGTTCTTCAATATGGCAGTGAATGCTGGACAATATCATCGAAGTTACTGGGCCATGTGTCCTTAAGGAGACATGACCCAGTAGATATAGAAGTTGGTTAGTTCCTGACTTGACTCTCAGAGTTGTGAGTTCAATACTAGGCTACAGCTGTGATGAACAAGTAACTGACAGGTTTAGAGGGAGATAACTCATGACTTCCAATCAAGGCTTTACGCAAGAAATGAGGATGATATATCCCAGGGATTGTAATAAAGGGTTCGGTTCGAAATTCCTAGCACCTGAAGAAGGCCGGAGCGTACAACAGCTGAAACATCGTACAAATGGCAACAAAGATGAGGAAAATAGTCCAAATAATTTAAATAGTGTAAATACTACCTCATCTCAGAAATATGGAGTTTGAGTTTTCTTTAACGGCATATCAACCTCTGTGGGTTATTTAATGCCAAAAAGGTGGGCTTTTGAGGTATTTTTTATAATGTTCGGTTATAGTGAAAAGGTTGTTGTAGTCAGATTTTAATGAACATTTTGTTTTTATTCTATACTTTAGAAAACTGAAAATGTCTTATAGTTTTGTATTAAAAATGTTTTGCTGAGAATTTTTTTCTTCAAAAATGTATTATTGGTAATATTTTTCCTTCAAAAACGTATATTTTCTATAAAAGTCGATTTTTATGTATATATTTCTACAAAAGCATCTTTATACTTTTATAGTGTTTTGACCCCAGTTTGGGGGTTATTTGCCCATAACTGGAACCCTAACAGATGCTACCACTCCGGGTCAGGGTGGACCTGGGAACAACAGCAATTAAGAGGTGGTTTCATGCTCCTCACAACCTCCCAATAAGAGGTCTTGCTGCAGGATGCAGTTTAACGTCATATCCAGGACCACTCAGAAATATAGACAAATGACAAACTATGTTTTTATTATAAATACTTATGATAAAAATATTACTATATGTGTGCGTGTGCGCGTCTGTACTACTAACAATGAAAACTATTCTAATTGCACAACTTTTTACAAAGAAAATAGAAAGAAAAACTCAAATTTTTATCCTTCTATGTTCTTTCGCTTGAATGAAAAAAAAAAAGGTATTTTGACCCAGCATTGATCTTTTGATCTAATATTGAACTTTTGACCCAATACTGATCTTTTGATCTAATATTGACCTCTCGTCGCCAGTATTATTCTTCCTTCAAATTACTCCCACGTATCAATTGACCTGAAAGAAGATAATTGTTTGGCTGCAATGTTGATCAGGGCCAAATGAAGATCAAACACAAATTTCTTATCTTTTATCACGTCTTAAAGTAAGAATCAAATCCCTGTTCAGGTAAATATTGAATATTTAAGAAAACAAAAAATGGGTTGTTTTCATTTGAAATCAAATATGATTTTTGTTTATTTAAACAAGCTCTGTCAAAATTGTTTATAGCAATAAAGTATAGAGGAACAATTCAATGTTTAATTAAATTCACATCAAAAAGCTTATATCTGTCATAATTGTCATCTGATAAAACTGATTCACTTCTTTCCCTAAATCTTTTCTACTTCCTGTCAATTACAAATTACAATGTGTTTGATAAATGGTGACTGCCAGTAAAGAGAGGAAAAATCACAGCTCGGCATTTAATACCATTTGGATTGTTCTTTTTTTCTCGTTTCTCTTATGTGTCTCTATCTTTGGGTAGGAGTTTCAAATTAGCTGCCCTTTAGTGATGTAACAGTCAGGACCGTGCTTAGGAATTTTTGTGTTTGCTTCATTCTTCTTCTTCTTCTTCTTCTTCTTCTTCTTCTTCTATGTGCTCTGTCCCTTCAGGACGTAGGCGATCATGGCTTTCCCTGTTGGCACTTAGCACACTATAGCGAAGAAAACGGCGACTTACCTCGTCAAACCAAGCGACAGCGCGTCGCGTTAATACTACGACGTAAAATGGGGCGAAAAAGAAAATTACAGACCCAAAACAAGTCCGCCGCAGGAGTCGCTATGGGAGTGTATGCAAATCTTTGGCGTCCTCTCTGTGTTGTCGGCCAATGGAAAAAATTGATCAGCCGATAAAAGCAGTCGTTCTCGAAGCGAAGAGGAGGTTTAACTGGTCAGGTGGATAGCAGTTGGCGAGATTGGACCGGCGAGTTGTATTGTCAGCATTTTTCTTTTTCTGGCCGGAAATTCGAGCAATTTGCGAGAGAATATTTCCTATACACACCTTCTGTTACTCCATGCAACCCTAGTCCCATCATTCACCTGGTTAGGTCCTTCAAATATGTTACCCGTTGCTTTCCCCTGTCTCTTTTCCCCTCTATCTGGCCTGTTAGTATCAGATTCTCCAAGCCCTCTTTCCTCATTGCATGTCCCAGGAACTTCAGCTGTCTCTTCCTGATGCTCAGTATTAATTTCCTTTTCGTTTCCATCATTTATAAGACCTCATCTTTGCTCACATGCTCGATTCATGATATTCGCAGCATCCTTCTGTAGAACCACATTTTAGTTGCTTCAAGTTTTTCCTTCATCTTTGATGACATTGTCCAGCATTCACTGCCATACTGAAGAACTGACATCACATAGCAATGCAGTACTCTCTTCTTTGTTTCTAGCGAAATAATTTGAGAAAATTAGTGAAAGATCATCTTTGCCTTTTCTTGAGAAGAAGTTGAAATGATGTTTGATGTTTTGCTATGGCAGATTCGAAATATTTATTCAGGTAAAACATGGCGGCTTGCAATATCGTCAAATGGGATTTTTTAATTTCCTTTTTCTTTCGTCTATTTTCCGTCTACCCTGTTCTCGTCGTTCTTGCTTTCTATAAAATATCAATATATACAGCGGGTGACGACATCGATAATAACATTTTGACAAGCTTCCACCTTGTGCCATTGATATAAGTCCAACTTCTCTCTCTCTCTCTCTCTCTTTTCAAAATATATTAAAGTCAATATAAAAGTTTTATTTGACTTAGGCTGAATCTCGTCATCTTAGCATAAAACATCTTGTTCTGATGACCAGTGCGTTTTATGAAATTTGTCGGTATTCATTTTTTCGATAAGAAAAGTAGCAACCTAACAATGCAATTTTTGATAATGACGAGAAAGATCGAATGAATAATAATAAAAAAAAAAGAAATCGTGTGAATTCCGCACCGAGGGCGCCAAATATATTATGCGCATGGTGCAACACCCAAGTTAAATGCTTCTACAAACACGAATCATGTCTATTTTTAGAAGTAGTTTGTTGAAGTAGTGGAAAGACTTGCCTTCACTTAATATTTACTGTCGCCCCCCCCCCGGCCTAATCTTGGGGATGAACAGTCAACGAATAAACAGATATGACTAGCATAGTACTCGTAAAAATAACGAGCTTATTTAAGTATGAGTTTAAACTTGTGTCTTAAACCAGAGTGTAGGATCTGTGAGTACTGGCAAAATGAGCCCCCCACTATATATATATATATATATAAATTTATCTTTGAACACGTCTCGAAAAACCCACCGAGTATATAACACGGAGGGGAAAAAATGGAAACAAAAAAAGAAACGAACTAAGCACTTGAATATTAGTCAAAGTACTAGTCGAAAGAAAAAAAAAAGCCTGAGACGCGGAACCTAACACGTAAAGCGGTCACTACAATAGCAGAGCAAATAAATAAGTAGCTAATCTATAGCCAACGGACCTAACAAGGTTTCACCAAATGGATCGTCAGGGCAACTAGTCTACTTGCCCTTTATACAATTAAAATACTTATTGGCTGAACCAGCAGACAAAAAAGGTGCTCAATGCACAATCAAAACAAATAAACTGGATGTGCAGAGCTGACAATATGTCAAAGAACAAAACATACTACTTACTTGCTACCTAAGTTTCAACCACGCCGGTCTCTTTCGGGCCAAGAGACCGGCTTGGTCAAAACCTAGTTAGCAAGTAAGTGCTGTGGGTTCCGTTCTCTCTCTCTCTCTCTCTCACATACACACACACACACACACACACACATATCATCTGCCTAACTGCTCGGAACGAAAAATAAGAGAACAGAGTTCGAGTTCTAGTTAAATTCGTTGCATTCGCCTACGCGCAAATACCCTTCGAAAAAGTATTAATCTATCTCTTCCCTCAAGCTATGGGTCAAATAACAGGCCGGATTGATTTCTTTAGCCTTGGTTGGCAACCAGTCTACTGCAGAAAGTAATGGCAACCTACTGTAGAATAATCTTCTGCTCACTCAAGAGACATGATCGCCCAGTCAGTCATGTCTCTTTCGAGACATGATCATGTATGGCACTTAAGTGACTGAAAGGCGAGGAGTTCTGAAGTAAGAAAAATCTATGACAAGAAAGCTAGTATGTTTTGTGTTTTCGTTATTTCTCTTAAACCCTGATCCGCCATCCATTTACTTAAGTTCATCAAGTATGGTGTGCGCTATTTTCCTCTGTCCCTCTTGCCTTCTATCAATCCTGTGAGTATCAGATTTTCCAAGCCCTTCTTTCTCATTATGCGTCCCAGAAATTTAATCTATTTTTTCCTAAAGTTTTAGTGTAAAGTTTTCTTTTAATTTGTTACCATTTTCTTTAAAACCTTATCGTTGTTCACCTGTTCGGCCCATGGTACCTTCAGCATCTTTCTGGAGAACCATGTTTCTGATACCTCAAGCCTCTTCCTTATCTTTGAGGAGATTATCCTGCAGTCACTCCCTTTTAGATGGATATATATGACGTAATAGTTCAGCACTCTTTTCTTTTTTTTCTGATGAAGTTTTTCTTTTCTCTTAATACTACGCTTATTTTTTGGAAGGCGTCTTTCGTTATCCCAATGTACATTCAGATTTCAGTGTCTCATTTTCCGTCCTCTGTTGAAACACTTCCCAGATATTTAAATTTTTGTACTTTTTTGATTTTGGTATCTTCACTTTGTAATTCGCATTTTGGGTTCATGCCTTTTGCTTACGACCTTGCATTCTGTTTTCTTGTAGTTTATATTTAGTCCTTTCTTTCCGATTTCCTTTACTTCCTACTGTTGGAGGATTTTCAGTTTTCTTTCCGTGTCTGCTGTCATAACTTATGTTGTTAAGATGTTGCTCGCTATTAATGAACTCAAGTATGACATCTCGTTCTCCTAGAATTGCTTCGTTGTATAGGCTGAATAATTCCAGTGAGAAGAACAGAACTTTGTCTTACAGGCCTTTCTTTTTTTTGTATATCAGTTGAAGTCATTCTCTATCCGTATGCAGGTAGTTTTTTTGCCAGTAAAGGTTCTTTTAATTATCTAAACTTATTTATAAATGGAACTTTGTGTGTGTGTGTGTGTGTGTGTGTGTGTGTGTGTGTGTGTGTGTCCGTTACGTATAGACTCCGAAACGGCTGAACCGATTTTCTTGAAAATTTACACAGTTGTACTATAAGCGTCTGCTAGGTTTTGTTCTTGGCTATGTTTTGTGTCAAAGTACCCCCGATAAATATCGAAAATCGATAATCGAAAAAAATCGGCTTATAGAAGGAGTGATCCAATTTTAATCAAATTTAATACACTCATAGACAAAGACATAAGAAACGATATTCAGAAGTTTCAAGGTTGCAGTTTTTACAATAGTGCAGAAAATCGATAATATATATATAAAAGGCAAGATGTTTGTGTGTGTGTGTCTGTTTATCTGCCTGTATGTCTGTATTTTTTCAGCCCTTTTATTTTAGTTTTTGTTTCGGGTTTGGCTCTAAGTAGGTATAATTGTACTTGTTAGTCTCAGCCATGATACCATTTACTCAGAGGACTTATTTAGCCTTCAAAAGTCAGTTTACGACAAAAAAACTTGTTTGATATCGATACCAGGAAATCCAAATTTGACTTACATCCATTCATTTTTCTTTCACTCTACGGTTTCGCTTTAACTGGAAACAACAATGGCTTTTTAGTATTTCGTGTCAACGTCTAAAGAGTCTGAGCTCCAGGACCATGGATTAGTTTTAAAGCTTTCATTACACCCGAGCAACGCCGGGCTATACTGCTAGTTTTAATATATTTCCCAAACATGTCAAGCTTTCTGAGCAGATCTTTGTGGCGTACTTTACTGAGCATCTTCGCGCAATTTATAAAACACAGGCCTTTTTGCATTTGTATTGCGCTTTCTGATTACAACATTCCGAGCATAAATATCATATTTCTTGTTCCAGTGTTTTTGACGAACCTGCACTGTTCTTGCCCTATTTCCGGTCAGCACGTTCTATTTATCAAAATTCGGATGATCAGTTTTGCAATATGGCTCGTCAAGCTGATGGAGTTCACATTATTTTGCACATTGTTTTTTAGGCAGTCCTATGAAAATAGATCTCGTTTGGTATTCTGGCATATAGCCACTGTTGTAGATTTCATTTAATATTTCTGTAGTTTTGTCTATGTCGAAATCGTATAAGGCTGACAGCATTTCTGTTACAATTCCGTCGGGCCTTGCCGCTTTGCTTCTCTTCAATTTGGCGAGTGCAGCTTCCACTTCGGTTTTTAGAATTTTAAAAAAAGACTTGTCCGATATATTCCTCCCATTCCTGAAGTATTTTTCTTTCTCTGCTATCATCGTTCCGTCTTTCGATTTATAGATCCAGCTGCTGAGCCTGTCTATTGTTCTGTTCTTTTATTTCTTATTCATATCTGCCTTCACCTCTAGCTTCACCTTCTTTCTATTTCTGCACATTTTTTCATTGAGTTGAAGCCGTAGGGAGCTGGTTAATTTTTATTTGGTTCGGCCTTGTGTCAGACATAACTGAACTCCCTACAGCTTACAAGTTTTATGCAGAATTATCATCATCAGAATTATCAGAAGGATGGTTGTCGGCAGGTTGGAATATGTAGAATTGTGTGGAATAGTGTAAGAATAAAATATACATTTTGCATTTTAAAATAAAAATTTATAAAAAGGGAAAGAATAACATGAGTTGTAGAAGTTAATGTGCAATTAGAAACATTATTAAGATGTTAAGGGTAGAGTTCGTGTTTAATGATAAAGTTATGGGTATCAAGAAATGTAGAAAATGTTTGTAGTAGTAATTAGGTATTTAAAATGTCCGCAGAAGTTTAGAGTTCATGGTTGTGTAGTAGCAAAATGTAAAGTCTTTGTTCCTTCCTCTTTTTAGTAGGTCATGACAGATTGAGAGAAAGAGAAGGTAAAACAAATAAAGAAGTTAACACATCCATTTTGTCGTTGTGTTATTGTCTTTAGCGGCGTGGTGTGTAAATGAAGAAAAGGACGTTAGAAGAAAAGGTCGAATGAAACTGTGACGTGCCCTGCGTCCGGGTCGGCTTCTTGAATTTTCTTTCGTTACGTTGCCACAAGGACCTCAGATAAACACTCCCATGTCGGAATGATTTTGACAAGTTAGCGTCGTGGTTTAGATAGTGAAACTTCTCATTTTGCCGGCTCCAGGGAGCCTTTTTGCATCTAGGCGTGAAAATACGTCATATATGAATTTACTGTTTTTAATCCAATCAGGATTCAGAATTTGCTTTTCGCAATGACTCGTTAATTTTTCTAAATATTTTTAGTTCTGAATTTCTTATTCTTACAATGTCACTCCTCTTTAGCATGTCTGCATTTGTATTTTATTTCTTTCTGTAGTGTTCTATATTCTGTTCCGTGTTTTGGCATTGCTGTTTGTCTATAATCTGACATCTTTTCGGAATTTTCGGGCACATCTGAGTCTTTTTTTGACGAGACAAGAAAAATAACAAAGAAATAGGACTCAGTTTTCTCACAGTAATACAACACATGAGAAAAAAAAACCCCAAAACAACTAACATCCCCAGAAAGAGTGAGTCCTAATTCTTTTGCTTATTTCTTTTTTTGTTGAAAAAGGACACATGCATGTCCTAAAATTTCAATTTAAAATCTTTCTTTTCGTGCTTCGGTTTAGTTAAAAGGCCTCTACTAATATAAAATAAATATCATCAACATTATTAATAATATTGTCATCCTTTTGTTGTATTCTGATTAGTATATATATATATATATATATAGTCATCCACATACAAGCACATACAAGCGTGTTTCGCTGTATCACAGCTCATCAATGTGGCTAGACATCCACTTTCTTCCAGCCGGGATCGAAACCTGGCCGATTTGGTGTCAGTCGGGGAGTGTCTACCCCTAAGCTATCGGCATATTTGTGTGTGAACGCCAATATATATTCTGCCCAGTTTTTTTTCCTCTCGCTTCATTTAAGACAACGCCATCTTGGATTAAAATGATCCAAAGTCAGAATTAACTCTTCATCAATTTCGGTCTTACCGTCTATATTTTTTGACGATGGGATGGGATGAAATGCTACAACTCCATCTACAGATTCTGCCAAGCTGATGTTTCTTTCAGCCTCCTCTATAAGTTTCTATAAAGATGATTACCGTCCCCTAATGTAAATAATAATATTGATTCAATAGGAGCCAACTGAAATGAAAACATCGACAATCATGATAAAGAAGAAAAGAATTCTTTTTCTGAACATTTTAACGGAACTCGCGGCATGTGAATATTGTTTGCTGTTTAGTTTGAGAGATTCTATCTTGCATTGGGTATGAAAGAGAAAAACAAAACTTATTCGATGTGAGAAACTAAAATCTATTAAAAGAATTTGCCCGAGAAACACATCAAATCTATTGTTATGAGCGTTTATTTTTATTTTTATTTTCTTCGAAACACAAACGAATATTGACAAGAGAAGAGACATTGAAATCTGCATTCATTCAAACAAAAATATCCGGTGAATAACGGACAGAGGTCAACACTCACCGGTTTTGTCATTATGAGCAGAATATATGAGAGAGAGAGAGAGAGAGATGGAATGTGTAATTACGTTGGCAGAAAAAGAGGCAATGGAACGGAGATAGATAGATAGATAGATAGATAGAGAGAGAGAGAGAGAGAGATGGAATGTGTAATTACGTTGGTAGAAAAAGAGGCAATGGAACGGAGATAGATAGATAGATAGATAGAAGAGAGAGAGAGAGAGAGAGAGAGAGAGAGATGATGGAATGTGTAATTACGTTGGTAGAAAAAGAGGCAATGGAACGGAGATAGATAGATAGATAGATAGATAGATAGATAGATAGAGAGAGAGAGATGGAATGTGTAATTACGTTGGTAGAAAGAGAGGCAATGGAACGGAGATAGATAGATAGATAGATAGATAGAGAGAGAGAGAGAGAGAGAGAGAGAGAGATGGAATGTGTAATTACGTTGGTAGAAAAAGAGGCAATGGAACGGAGATAGATAGATAGATAGATAGATAGATAGAGAGAGAGAGAGAGATGGAATGTGTAATTACGTTGGTAGAAAAAGAGGCAATGGAACGGAGATAGATAGATAGATAGAGAGAGAGAGAGAGAGAGAGAGAGAGAAAGAGATGGTGTGATTATGTTGCTGAAAAGACGGAAAAGAAACGGAGAGAGAGAGAGAGAGAAAGAGAGAGAGATTACATTACGCTGGAAAGCGTAAAAAGGAAGAAAGAAAGAAAGAAAAAAGAAAGAAAGAAAGAAAGAAAGAGAAACCGACAGAAATAGAATGAGAGCGACGGAAAGAGAGAGGGTGTGATTACATGACTGAGAAGAGGGAAAAAGAAAAAGAGAATGAGACAGAAAGAGAGTGTGTGTGTGAGAGATAGAGAGAACTGGGGAAAAGAGAGAGTTGGGGAGAGAGAATGATCTTGGAACTGTAGGAAAGAAAGAAAGAAAGAAAGAAAGAAAGAAAAAGACAGGGACAGACAAATAGAGAGAGATAGAAAGAGAGAGGGTGTGATTACATTGTTCGGAAGAGGGAAAAAGAAACGGAGAGAGATAGAGATAGAGAGAGATAGAGATAGAGAGAGAGAGAGAGAGTTGCAAGAGAAAATATACAAGCAGTAAAACTCTGTCAAAATATTATGCAATTCAAAATCAGAAACCAAAACACAACAAAAATTAATAAAAAAAAAACAGCAGAACTTCTGGCAATACCTGAAAACAATGTGACATTTACCCAAAGAAAGCGGCAATAATTATGTTTTCAGAACAAGATAAATCCCTAAACAAACGATTGAAACGCATTTTCAAATATACCAGTGGTTCTCAAACTATTTTAGGATTTTTTGCATGGCGGTCTCTTTATAATGTTTTAGATGGATCGCGGACCCTTTTATAAAAATCACAGTTAACATATGGGCGACTGAAAGAAGACATTTTTGGTTAAACAAATATTTATTAAAAAAATAACAACTTAAAAAATATTTATTCAAAAAATGGCAACCAATTTCTATTAAAACAAAAACAATTTTCGGAAATCAATCATTCATTGCGAAAATGGCGACCTTAAACATCAAAAGTACATTCGATGGGATGGGCGCATTTGCTTGGCCTCAACCAGTTCTTCTAGATTTGGCTTTGTTTTGGCGAGTGCCACTCTCATGTCATTTGTTTCTTCTAATATGTATCGGGACTTTGCGGTCCCCTCGAAACCCATTCCCGGTCCCCTAAGGGACCGCGGACCCTAATTCTAGAACCGCTGCTATATACTAAACAGATGTGGAAAAAAAAAATTGAAAAGATTAAAATTTCAGTTCCTCCTTTCCTTCGTGTGGATCCATCAACGGAAACATCTTTTTAGTCCAATGAAATCCCAAAGGACAAAACGAATCAGACAAAAGGATTTCCATTTTCCCATGAATTTTCCTAACACAGAATTTGTACAAAGTCTGGTAAAAAAAACAAAAACTTTTGAATTTATATTTCCCGCTCAAACGAATATCACATAGGCAAACTCCTTTCTGCGCGTATTGCACAGTGTTGCAAGCTACGATCTAAATATATACATATAACAAAATATAGTGTTATGATAGAACTAAGTCATATTTAAAGCAGTCATTTGATATATGTACATAGATAGCAGCAACCAGCGACAATAGAGTCGAGGTTCCAACTGTCAAAATCTAGGCTATAAATAGATTCTGGCGACGGGTTCTTAAGCTGCAAGACCCAAAGAAAGCTTTGACCAATTACAGGGGAAAACAAATTCGTTCAAAAGAGGAAAGTTTTCAGACAAATGTTTTATTGTTGGCATTTTTTCTATATGTAAAAAGAAAAAATGCAATAAACACCTTTAAAGTTTGCATTGTAGCATTAAAGACACAGAGATGGTCATCATTTAAATTTATATTTAAGCCGATATATTTAAATTTTCAATTTAGCCTATCAACCGGTTCTCACTCCTCTTTTGAACCGGAGTAGAGGTTTATCTCTTATTTTTCTGTTTATGATTGAGTTTCCGGTTCCTTCCGGAGATTTAAATACTCTTCCTTTGCGTCTTAGTGACATTATAGCCTTGTTTGGGGTTAATTTGTTGAAAAAAATAATTCATCAAAATAAATTACTTTTACGCTACTTACAACTACATCATGACCCAAAAGACTAAATTAAAATTCCGTTCTGATGAATTTTATTCCAAACACCAAAGTACGGATAGAAAAAGTGAATAACCTGGAAACCGAATTGTTTGCAAGTCTGTAAAATATGTCAAGCTTCATATTTGACTGGCTTTGAAGGGCAGGAATCAAGGGAAACATTTTGAATGAACGAGAATGTATTTGAAAACTGACTTCAATGTTGTTCGTTTGAGTGACGAGTGCCGAGCTAGCTTTGATCGACCGGATGACTGGAGTGTGGACTGGGTTACAAAAAAAGAACAGCTTCCTGTACGACTTCGGCGTCAGCATGGCGATAAAGATGTTATGTTTAGGGCTGAAATTGTCGGAGACGAGGTAGATGGGTTTTGGTATGTAGACGATGAAAAGTAAAAATGACTCCCCAAGAATATATTACATTTTCGAAAGGCAGTTTTCTGCGTTTGTTTATAAGAATTCTGTCGGTTTACGTACGAATCTTATCTACATGCAGGACAACGCCTCTTGGAAGAGTGAGCATGCAAGAATCGACTACCTAACTAAACGAATGGGATTTACAAATGATAGCTTAATAGATTGGTCAGAATTATGATTCCCGAAATTGAATATTTTTTTACGTTGATTTATAAATTTCAGTATTTGACTTGTTTAAGTTTACTTTGTCGTGTGATAATAATGCAAATATTTAATAAAAATATTGATATTCTTTTACTGTAACAGAATTAAAAGAAAAGGTATTGAGAATCTTTAAAGAATATTTGAAAACGAATATTATAGGAACACGAAAAACACCTTTTACAAAATAACACATGACATACATTAGTTGTTCGCCGTAACAAAACTGTTAAAAGAGAAAACAATTGACTAATAATTTTAGAAAGTGCTTTAGTCGCAAAATCATTCACAATAAATTTATGTCCAGATTCTTTTAATGTTTCATTATTATTGGGGGATCTTCTATTATCACAATGTGGGATAATTAATAACAAATGTGATGGAAATATACACAAAAAGATGAAAAATCTAAATGAAATCAGCTCCATTAATTCTAAGCGTCACCCTTTCTTTCTTGCGCATGCGTAGTCGCATCAAACTAAATATAAAGTCCGATGATGTCCTAAATGTCGAAACAGGTCACGCGAAAATTTTTTCACTTCGTCGAACTTATATATATATATATATATATATATATATATAAATTTCAATAACAGTTTCTTGAAGTTAAGTATAAGTTTTTGTTTTTGTTTTCATTTTCTCTAGAACATCGTCTTGTTTAGACCTTCGGTCCATGGTATTTTCACCCTTTTTCTGTAGAACAATATTTCGGTTGCTTCAAGTCCCTTCTTCACCTGTGAGGAAATTGTCCAGCATTCACTGCCATGTAGGAGGATTGATATGATGTAAACGTTCAGTAATCTTTTCTTTGTTTTTAACGAATTGTGTCCTTTTGTAAATACTTTCTTTAGTTTGTGAAAAGCATCTAATGCTATCCCAGCGCATAATGGGCACCTCGGCGTGGTGTAATGGTTAGCAAGCTGGGCTTGCTGAGTAGTGAGTTCGATCCTCACTGGGTACCCCGTAGTTTCGGCTTTGTGCCACATCAAAGCGGCGCTTAGAGAATCAATTATCCCAGTGCATCTTCGGATCTCAGTGTCACACATTCTGTCCTCTGTTAAAACACTTCCTAGGTATTTAAATTGTTATACTTGTTCGATTTTGGCATTTCAAATTGGAAATTTGCATGTTGGGCTGTTCCTTTTTCAACAATTCATGCATTCAGTCTTCTTGCAATTGACAATTAATGCTTTCTTCTTGCTTTCCTTTGCTACTCTCTGTAGAAGTTCTTGTAGCTTCCTTTCTGTGTCTGCTATCAACACTGGGTCATCTGCATGTCTTATGTCGTCAAGACTGTGGCTGCTTATAATGAATCCTGATTGGACTTTTAGTTCTCTCAGAATTGTTTCCCTGTTATCGATGAATAAGTCTGGTGAGAAGACATATCCTCGTCTTACACATTTCTATTTTTGTATATCTGATGCACTCAATTTCTATCCCTATGCAGATGGGTTGCTGCTCCTATAAGTTCTGGATTGTTTTAATATCCTACCCAAATATGTCAAGCTTACCTTGCAGTTCCAACACTTCTTTGTGACGTACAAACTCTTTTGCATAATCTATAAAACACATTTACATTTGTATTGCTATTTCTGACCATGAATATAATTTCTTGTTATTAGGTTGTTACAAAAATAATGGCTGCGCGTCGTGTTGTATTTTGAAAAGCCACTTTAACATAGTTGTGACACGATAACTAGGCATATATGTATTTTATTATAATAGATTAAAATAGAAAATGGTTAAGAATAGAAAATAGTTTAAAAACATATTTAACAAAAGTGAAAAAGAAGAGGAAAAAATAAACGCTTTTTCTTTTATGAGGAAAATTGTGGAAGAGACAACGGTATCCGATTACTGTTTTAAATCCTACCACTCTTCCGGTAAATATTTGACTCAGTGATTTAATGTGATAAAGAGATAAGTTCAGGAGATAAAAGTTCAGGAGGTGCGTTTCTCGAATGACCAGGTCAAAGGCTGTGTTTTACTGTATCTTGACCACACATTAAGAATTTTCCGGCGGAAGCTTTATTAAGATATAAAAAAAAAGATAACTGAAATTTCAGACTTACAGTCGCCAATGTTTATCACCGGTGGTCTAAAGCATTTCCGGATTTCCGGATTCATTTTAAATAAATAGTAGAGTAAAGTGAGGGAGTCAATGAAGGGAGTTCAGCCGGGCGCGTGCTTGAAGAAGAATCTCCGTTCGTCTTGTTTCGGTCAGTTCGGATTTATTGATCTCCATTAATTAGAGTTAGATCTGTGTGTCACATTCGCCTGCCCCAACCGAAAAGGCTAACTCTAAACGAAATAAAGCATCCTTTCGACTCATCAAGTTGTGGAAGTTCGTTCCTTATAGTTCAATCTTGTACCCCCAGCTTGAGGCTCCGACATTTTCAACAAACTCCCGGCAAACATCACAGCGTGGAGAACTGCCGCCGGAGAAATTGTTAGGACCGACCGTTGGGGTGTTACATAGTATTCACGGTATATATTGGGTAACCCCCCCCCACCCCAAACGGGAACTTTTTAACAATCCAATAAAACCAAGAGAGATGAAAGAAAAATATTTTATTCAAAGTAATTGAAACCTTAAAACATGCCATTTAAGAAACAATAATGGAATTTTCATTTTCTAAAAATTACGTCTTGTAGATGGCTTCTTCCTGTACGAATGCATTCTTGAAATTTGCAGTGACAATGACTGAGATCCCCTGTTCATTTTCAAAAAAATAAATTCCGATGATCCCATGTAATGAAACAGCATACCATACTGTCACCTTACTGGAATGAAAAGGGCGCTCATGAACTTAATTAGGATTTGTGTCTGCCCAGTAACGGTAGTTCTGCTCATTCACATAACCCGTGAGATGAAAATGAGCCTCACCTGACATCCATAACTTGCTTAGAAATTCATCTTGATGCATGGTTACTGAAATGGCAGTGTGTTTACTTCGTGAGGCCAGTGTTTCGCAGTGCTGCCACTTGCTCATGTCTGCCAATACACACTTAAAAAATTCCCGCTTTTTTTTGGTCACCCTGTATTAGGTGAATTTTGTATACATAATAGTTAATGCGTGATCTTTAATAATTTTAAACTGGTTTTCATACAGAAATTTTCTTGAAGCATAGAAGCCCTTAATTATCAACATGAACTTCGTTTACTTTACTTGCATGGGTTCAAACTTGGACACAGTGTCTCCCAAACTTGGACACAGTGTCTCCCAAACTTGGACACAGTGTCTCCCAAACTTTTGCAGATATCAATTTTTATTATGGTAGAAACGATGATCAAACAGTGGGAAATCGAGAAAGGCTGTAGGCTTGAACGTCGTCAGCGATTGGCAAGATCAGCTCAGGCTAGAACTTTGTCGGCAGTAACGTCTTCAGCGTCTGGCATGAATGTCACAGGCTGGAACGTCATCCGAGGAGGACAGGCTCGGCTGAGACCTAGCACGAACGGGACACGGCAATTGGACTTAAACAGTCGTCACCTTCTTTACTGTCTCAACTGCGCATAACGGGATCTCAGGCGGACTAGACCGTTCCACATTCGAAACTCAGTCAAACCTAAATTGGGACAGGCTGCTAATTAAAACGTAATCGTTCCAGGAATCAACCGCGCGTAACGGGGTCGCATACACCTAGCTGGAGGTAGCCGGAGATCGGAAAGTGAGTATTTAAGTAGTGTACATATAGTTCACAGATACTACACTTTGATCATAATAATTTACAAATGTGCCACAAGGGCTAAAAGATGGGGTAGGTGTAGATTGGGTCCTAAGCTAAACCTAGCTAGTCTCTTCCGCTGACCTATTCTCTTTCACCATAACGCGTAAACACATAACAAACACCTTATTCCGATAAAGAGAGTCGCACCCTTTTCTGCCCTGATCTTCATACCCACACCAAGATTAGCATAACTCCGAGCAGACATATTGACGTTGGAACAAATGGTACTGACTTCCAGGACAAAGAATTTCCGTCCAAGAAGCCTTCAATCAGGCTGCATAACGGGCGTACGACACGGCAGTGAAAGAAGTCATGTCTTTCGGACTCTTCCCAATCACCGCAGCGCACGCACACAGCCGAAATGGCCAGCCACACTACGCAAAGATTCTTGCTGATCCAGAGATCCTCTCGCATCACCAGCCAAGTAAGTGATGCCTCATTGTTGTTGAGACATTTCAACCTGAGCGCCCAAGGCGAGGCGGAGAGAAACTTCTCATCCGTAAGGCCGGGCTTGTCAGAGAGTTTGACTTTGGCAGCACCTCTCTCTATCATACGATACAATGCCTTCGGAGACAACGACTGGGTGTCAGAGAAGCGACTCTTCACCCGTAAGAATCAGCTTAGCGCGTCACCACATTCCTTGTTGCAGGAGCATTCGTCTTGGGGAGATCGCTTGGCCTCCTCTTCGCCCGTATGCACACTTTTCAAGGACGGAAAAAATTGGCGGGTGTTCTCTTTTCAGAGTCCGCCTTCTTCCCCTTTCTCTTGCATACACATCCGACCCAGGAAGTTCAAACAGGGAATGTGTTGGCGGGTCTCAACGCTTAGAAATCTCAGACTGCCTTCAGCAGGATAAAGGCAGTAGACCTGATTATTTACAAGGAGAGACTTGTCTCACCAGCGGAAGCTAGAGAAGTCTCCAACGAATTCAGTTCGTTCGATAGACGACAGTGGAAGAACGGAGAGCCAGTAAAGGATGAGAAGGTACATGGGTAAGCCACACACTTCCGCTCTCCCCTTTAAGGAATGTTCTGGGTCCAGGCCAATCCTATTTGTCCAAGTCCATGCTGCCTGCCCTAGATGTTCATTTCTAAACTTGTCGACCAATCACGAAATGGTTTCACGTCATAATTACCCAATCTAGCTCCACTACGATGTAAATTGAGATCAAGAACGGCGTTCCAATCACCCATTAAAACTACCTGTAGTGACGTATAGAAAAACAGCTCGACCCGCTGAAAAAAGGACGCACGCTTCGCGCGGTTGTTGGGCGCATAAACCCCGATGAAGCGAAGAGACTTACCTTTTATGCTGACGTCAAGCACACAAAATCTGTCCTCTGGATCCGCGAACACAAGGGCAGGTGTTGCCATCAAGGACCTGCTGATCAACCAAGAAACTCCTCTGGAGTGGCTATCAAAATAGGCTAAAGAGAGGCGGAATCTCATCGACAGAATATCATCACAATCGCTGGCAATCAGATGGGTCTCCTGTAAACAATAGACATTCACTCCGAGATGCTGAAGGTCGCGTATAAACCTCGTCTGCGTGACTTCAACCTCAGTAATTGGCAAGTCAACGTTGCTAACCAAAAAGCCATAGTTAGACACTTTCCTTAGATTGTTGTTTTTTTATGATGTCGTCCCCGCATTTCATCATGGCAAGGAGGACTCATTTGGTTTGTTCTCTCTTAGCCATAATCCTTGGCCTTCTCTTCGGCTATACTGGTCACTCTGCAGATGGCCTTTCCCGTGTCGTAGGGAAGTTTCGCCTTTTTCCCTATTGCTTCCAGTCTCTAGACTTCTTGTCCTATCCAGGTCCACCTTTAGTTCTTTTATCTTTTGAATTTTTTTTAAAAGACGGGTCAGTTTGTGTCAAAGGTCCTGTGGTTAGGTCGACCTTGCTATTGCATGGTGTAAAGTTGACGGTTTCTGGGAGCACACACAGCTTGTCGATAACGACCACCAGCTCCCGGATTTTGTTTTTGCCTTTGCCCACAGCCTCACATTACCTTAGCGCAGAAGCATATTGGATGCAATTTTTTCCTGATTGCTGGTCTTTGGTCGGAGTGGGTATTCGGTCGGTGGCAAGTTGGCAGGTTGTGAACCAGTGGTCTTTTTATCTGGGTATGAAGGGGCCGGATGGCCAGTCTTGCCGCACCGCCAGCATGCAGGCTTTCTGCCAGCTACGATTACTGGCACTGAACGACCTCCAGTATCCAAAACGTTGGGAATAGAACTGAAGACTTGCATAGATAGCATAATGATGACGCTCCATGCTCCAAGCTTGTGGCCCAAGGAGACGCTGAGGATCTCCTCAAACTGTTTGAAATAAACAGCCAGAGCCTCACCTTGAGATGCTAGTTGTCGGGGTTGCTGGCTTCCTGGGTGGTTGCTGACATATTTGGGTGGGTGCTGGTCTTGGCTGATGACATCCTTGTGAATCTGGTCGTCGGGTTTGCAGAATTCCTAGGGCGGTTGCTGCTCGTTGGGGCTACTCACTTCCTGGGATATCGGCTGCTTCTCGGGACTGCTGGCATCCTGGGTCATAAGGCTTTTCCTCGAGGCTCTTCCTCGGGGCATGCTGGCTTCCTGGAGAGGCTGGTTGTCTGAGCTGATGGGTCTGATAGTCTGATCGGCTGGCTTACTTTATTAAAAATAAGAAAATACATTTATTTTTTATTTTCTTCACTTAATTCTGTAAAGTTATCGTTGATACCTTTCTGTGTTGACGATCAATGCTATTGTCATCTGCATATCTTATAATTATGGCCGACAATAATGAATCCTGGTAGGACTTCAAATTATTTTAGAATCGCCTTACCGTAGAAGGTTAATAAATCCGGTGAGACGACACATCCTTGTCTTACGCCTCTTTTCTATTTTTGTATCTTTGCAACTCATTTCATGTCCGTATGCAGGCGGTTTACTGACAGTGTAGGTTCTGGATTATTCTAATATAAAACACAGGTACACATCCTTCTGCATTTGTATTTCTTTTTCTGATAATACACTGTGTATAAATATTTTAGGATGTGCGTTGTGGTACAGTGGATATAAAATCGGAACGACAAATCGGGGTGCCGAGTTCGAATTCCAGTTGAATTCCTTCCATTCACTTAAGCACAAATACCCTTGAGAATGTATTAATCCGTCTCTTCCCCCAGTTATGGGTTAAATAATAGGAAAGATTGGGTTCTATAGCCTTGGCTTGCAACGAGTCTACCGCAGAAAGCAGTGGCAACCTACTGCGAAATAATATTCTGTCCAGTCAGTCATGTCTCTTTCGAGACATGATCGCGTAAAGCGTGTATTACGCATGGCACTTAACTGACTGACTAAATATAATAGTTGTAAACATGATCAAGGCTAAAGTGGGAATCAGTTTTCTATTGTTATGAAGTAATAAACTGATCCCCCACTAATTACTACTTAATAATATAATACATCTCTTCTCCCTCTAGCCATGAGTCAAATAACAGGACAGATTGGGTTCTATAGCCTTGGCTGGCAACCAGTCTACCGCAGAAAGCAATGGCAACCTACTGCAGGATAATCTTCTGCCCAGTCAGTTATGTCTGTTTCGAGACATGATCGCCAAAATTGCGTATCACGTATGGCACTGACTGAATAAATATTACATTGCTTGTTTCAGTGTCCTTAACGAAACAGCATGTTTCTTGTCCTATTTTCAGTCTAATTCTGATGTGCGCTCTCTTCATCAGACGATTAGTTTCGTTATATGACTCATTAAGCTGATTTTCCGACGGAGTTCGCATTCGTGTGCTCCTGGTTTCTTAGGCAGTGTTATGAAAATAGATCAACTGAAGTCTTCCGATATATCACCACTGTTGTATATTTCATTTATTATTTCTCTAATCTTGTCTATGCCACAATTATCTAAGGATTCCGTCTATTTCTGTTGCTTTGTTTTAGTTCAATGCGTGAGTGCGCATTTGAGCAGCAATCTTTAATTGATACAAAGTTGATTTATGACAACAGAATTTTCTTTGCCTTTAGCTAATCCACTGATTGTAAATAATATTTAAAAAGCTGTGATCGAGCACTTTCAACCGAAGTTGTAGTCCTTTTAGAAACCGTGGAAGGGTGTTTCTGCATATATGTGAGACCCCGTCTTTTTATTACATATTACAATATATGCATTGACAGATAGATCATATCAATCCAATATTTTCTGTTCTGTAGAAATTCCGTTATCACTTTCGTGTGGTTGAAACGTCGTGACTCGGTATTGATATTTTCCATGGCAAATGTTCATGGCTGCCACAGTCCTTTGTTGCTCCAGTATGGACTTTTATAGCTTGGACAAGCACATGTCACATACACACGATGGAATCATCCTCCCCTTCGTATTCAAGTAGAAAGAAAGAATGAGTGGCTCTTGGGCCTTGTATTATGTGAACGTTTACTTAGAAATGTTTTCCGTAAGGTTTGTCTTTCTCCTCACTAATGTCTTTCCATTCTCTTCCATTTCCATTAACCCTTGAGCCTTAGTGGTATCAAGACTTTGCTAGTCTGAAATGATTACATATATATATATATATATATATATATATATATATATATATATATATATTGTAACAAAGTTATAGAACTCGTAGGTTTTTTTACCTGCTCTTCATGCATTTACTTTTATAAAGAGTGCTCGATACAACGTAGAGCATTATATTTTAATGGTTGTTACAATGATTTATAAATTCATAGTATCACTACACAAAATTTTTCGCGTTTCGAAGCTCCTATGTCCGCTTCTCATCAGGTGATTTTTTTTTTCAATTTATCACCCGGTGAAAAGCGCACATAGCAGCTTCGAAACTCAAAAATTTTTGTATAGTGATACTATGAATTTATAATCCATTGTGACAACCATTACAATATATATATATATATATATATATATATATATATAAAGTACGTATATTGTGGCAGCATTTTTTCTTTTAAACACGTTGTATTAAACGATAGAGACAACTTAGTCTTGCAGATTTTCTCTTGTATTTTCTCATATTTTCTAATGAGGCTTTTTATTTAACATATGGTCAATATCTGCATAAATATAATTTGGAAATAAAAAGCCTCATTAGGAAATATGAGAAAATACAAAAGAAAAACTACAAGACAAAGTTGTTTCTATCGTTTAATACAACGTGTTTAAATATATATATATATATACAGTCACTCTCACACCGGCGTTATGTGGCTTCCTCGTGTCTCTTCTATAAATAATTTCACGGCCTCTGCTCCAATGAACTTAGATCACTGGTGCCCCCTAGGTAGGAATTTGCAAGAGATACTAGATTAGCAACTAGGTCCCATCCTTTTACAGTGAAACAGATAAAATGTAACCGCAATTTCTACTCTAACAGTTTCTTTTCTCGCACTTCCCGCCTGTGGAATTTCCTTCCACATGCTTGCTTCCCCGACAGCTACAATCTCCAGGAATTTAAATGTAAGGTCAACAGACACCTCTTATCAAACTAACTCGCATCTATTCTCTCAAACACTCTTTCCATCTACTCAACCCTCATCCTCGGTATCCTCATCAGTCTACCATCCTCCTTCCGACATTTCCTATAACTAACCACTCGTTCTCATCACTTTCCCCTATGTAACCCCCTGCGCAATAGTGGCAGTGGAATGCCTTGCTTGGGGTGAAATGATTAATATATATATATATATATAGAGAGAGAGAGAGAGAGAGAGTGTGTGTGTGTGTGTGTGTGTGTGTGCGTGTGTGTGTGTGCTTTAACTATGAGCTGAATATTCTTGATAACGATCTATTTTCTTTTGCTTTGGGCACGTAAATCAGAAGTTGTGTGAGTGTGGATGAAAAAAAAAAAAGGACCCTTTCGCCAATCATCCGGAACTCATTTATTCTTTGACCTGACATTAAAGTATGAAACTCATTCACTGTGTCTACTAAGTAACAAAAGAAATCAAACTTCAGTTGAAACTCGTCGACAAACAACGCTATTTAGACATGCTTCAATAACAGCCCGTGTGCAAGAATGGAAGATTGAAGATCCTTGATGATTTACGGCAACTTGTTAACCAGATACAACAATATGTATTGTAAAAGTGCATCATATATACATTTTACATTCAACAATTCATTTGTTATAAATATGTTTATATATATATATATATATATATATATATATATATATATGTGTGTGTGTGTGTGTGTGTGTGTGTGTGTGTGCGTGTGTGTGCTCGCAAATGTATGTGCGTATTAGAACTTTGAACCTATGAACTATACTTCAGCTTTTATAGAAAGTAACAATTATTGTCTATTGATTAATATATTTTTCTTCAAATGAACACGTTCGGACGTTTTTAAACCATGTACATTAATAAACTGGGGCAAAGTAATCAACATTTTACACATTTTTCCAAGTGCAAAACCCAAAGAAATTTCACCTCTTGCTGCTCTATATATTTAATACTTTCAATATTTTTTCTCGCTTCCAAGCATTTAAAGATTCTACCTATATAGTCACCATCAATTTATTTAACGAACATATTTGGCTTTTTCCTTAAAGAAAAGTTTGAAAAAAAAAGAAAACAAGAAAGAAGCGAGACAGAGAGAGAAACATTAGATCGGAAGGGAAGAAAGAGAGAGAGAGAGAGAGAGAGAGAGAGAGAGAGGGAGGGGGAGAGAGAGAGAATGAACCGCTGATTTGCAAAGATTGTTTTAGTAAGGGTCATCTGTTTGTCTCGAGCAGAAAAAAATGATGACCAATTATGAAGTAATATGTTTATATTGGAAGGCAAAGAAAGATACCCGGTACTATTTGTCTGTTTCTTGTTAACAAATGGAATAAATGTATTTTGCGGTGCAGTGGATATCGTCTCAGAACGAAAAATCGGAGAGCCGTGTTCGAATTCCAGTTGAATTCCTTGCATTCATTTACGCGTAAATACCCTTGTGAAATGTATTAATCCGTCTCTTCCCTCCAGTTATGGGTTAAATAACGGGACAGACTGGGTTCTATAAGCTTGGCTGGTAACCAGTCTACCACAGAAAGTAATGGCAACCTACTGCGGGATAATATTCTGCCCAGTCAGTCATGTCTCGAAAGAGACACTTACCTGATTGACTGATCGAACATTTAAGATTTGGTATCATCTTATAATGTTAGCTTTCCTTCTCTTAGCTTTTGGGAGTTGGTCCCATATCCAAGCGTTTTCTATTTGGTCTCATCTTCAGGTATTTGACATTTGGTCCCATTTCCGAGTGTACGGTATTTGATTCAATCTCCATACATTTAGTATTTGCCGCTATCTCCCATCTTCAATCGTTTTAAATTTGGTCCCATCGGCAAGCGTTTGGTATTTGGTCCCCAAGAGTATGGGATTTAGTCTCATCTTCAATTATTGGGCTTTAAAGAATTTTTATGTTTAGTGCAATGGAATAATTTTAGACAACTTTTTACATTTAAAATTTACATTTAAAATCGTTTTAGATATTTCGGAAATCCTGTAAATATTTAAAAGATTTTATTCTTGAATAAATGTAACTACTTCTGGATGTTCCCATTTGCAATTTTATAGAAACTGATTTATAATCTCAGTATTTATTTAATTTATTTAATCTTTTATTCCTTTCACATGAATCATTTGCGGTTGGCATCGCCCATTGCTATATACAGTGTCTCGTTACTGTCATGTCAAGAGAATTGGAAGAGGCCATTTGAACAAATTACGCTGTTATCTATTTAGACAGTATTGCGCAGTCATCTTTGTTGGACTCAACTGTTTTTTTTGTATTTAGCCGAGACAGACGAGACTTGAAAGTTAACAAAACGTTTCAATTTGATACCATCTCAAGCCGCTTTGCATGTATGGAATAAAGTAAAAACCAAATAAACTGCATGGAATTAGGTTAATAACAAGATTTCATAGAATCGATTTAATTTTGGATGTCAACGGATCGCTTAATTTGTCATAGACCGATCTCCTTTGACAGTCAGCGTTGAAAGTACTGTATTTTTACTAAAATAATCCAACTCAGCCACCAGGGATAAATGATAGCAGCTAATATATATATATATATATATATATATATATATATATATATATATATATGTAAATATTAAGACAGACACGTTATTCCTTGGTTAAGCGGAAGTATAGGCCTATTTCAGGCGGACCTTCATCAGGTTCCGTAAAATCTTCTGTACAATAAAAACGGAAGCTGATGAACGTTCGCCTGAAATAGGCCTATACTTCCGCTTAACCAAGGAATAACGTGTCTGTCTTAATTTTTACATATATTCGCTCTATACGTATTTATATACCGATATATTTAGAACTCTCCTAGAGAGTTATCCTACCACTTTATGTACAGGATAGTCATTTGGATTCTTCTATATCTACACCATATATATATATATATATATATATATATATATATATATATCATAATGATAATCCACGTATACTGTCTTAATATGTATGGGAAAAACTACTAAAAAGTTGTAAGTTAAAAATGTATTTTTTAATCAGTATTTATTTATTTATATTATTATATATATATATATTTGATATTTCAGACCGGCCTCGGCCTTTCATCAGAAACAAATGATTTTAAAATTTAAACTAGAAGTGTCTGTCGCGAGAAGCGTCTGTCGCGTGATGTAAAAAGCAATAGAGTTTGAATATTTTTAAACGTAAACCTAACTTTAATAATACTTTTAAATGTTGTTTTAAAGAAAAAATCTTAAGTGTATCTAAAAAATGTTTAACGATTGAAATATTTATAAAGATTCAAAATACCTAAGTCGCTATTTAACCCTAGCCTATATCCATTTAATTTTAAAATCCAGTATTTTTCTTTTTTTTCTGCGTGAGTATGTGGAACTAAAATCGGAATCTATCACTAAACATTTGCAGTTTTCTAATGCGTGTCCTGATTGATTGAAGTGTTCAGCTATGGAGGAATAAGGTTTGTTTTGGCGTATGCTTAGTATATGATTATTAAAACGGAATCTAAAACTGTTTCCAGATTCACCAATATATCCACTATTTGGACATACTGAGCAGAAGAGAAAATATATTATATTTTGGCTGTCACAGGTGAGGCGTGGTGGGTGTAATTTGATGTTGGTGTTGGGTATAGAAAAGTACCGTTTACTAAATGTTTGCAAACTAAACAACGAGATTTATTGCATTTGTAATTACCTGATAGGTTTGTATTTTTTAGATATTTGGTAGAAGTGAGGATAGCTGATAGGTTGGGTGTTTGTTTCATTGCATTTATGGGTGATTTATCGAAAATGTCTTTGATCTTTTTGTTTGATTGGAGGGTCTTGTAATCATTTTTTAAATTTTGAATAAGTCTGTGGGAATATTGATTGTGGTTAAAAACCATGGGAATTCGGTTGTTGTTTTTACTTTTCTTGTATGTGAGAAGTGTGTTACGATTTATGTGGATGGTTTTATTTAGTGCTTCTTTTATTATTTTTATTGGGTATTTGCATTTTAGAAATTGCCTTGTTAGGTTGTTAATGTTGTATAGAAAATCTGGATGGTCTGAGCATATGCGTTTGATTCTTATAAATGAGCTGTATACGATGGATTTTTTAATTTAAGGGGATGACAACTGTTAAAGTGTAGGAATTTATGTTGGTTTGTGGGTTTGTTGTATAGACTGGTGGAAAGTGTATCTTTGTTTAATTTTATCATGATATCTAAGAAAGGGAAGGATGTGTATGAGTACTCCATCGTAAATTTAATTGTATTGTGGAAGTTGTTGCAGAAAGTAAAAAATTTTAGAAGTTTTTCTAATCCATGAGTCCATAATAAGAAAATGTCATCAATATATCTATAATAATATATATTAATGCAGGTTTCATTGAATAATATAGACAAGTTTTGTCTATTAATTTTGTGTAGGATCCTACACAAAATTAATAGACAAAACTTGTCTATATTATTCAATGAAACCTGCATTAATGAAAAAATGCTGCCAAAATACACACAATAATATATATATATATATATATATATGTCCACTAAATATCCAATATATCTAAAATAATATATATATATATATATATATATATATATATATATATATATATATATATATATCCACAAGAAACAAGAAACAGACATATAGTGCCGGGCTTCTTTCTTTGACCAATTTAAACATATTACTTCATCTATCTATCTATCTATCTATCTATCTATCTATCTATCTATCTATCTATCTGTCTATCCTTAATCTGTAAACAAGTTCTACTATATATATATATATATATATATATATATATATATATATATAAATTAAAAAAGGATTAATTCAATGATGTTGAATGACCATTTCGATATGAAAATCCCCACGGGGGATAACACATCACCTCAGCAACAGAAAAATCCTTTCAGAAAATCTTTTCTGTTGCTGAGGTGATGTGTTATCCCCCGTGGGGATTTTCATATCGAAATGGTCATTCAATATCATTGAATTAATCCTTTTTTAATTTTTATTTGCTCTGTAAGATTTTATTACATGTAGCTCTCTTCCTGTATCATCTTTTAATATTAAAATAAATTTTTTAATATTAATTAGGATCGGGTTTTTGGAATTTACCTTCCTGCTTTTTTCGCTTGGATTAAAGTATCTGAATTAATATATATATATATATATATATATAGTGTTGAGCTGTGATGAGGTTTAGTGCTATGATTGTTGTTTTTCAGTCGTTTACCGATAAAAAGATATTTTGCCAAGTAGTTTTTTGTCATAAAGTGCTCGATATTGAGACAGAGATAGAGCGTTGATAGGATTAATGTGGAAAATTTTGTCACTTAATTAAGCAGAGTCATGCCGACTTCGAAGATTCGTGAAGTTGTAGCGGATCAAATACTACCAATTTTTCTGTGAAATATTAAGGAAATAATATTAGGACCATGAATAAGTTCTAGCTGTTTTCCAACAGATGGCGTTCCCAGAACTGCGTCTATGCAGTTTCAGGTGGCAACACATCTATAAGGAATAACTATAAGCAAGCTTGAAATTCAGTGTATGTTATTTCGCCGAACTATAAACAACTTTGTTTTTCATAGCGTTAATCATGTCAGATTTCGTGCCAAAGAAAAAGTGGATTTGTGGGGAATTTTATTGTACTACTTTTTTCAAAAGAAAGCACACAGAATTCTTGATGAGTCTAATGGCGACCATGTTATGCCAGAAACAACATGCAGATATTGGTTTAGACGCTTCAAAAATAATGATTTTGACGTTGAAGATAAAGAACGCTCTGGTGCACTGAAAAATTCTGGAGACATTACTTCATAAAGAATCATGTCAGGCTCAAGCTGAACATGCAGAATCATTTGGAGTTGATCACACAAGAGTTTTGAAATGTTTTAAATTATTAGGAATGGTTAAAATGCAAGGACATTGGTTGCCGTACGAGGTGAAGCCGGGCGACATCGAACGGGGTCTTGTCACGTGTGAACAGCTGGTTGAACGGCAGAAAAGGAAAGTTTTTTTTTCATCGTATCGTGATGAAAAGTGGATACACTGCGATAACCCTGAGCGTAGAAGATCGTGGGGGTAAGCCCGGCAATGCACCAATATCGGCGGCAAAGCCGAATATCCATGGTTTGAAGTTTCTGCTCTGCATTTGGTGGGATCAGCTGGGTGTAGTTTATTATGAGCGGCTCAAACCGACCAAAACCATCACGGGTGATCGTCGCTATCGACTACAACTGATGCGTTTGAGTCTAGCAATGAAGAGAAAAAACGGCCGCTATACGAGCAGAGATATGACAAAGTGATTTTGCAACATGACAACGCTAATCAACATGTTGCAAAGCTGGTATAAAACCTACTTGGAAACGCTTAAATGGAAAGTCGTACCCCACCCGCCGTATTCACAGAATGTTGTCTCGTTCGATTATCACTTGTTGCAATAGACGGCACATGTCCTGACTGAGCAGCATTTTTATTCTTATGAAGATGCCAAAAAACAAAAAATGACGACTCGTGGTTAGCCTCAAAATACGTGTCGTTTTTCCGACGTGGAATTCAAATACTGCCAGAAAGATGGGAAAAAGTAGTGGCTAGCAATTAACAATAATTTCAGTGACATGTTTCTTACTAATTTTTGTAAACAAAACATTACTTTTCATGAAAAATCAATAAGAACTTATTCAAGGTCCTAATAATTATATAAATTATGAGGAGCTTGAATTATATATATATATATATATATATATATATATATATATATATATATATATAAAACTGGGGTGCCCTGATAATTATGGTCGGTAGTATATATATATATATATATATATATATATATATATATACTACCGACCATAATTATTAGGCCACCCCAGTTTTTTTTAAAGGAATTGATATAATTCATACTATTTTTAGTACTTATTGCCAAATGAAAATAGAATGTTTCTTTTGTCATTATTACTTTGCAAAATATAGGAAGCAAATATGAACTCGTCCAAATCACCCTAAATTTTCTTCATTCTTTCATTGACGAAACTGCATTATAGGTAATTTTATAAATATTTATAAATTCATTTGATGCACATGTTATTGTGCAATATTAGCAAAAGAACCATTCTATTTTCATTTACAATTATTTACTTGACAATAAATACTAAAAAATAGTATGAAATACATCACTTTTTAAAAAACACTTGGGTGGCCAAATAATTATGGCCGGTAGTGTATATATAAAGTGAAGGACACACACACACACACACACACACACACACACACACACACACAAACACACACACACACACACACAGAGCGAGAGAGAAAGAGAGAGAGTTATTGTAGGTTATCTAAAGACAAGAAATAGTACCAGATTTTAATAATATTTTTGAGATCGTATAGTGATACAAGTTTTACTGATTAGCTTATAATTGGATGAGAAGAGGTAGGTTCCTATAGTGTATTTGCGCGTAAGTGACTACAGTGAACCCAACTGGAATTGGAACTTGACTCTCCTATTAACAATTCCGAGGCATTATCAATTACACCAACCGCGCATCCAAGCTTACAGCATCTGGTACTTCCAAGCACTCAGCAATGTAGCTACTAACCAAACTCGATTTTGTTTAACTTCGGTGGTCGTATGGGAACCGGTGTCTCAACGTGATGTGGCCGCAAGCCGGAGTGATACATTATACTGACAGGCTACGAACATAGTAATCAGATATAGATAGACAGATAGGTATCTATATTATGTGTTATCTGTAGAGTTAATGTTCCTGGTTTAATACTTGCAGCCCTATAACTCTAAGTTAGCGTGCTCTTCTGAAAAGCCACCCCGATTCTCGTTACTGCCTCTTCCAGCCAAACAAGATGCAGTCAATCAGTTGTCAGCGACAGAGCGATAGCAATCAAGACAAACGAAAGAAATCTACCCAAGATGAATGAGCCTCGTTCCAAACTCGTGGTGTTGGTTGGGAGAGAACCTGAAGAATTACTTTTTCGTCGTTTCCCTGATCTTATCAGTTTGCTCGACGGTGCGGAGTTCGGTGCTATTTTAATTGGCATGATTGAGCTGTTGCCTCTAATCTCGGCAAATCTCATCCTCTCTTGAACAACTGTGTGCGGTTTCATTTCAGTGTGCTTGCGAGCCAATAGACTGTTACTTTTTCATTTCATAGACTCTGGCGGATGTGATGGGCTAGGGACATACAAGCTGCCCCCGAAGACTGAAACATTTCTGCATGAAATTAAAAAGAAAATTAGACGGGGGTGTAATTATACGAACCTGCCACCTGGAATATATGGACACAAACAGATTTAAAGTTTTGTCTCTTGCGATCCTCGATAGAATATTCAGACTAGTATCCTGATATTAGTTGTTTTGATCAGAATATTTTTTTGCCATGTTTCTTTCTGACCCTCCTCAGAAAATCATTAAGAAAAAATTATGAAGAGAATCTTTCATTTCTTACTTAATTTCATAGGTGGTGGTGGTGGTGGTGGTGGTGTGCCAAACTTCGTTAATCGAATTAAGAAAATTCCCAAATCTGAGCGACAAAGATTTCCAATAAGCCTCAAAATGTAATTTATACTAATTCCATTAATTGGTTCTTTGTTTTCAAACAAAGATAAAATACCGACTCTATAACCCGCTTCGTATATAAATTTGGATTGCCTAATTGTGAAGATATATTGGGGAAACGTATCGAAATTTTAACAAAAGTGCAATGGAAGTTATATATATATATATATATATATATATATATATATATATATATATATATACATTTTATTATAAACCAGTTTAGATTATTACAATGTGTAATACGTATTTTACCGCGTCCTGATGTTATTATCGCGGCTCGTCAGACCCAAATGGTACAACAATTGGTTCTCACAACAGTTAGTAACATTGAGTTCTCTTGAGTTCGTCTCTGTCGGAATTTACCTGGATTGTATACCAAGTGTGCTATATATATATATATATATATATATATATATATACTGATTTTACCGTTTACCGTTTTTTTTTTGAAGAACACTCACGTAACGTTGTTTTTTTGAACGCTCAGGTAGCAGTGAATTTTTGAACGCGCAATGAACTCAAGAGATTGATACAATCGTGGATGAAAACGCCATAATTCCTTGTAATAAAAAATTCCCTACCACATCAGCGTTCAAAAAAAAAAAAAAAACACCGTTACGTGAGCGTTCTTCAAAAAGACGGTAAACGGTAAAATTAGTTATTGCACTCATGATTGAAACCAAGTCGCGTAATAACTCGTTTACAATGTTCAAAAGTTCTTCAATATAATTGTATTGAACACTTTTTAATACAAATGTGCACTGGTCTAAACTTATTATGACCAGAATCTCAGTAATTAAACAATATATATATATATATATTCTTCATTTGTAAACGAATTATTACGCGACCTATGTTTCTACCATGTGGTGTCTTCAGACAATTTGCAAATACCCTGATGACAAAATAAAAATTCAAAAATTATACAATATAATTGTATGAAACACTTTTTAATACAAATGTGCACTGGTCTAAATTTTTTATGAGCAAAAACTAAGTAATTAAATAATCAATCAATTAATCAATCAATCAATCAATCAATCAATATATATATATATATATATATATATATATATATATATATATGACTGATTAATGATGGTATTAAACAACAAAAGAGAAAATGATAAAATAATATATATATATATATATATATATATACTAACAGTATAGCCCGGCGTTGCTCGGGTGTAATGAAAACTTTAAAACTAATCCATGGTCCTGACTCTTTGGAAGTTGGCACGAAAGACTAAAAAGCAATAGTTGTTTCCAGTTAAAGCGAAACCGTAGGCTGAAAGAAAAATTAAAAATGAATGGATGTAAGTCAAATTTTGATTTTCTGGTATCGATATCAAATAAGTTTTTTCGTCGTAAACTGAATTTTGAAGGCTAAATAAGTCCTCTGAGTAAATGGTTTCATGGCTGAGACTAAGAACTGCAATTATACCTACTTAGAGCCAAACCCGAAGCAAAAACTAAAATTAAAGGGCTTAAAAAAATACAGACATACTGGCAGATAAACGGACATACACTCAAACATCTTGCCTTATATATATATATATATATATATATATATATATATAATCGATTTTCTGCATTATTGTAGGAACTGCAACTATGAAACTTCTGAATATCGTTTCTTATGTCTTTGTCTATGAGTGTATCAAATTTGATTAAAATCGACCACTCCTTCTTTAAACCGATTTTTTTCGATTAACGATTTTCGATGTTTATCAGGGGTACCTCGACACAAGACCTAGCTAAGAACACTCGCAGACGCTTATAGTACAACTGTGTAAATTTTCAAGAAAATCGGTTTAGCCGTTTCAGATTCTATAGGCAACGGATGCACACACACACACACACACACACACACACACACACACACAGTTTCATTTATAAATAAGTTTATATATATATATATATATATATATATATATATATATATATATATATAAAAGTAACTGATTGTCAACAAAAGAGAAAATAAGAAAATAAGAAAAACGCTTTACAAACTCTTCAAACAACTAGATTTTGAGATAAAGTAGAAAAAATAGAAAAGTAGTCCAGCATTTAGATGTAGAATTAAATTTACAAACAGGCAACATCTTTCTATATATGAAAACAAACTCAAATTTAACGTACATAAACACAAGATCTAACCATCCCAAAAGTATAATCAAGCGTATTCACAAAGGAATAGAGCACAGGCTATCAAAAATTTCGTCAAACAAGACAATATTTGATGAAAATTAAAGACCCTATGAAGATGCACTAAAAAATCTGGCCATAAAAACATTTTAGAATACAATGCCTAGCCAACTTAACTTCGAAATAAAAAACAAAATAAGACAAATATTTTTAAAACTGATCGATAAACACTTTCCAAAAAGCTCGGAATTAAACAAAATCTTCAATTGGAATACAATCAAACTAAGTTATAGCTGTACCAGTAATTTAGAAAATTTCACAAAGAAACAAAACGCCAGAAATTTAAATAGCATTGTACAAAACAAGATCGTTAATAAGGAATGTAACTGATGGGACAAAATAAGTGCCGACTTCAAAGACTTTGTAATACAAATGAAGTCATTTACAAAGCAAAAGTACATGACTTAAATGGACAAAACAAAACATATTTGGGATTAATCAAAGATACATTTAAAACAAGATGGTTCAATCACAGGTCTACATTTAAAATAGAAAATTTAATAAATTGTATTGCCAATTGCTTGACGACACCACATGGTAGAAACCTAGGTTGCGTAATAACTTGTTTACAAATGAAATATATATATATATATATATATATATATATATATATATATATATATATGACATTGGATATTGATATCAAAACCCAGAAGTGACAGCAAAACAGATCTGTCTGCGGATTACTATATATATATATATATATGAATAGAATAAATAAAGAAGTAGGAAAATGTGTTTTTAATTTAACATGTTTCCCTTATAACAAGCTTCTTCAGTGATTTAATAAGGACGAATCTGAATCTGAAGAAGCGTGTTATAAGTGAAACATGTTTGATTAAAGACACTTTTTTCCTACTTGTTCTTTATATATTTTATTCATCTTGTCGGATTTCGATCCATAGATTCAATATATATATATATATATATATATATATATATATATATATATATATATAAAGGAATTAACCTTTTACTGCCTGAGGAGCCTTTGTTGGTAGGAATCATCCTAGAATAAAAGTGTGGTATTCCTTCATTCTAATATATATATATATATATATATATATATATATGTATGTATGAAGTATCAAGTCTTTTGATCTTTTCTTCGCGAAGATTAAAGGCATTGATTTACTTTCCCATATCAAGTCTTTCTTCAATATAATCGTATTTTCAGGTAACAAAACATTTTTTTCTTATTAAAAAGAAATTTGTGAAATAGGCGATAAAAAAAATGAAAAGTAGTCTTTAAGAACTAGCTGAAAGAAATGAGATAGACAGATAGATAATTAGAGAGAGAGAGAGAGAGAGAGAGAGAGAGAATAAAGATAGAGAGAATAGCGAGAGAGAGAGAGAGAGAGAGAGAGAGAGAGAATGGAGGGAGAGAGATATGTGACTTTTGGTATTTGGTCCATTAGTGTCATTGAAACACTTTTCTAAAGCGGGCATTTGGCAAATGAAAAAGGAAGAAAAAAAAATGTTTAATGGAGATTTTGATTAATTTCGTGTCTTTCTATGAAAATATTTTCTCATTTGTTTATCCACAAAAAGCTGAACGGTTCGTAAGATTTTAGAAATTGCAGAAAAACCGATACGCACAAGACAGGGCTACACGCACACGTCACACATCATACGCACATACCTTGTTGTTGCCTGTCTCTCTGAACATTATATATATATATATATATATATATATATATATATATATATATATTAATGCAGGTTTCATTGAATAATATAGACAGGTTTTGTCTATTAATTTTGTGTAGGATCCGTTCGTACCGTCTGATATACTTGATGGTGATATCGTTGAAAGACAACAAAAAATCACAGTAATTGTTGACCATGGTCCTGGAGCTCAGACTCTTTGGACGTTGGCACGAAAGACTAAAAAGCAATAGTTGTTTCCAGTTAAAGCGAAACCGTAGACTGAAAGAAAAATCAATGGATGTAAATCAAATTTTGATTTCCCGGTATCGATATCAAATAAGGTTTTTCGTTGTAAACTGAATTTTGATGGCTAAATAAGTCCTCTGAGTAAATGGTATCATGGCTGAGACTAAGAACTACAATTATACCTACTTAGAGCCAAACCCGAAGCAAAAACTAAAATAAAAGGGCTGAAAAAATACAGACATACAGGCAGATAAACAGACACACACACACACAAACAACTTGCCTTATATATATATATATTATCGATTTCAACTATGAAACTTTTGAATATCGTTTCTTATGTCTTTGTCTATGAGTGCATCAAATTTGATTAAAATCGGACCACTCCTTCTACAACCCGATTTTTTAGATTATCGATTTTCGATATTTATCGGGGGTACCTCGACACAAACGTAGCTAAGAACATTCGCAGACGCTTATATTACAACTGTGTAAGTTTTCAAGAAAAAAGGTTTAGCCGTTTCGGAGTCTATTGGTAACGGATACACACAGACACAGACACACAGACAAAGTTCCATTTATAAATAAGTTTAGATATAGAACCCGAGAATGTAAAGTCTGTGTTCAGATGATGGCTAGTGGTGTTGAGCAGCACACGCAATGGCCGAACTTCCAGTGTTGACCAAAATGTGAGTGTTAGTTGTGTGTTTTTATTTGTATTGCACAACGATATTTCTTTATACTCGATCCAAGTATTCAGAATTGTCAAGTAGGTTTTTTTGTTGTTTTTGGTGGGAAGATTGGATAAGAGAAAGCCGGAAACCACATCCTAAACAGGAAACAAGGGATGAGCCTCTTAACCTGTTCAATAGACGAGGGTGGAGTGTGAACCGGGTGACAGATAGATCTATCTACTCCAATTTTGCCATTAGTAGCAGACTGGGTTTAAAAATACTGGAGATAAAAGGGATCCACCTACAACTACAATGCTATCATTTAATTTTCACAACAAATAAATAAGTTTTTAAAAAATACATATGAAAAAAAATACAATTAAAATTTTAGTGGAAAACAAAAAAGTTGTACAATGGTTCTCAAAATATTTTTTCCAATGCACCCCTTGCCTTTGATTCGACTTGTGAGTGTTAAATTTTCCAATATTTTTTTCTCATTATGTGACCCGCAATTTTCAGGTTTCTGATTGTTGGAAACAACTTTTTTTCTTAAAGTTTTAAGAAAAACATTTAACTATCTGTGATATATATATATTTTATTTAATCCCTGTCAAGGTTGACATTATAAGGAACAGATTTTGATATTTACTGCTGACGAGGAGAGTAATTTGTTCACACTGATCGATTCACTTCTTTAACGATCCTTGCGGCATGACTAAAGAGATATTCAACAAAATATGTGACGACGTAACAGATATCCTGTGGTGCAGTGGGTATCGGCTCGGAACGAGAAATCGGGGTGCCGAGTTCGAATTCCAGTTGAATTCATTAACGCGCAAATACCCTTAGGAAAGGTATTAATCCGTTTCTTCCCTCCAGTTATGGGTTAAATAACAGGACAGATTGGGTTCTATAGCTTTGGCTGGCAACCAGTCTACCGCAGAAAGCAATGGCAACCTACTACGGGATAATCTTCTGCCCGGTCAGTCATGTCTCGAAAGCGTGTTTCACGTATGGCACTTAACTGACTGACTGATTAGTGTGAAGAGAAAATTTAACTCGACTTTGTGGACTTGTATGGACTTGATTTGCAGGTCTCTTGACTTATCTCATTAAATATATGTACACATACGAATGAATCTATCTCATTCGATGTACTAGCATTAGGAAATATATATGGGTGGTGGGGAGTTCTTGGCTTTGCTTCCTTTCCAAAATCTGACCAAATGACCAAACATTAAAATTTTTATAGAATTGATTCTTGGTTTGGCCGAGAATATTTCTCCTTAAGAAAAATTTTTTTTTATGCATATACGGTGTACGATAAATAAATTGTCGTTTAAATTAAGCAAAAGTGAAAATAACAATGAGATATCATTTTAACAGATACATCTACCAAAATGACACAAAAATATCTTGAAATACTAAAGAGTAAACGTATTCAATAATATCACCGTTGGTCTCAATCACGGCCCCCAGAAGACTTCGGAATCTCCTGTAACTATTCTGGATGGAGTAGATAGACTAAACTATCGCCCGGTTCACACTCCACCCACATCTATTGAACAGGTGAAGAGGCTCATCTCTTGTTTCCTGTTTAGGATGCGGTTTCCGGTTTTCTCTTTTCCAATCTTTTCACTCTTTTCTTTTTTTCTTTTTTTTTCAATTTGAGTAGATAGACTAAACTATAGCCCGGTTCACACTCCACCCACGTCTATTGAGCAGGTGAAGAGGCTCATCCCTTGTTCCTTGTTTAGGATGTGGTTTCCGGCTTTCTCTTTTCCATTCTTTTTACCATTACGTAGCCCCCTGTGCATCAGTGGCGTTATCGCCTTGCTTGGGGTGATATGATTAAAAAAAAAAGATAGTAACCTTGTTTAAGTTGGCAAATGCTGACATAATCCTTGCATACAATTCTTCTTTGGTTTTGCAGTGAGTTCTGTTGGACTCTCGATAAACAGCACCCCACACGTAATAATTAAGGGGGTTGCAGTCTGGGAATATGGGTAACCCGATGTAAGGAGTGATGTGGTTGAAGAAAGTGTCTGAGTTCTCCTGCTTGTTCCAATCACATATACAGGTCAAGACGCAAACATTTGCCAATCACATATACAAGCCAATACGTAAACATTTGCCAATCACATATACAGGCCAATACGTAAACATTTGCCAATCACATATACAGGCCAATACGTAAACATTTGCCAATCACATATGCAGGTCAATACGTAAACATTTGCCAATCACATATACAGGCCAATACGTAAACATTTGCCAATCACATATACAGGCCAATACGTAAACATTTGCCAATCACATATACAGGCCAATACGTAAACATTTGCCAATCACATATACAGGCCAATACGTAAACATTTGCCAATCACATATGCAGGTCAATACGTAAACATTTGCCAATCACATATACAGGCCAATACGTAAACATTTGCCAATCACATATACAGGCCAATACGTAAACATTTGCCAATCACATGTACAGGCCAATACTTAAACATTTGCCAATCACATATACAGGCCAATACGTAAACATTTGCCAATCACATATACAGGCCAATACGTAAACATTTGCCAATCACATATACAGGCCAATATGTAAATATTTGAAAATCACATATACAGGCCAATACGTAAACATTTGCCAATCACATATGCAGGCCAATACGTAAACATTTGCCAATCACATATACAGGCCAATATGTAAATATTTGATAATCACATATGCAGGCCAATACGTAAACATTTGCCAATCACATATGCAGGCCAATACGTAAACATTTGCCAATCACATATAAAGGTCAATACGTAAACATTTGCCAATCACATATACAGGCCAATATGTAAATATTTGAAAATCACATATGCAGGCCAATCCGTCAACATTTGCCAATCACATATACAGGCCAATACGTAAACATTTGCCAATCACATATACAGGCCAATATGTAAATATTTGAAAATCACATATACAGGCCAATACGTAAACATTTGCCAATCACATATACAGGCCAATACGTAAACATTTGCCAATCACATATACAGGCCAATATGTAAATATTTGAAAATCACATATGCAGGCCAATACGTAAACATTTGCCAATCACATATGCAGGCCAATACGTAAACATTTGCCAATCACATATGCAGGCCAATACTTAAACATTTGCCAATCACATATGCAGGTCAATACGTAAACATTTGCCAATCACATATACAGGCCAATACGTAAACATTTGCCAATCACATATACAGGCCAATACGTAAATATTTGCCAATCACATGTACAGGCCAATACGTAAACATTTGCCAATCACATGTACAGGCCAATACGTAAACATTTGCCAATCACATATACAGGCCAATACGTAAACATTTGCCAATCACATATACAGGCCAATACGTAAACATTTGCCAATCACATATGCAGGCCAATACGTAAACATTTGCCAATCACATATACAGGCCAATACGTAAACATTTGCCAATCACATATACAGGCCAATACGTAAACATTTGCCAATCACATATACAGGCCAATACGTAAACATTTGCCAATCACATATACAGGCCAATACATAAACATTTGCCAATCACATATACAGGCCAATACGTAAACATTTGCCAATCACATATACAGGCCAATACGTAAACATTTGCCAATCACATATGCAGGCCAATACGTAAACATTTGCCAATCACATGTACAGGCCAATACGTAAACATTTGCCAATCACATGTACAGGCCAATACGTAAACATTTGCCAATCACATGTACAGGCCAATACGTAAACATTTGCAATCACATGTACAGGCCAATACGTAAAAATTTGCCAATCACATGTACAGGCCAATACGTAAACATTTGCCAATCACATGTACAGGCCAATACGTAAACATTTGCCAATCACATGTACAGGCCAATACGTAAACATTTGCCAATCACATGTACAGGCCAATACGTAAACATTTGCCAATCACATGTACAGGCCAATACGTAAACATTTGCCAATCACATGTACAGGCCAATATGTAAACATTTGCCAATCACATGTGCAGGCCAATACGTAAACATTTGCTAATCACATATGCAGGCCAATACGTAAACATTTGCCAATCACATATGCAGGCCAATACTTAAACATTTACCAATCACATATGCAGGTCAATACGTAAACCATTTGCCAATCACATATGCAGGCCAATACGTAAACATTTGCCAATCACATATGCAGGCCAATACTTAAACATTTGCCAATCACATATGCAGGTCAATACGTAAACCATTTGCCAATCACATGTACAGACCAATACGTAAACATTTGCCAATCACATGTACAGGCCAATACGTAAACATTTGCCAATCACATGTACAGGCCAATACGTAAACATTTGCCAATCACATATGCAGGTCAATACGTAAACATTTGCCAATCACATATGCAGGCCAATACGTAAACATTTGCCAATCACATATGCAGGCCAATACGTAAACATTTGCCAATCACATATGCAGGCCAATACTTAAACATTTGCCAATCACATATGCAGGTCAATACGTAAACCATTTGCCAATCACATATGCAGGCCAATACGTAAACATTTGCCAATCACATATGCAGGCCAATACGTAAACATTTGCCAATCACATATACAGGTCAATACGTAAACATTTGCCAATCACATATACAGGTCAATACGTAAACATTTGCCAATCACATGTACAGGCCAATACGTAAACATTTGCCAATCACATGTACAGGCCAATACTTAAACATTTGCCAATCACATGTACAGGCCAATACGTAAACCATTTGCCAATCACATGTACAGGCCAATACTTAAACATTTGCCAATCACATGTACAGGCCAATACGTAAACATTTGCCAATCACATGTACAGGACAATATGTAAACAATTGCCAATCACATGTACAGGCCAATAAGTAAACATTTGCCAATCACATGTACAGGCCAATACGTAAACATTTGCCAATCACATGTACAGGCCAATACGTAAACATTTGCCAATCACATATGCAGGTCAATACGTAAACCATTTGCCAATCACATATGCAGGCCAATACGTAAACATTTGCCAATCACATATGCAGGCCAATACTTAAACATTTGCCAATCACATATGCAGGTCAATACGTAAACCATTTGCCAATCACATGTACAGACCAATACGTAAACATTTGCCAATCACATGTACAGGCCAATACGTAAACATTTGCCAATCACATGTACAGGTCAATACGTAAACCATTTGCCAATCACATATGCAGGCCAATACGTAAACATTTGCCAATCACATATGCAGGCCAATACGTAAACATTTGCCAATCACATATACAGGTCAATACGTAAACATTTGCCAATCACATATACAGGTCAATACGTAAACATTTGCCAATCACATGTACAGGCCAATACGTAAACATTTGCCAATCACATGTACAGGCCAATACTTAAACATTTGCCAATCACATGTACAGGCCAATACGTAAACCATTTGCCAATCACATGTACAGGCCAATACTTAAACATTTGCCAATCACATGTACAGGCCAATACGTAAACATTTGCCAATCACATGTACAGGACAATATGTAAACAATTGCCAATCACATGTACAGGCCAATAAGTAAACATTTGCCAATCACATGTACAGGCCAATACGTAAACATTTGCCAATCACATGTACAGGCCAATACGTAAACATTTGCCAATCACATATGCAGGTCAATACGTAAACATTTGCCAATCACATATGCAGGCCAATACGTAAACATTTGCCAATCACATATACAGGTCAATACGTAAACATTTGCCAATCACATATACAGGTCCATACTTAAACATTTGCCAATCACATATACAGGCCAATACTAAACATTTGCCAATCACATATGCAGGTCAATACGTAAACATTTGCCAATCACATATGCAGGCCAATACGTAAACATTTGCCAATCATATATGCAGGCCAATACGTAAACATTTGCCAATCACATATACAGGCCAATACGTAAACATTTGCCAATCACATATGCAGGTCAATACGTAAACATTTGCCAATCACATATGCAGGCCAATACGTAAACATTTGCCAATCACATATGCAGGCCAATACGTAAAGATTTGCCAATCACATATGCAGGCCAATACGTAAACATTTGCCAATCACATATGCAGGCCAATACGTAAACATTTGCCAATCACATATGCAGGTCAATACGTAAACATTTGCCAATCACATATACAGGCCAATACGTAAACATTTGCCAATCACATATGCAGGTCAATACGTAAACATTTGCCAATCACATATGCAGGCCAATACGTAAACATTTGCCAATCACATATGCAGGCCAATACGTAAACATTTGCCAATCACATATGCAGGCCAATACTTAAACATTTGCCAATCACATATGCAGGTCAATACGTAAACCATTTGCCAATCACATATGCAGGCCAATACGTAAACATTTGCCAATCACATATGCAGGCCAATACGTAAACATTTGCCAATCACATATACAGGCCAATACGTAAACATTTGTCAATCACATGTACAGGCCAATACGTAAACATTTGCCAATCACATATACAGGCCAATACGTAAACATTTGCCAATCACATATATAGGCCAATACGTAAACATTTGCCAATCACATATACAGGCCAATACGCAAACATTTGCCAATCACATATACAGGCCAATACGCAAACATTTGCCAATCACATATACAGGCCAATACGTAAATATTTGCCAATCACATGTACAGGCCAATACGTAAACATTTGCCAATCACATATACAGGCCAATACGCAAACATTTGCCAATCACATATACAGGCCAATACGTAAACATTTGCCAATCACATATACAGGCCAATACGTAAACATTTGCCAATCACATATACAGGTCAATACGTAAACATTTGCCAATCACATATACAGGCCAATACGTAAACATTTGCCAATCACATATACAGGCCAATACGCAAACAGGTTCGAATCACATGTACAGGTCAATACGCAAAAAGTTCCAATCAAAGATTCAGGTCAATACACAAACAGGTTCCCATCACTTATACAGGTCAATACGCAAACAGGTTTCTATCACTTATACAGGTCAATACACAAACAGGTTCCCATCACTTATACAGGTCAATACGCAAACAGGTTTCTATCACTTATACTGGTCAATACACAAACAGGTTCCTATCACTTATGCAGGTCAATACGCAAACAGGTTCATATCACATATACAGGTCAATACGCTGAATAGTTCCAATCACATATACAGGTCAATATGCAAACAGATTCCAATCACATATACAAATTGATATGCAAACAGGTTTCAATCACATGTCCTTGTCAATCTGCAAACGGGTTCCAATCACATATACATGTCAGTACGCTGACTGATTCCAATCACATGTACAGGTCAATACGCAAAAAAGTTCCAATCAAAGATTCAGGTCAATACACAAACAGGTTCCCATCACTTATACAGGTCAATACGCAAACAGGTTTCTATCACTTATACTGGTCAATACACAAACAGGTTCCTATCACTTATGCAGGTCAATACGCAAACAGGTTCATATCACATATACAGGTCAATACGCTGAATAATTCCAATCACATATACAGGTCAATATGCAAACAGGTTCCAATCACATATACAAATTGATACGCAAACAGGTTTCAATCACATGTGCTTGTCAATCTGCAAACGGGTTCCAATCACATATACATGTCAGTACGCTAACTGATTCCAATCACATATACAGGTCAATATGCAAACAGGTTCCAATCACATATACAGGTCAAAGTGCAAATGGGTTCCAATCACATATACAGGTCAATACGCTAACTGATTCCAATCACGCATACGGGTCTAGATGCAAACAGGTTCTAATCACATATACAAGTCAATACGCAAATAGGTTCCAATCACATATACATGTCGATACGCAAACAGGCTCCAATCACATATACAGGTCGATACGCAAACAGGTTCCAATCACATATACAGATCTATAGGCAAACAGGTTCCAATCATATATACAGATCGATACGCAAACAGGTTCCAATCTCATATACATTTTGATACGCAATCAGGTTCCAATCACATATACAGATCAATACGCAAACAGGTTTCAATCACACATACTGGTCAATATGCAAACATGTTCCAATCACATATACAGGTCTATACGCAAACAGGTTCCAATCACATATACAGATCGATACGCAAATAGCTTACAATCACATATAGATCGATACGCAAACAGGTTCCAATCACATATACAGGTCAATACGAGAAGAAGTTACCAAATGCGATCAATCGTATTCAATCCCTTAAAAGAACTCCAGTCATATTCTTAAATAGCATCATCAGATAGACTCTTTCATATGGATGTCCTGGTGGGCGCCAAACTCATTCAGAAATATCTAAACTGCCAGTTGTATACAACCGCTTTTCCCGATCACTAATTAGAACTGGCTTGCAGCGAATGATACTTGTAGGTTTTATGGACCGACATCCTTATTTGAATTTCACTGGCAGGCAGTACAGAATCACAAAGACCTGAACCAAATAACAGAAACCACATTACCTGAGGACTTTCAGCAGCAGCAACTACTAAAATGGATAGCACATATAAGTGGAAGCGGAAATAATGGAATAATAAAGATACTGATGTTCAGATGTGAATATCTGATTGTCACGTAATGTCCGAGCATGTGGGGTTTCGGGGGTTAAAATCAGCAGTTGGTTTACTCACGCCAAGAAGATAGAAGGAGGATTTTTTTTTAATCATATCACCCCGAGCAAGGCAGTAACGCCACGGACGTGCAGGGGGCTACGTAAGAGTGAAAAGATTGGAAAAGAGAAATCCGGAAACCACATCCTAAACAGGGAACAAGGGATGAGCCTCTTCACCTGTTCAATAGATGAGGGTGGGGTGTGAACCGGGCGATAGTTTAGTCTATCTACTCCAATTGAAAAAAATAAGAAAAGAGTAAAAAGATTGGAAAAGAGAAAGCCGGAAACCACATCCTAAACAGGGAACAAGGGATGAGCCTCTTCACCTGTTCAATAGATGAGGGTGGGGTGTGAACTGGGCGATAGTTTAGTCTATCTACTCCAATTGAAAAAAATAAGAAAAGAGTAAAAAGATTGGAAAAGAGAAAGCCGGAAACCACATCCTAAACAGGGAACAAGGGATGAGCCTCTTCACCTGTTCAATAGACGTGGGTGGAGTGTGAACCAGGCGATAGTTTAGTCTATCTACTCCAATTGAAAAAATAAGAAAAGAGTAAAAAGATTGGAAAAGAGAAAGCCGGAAACCACATCCTAAACAGGGAACAAGGGATGAGCCTCTGCATCTGTTCAATAGTTGTGGGTGGACACACACGGGCAATTTTAAGAAAAAAAAAAGATAACGAATTTATTTACGAATTTATTCGCTTGGAGTTGTGTCAGTAGCTCGTTTGAAGAAACTAAAGCAGAACATTTTTATAGTAGCGAGCCCATGTGAAACTCTTGTTTTCATATAAAATGAGCAGAAAATCTAAATAAACGAGGGTTTAACGAATTGTCAGGAAAAGAAAATGTTCATACAACATATTAATCACAAAATATTAAAATATTTGAATATTATTTTGTAATATAATATAATAATATTTGAGAGGAAGGCCCCGAAACGGTGCACATTATCTCCCGATGACCCCAATTTAAATATAAATTCGAAAGGAACACATTAAAAGAAGTTCAATGAAGTCATATGCCGTAGAGAAGCTCGATGGAAATGTCATTGGCATGAGGAGTAGTACACATTCAGCTCGCTTCAGGTGAGTTTCAATTACTTTCCAGTAATTTCCTTTTTCAAACATGATTAAAAAAAGTAAGAAAGTTCGTTGTTCACAGAAGAGATATACGATTCAAGAGTAGACGAAGAGAGATAGTTTGAAATACTTGTATTGTTGAAAGAAAGTTCTTTGAGGTGGAGCATGCTTGGTGAAAAGCCGATAATATAATGGCGAATAATTTGACACTAGCGAGAACTTCAACGCTGGACACGGTGAACAAAAGCGAAACCTTTCACATGACTTCAGACACTTTTCTCTCGTTTATTTAGATTTTCTGCTCATTTTATATAAAAGCAAGACATGGGCTCGCTACTTTTTTCCTGTCTTTTTTTTTCTCAGCTCTCCCGAATTTGAAGGGCAGCTGGGATTTATTATGAATGTGCACTCATTACACTGCCACCCTTCTTGCATACACATTATGGCGTTCATACTTTCACGCCCACGCGCATATCCATATTTCAAAACATTTTTGTAAAATATTATTATGCTCTTTCACTTCTACGCATTTAAACAACATGCGTGTTTTTATCTGCAAAACACGCTATGTTAGCTGGCAGTGATTAGTCAATCCTGACTGGTCATCCAGTGTTCACGTGTAAATCCTATTTTCCCAAGCACACCACGCGTCCATATAAGCAGCGCATTTCAATCTGTTGCTTTAGTGGGACCACAGCCACAAGGTGGCTGGGAACACGGCCTTATTTTCACTAACACATACACACCCGCACTCGTTTGCAGGTAGCAAACAGTGATGCGAAATTATTACTTACACACACACATGCATGTGCACACACATTTCCCAATACAAACTCCAATAGAAAACCCAACCAACTGCATGTATTTCTTCTTTTCAGAACTTTATTACAATCAGTATTTCATTGACTTTCTTCCAATGAACATTTTACTTCTCTTAACAGTCAAAGGGAGAAAACTTCTTCCCCTTCTCTTCACATGCTTTCTCTACCAATATTTTGTACCTTCGTTAATACACGTTTATTCCGGTTATTTATTTTTCCTCAGTGTATATTATTTACCTTTTGACTAGAACCTCTGTGGTTTTAAACCAACGTTTTTGCCAAATAAGTTGTAGAATAAAAAAAAAATCCCCTGCAACTATTCTTGTATTTAACTCGATACACCGAAAGTAACATTTCCTAAATATTTTAACGGAAAGTACAGCATATACGGGAAAGATAATCACATCGTTGGATGGGGTAAATTTCCAGCGATAAAAAGACCTTATTTCTTACATAGTCACACGACTGATAATCATTTTCAAGACGCTCTTTATTTCTCAGATTGACAGTGAAACATGGCTTGTCATACACATCACTTTTACCCTCATATTACTGCCCAATTGTGATCACATCCAATATTTCCTCCCGTCAACATTAAGCAAGTATCGATGAATGACAATAGATGCAAATTTCAAATACTTTCACAGCTTCTGCTCCGATGAACTTAGCTCACTGGTGTCCCCTCTATATAAATATACTTGAGCCACAAGATTAGCAACTAGGTCCCACCCTTTTACTGTGAAACCAACAAAATGTAAACGCATATTCTACTCCAACAGCTTCTTTTCTCGCACTTCCCGCCTGTGGAATTCCGTTCCGTTTACTTGCTTTCCCGACAGCTATAATCTCCAAGAATTTAAATGTAAAGTTAACAGTCATCTCCTATCTTACTAATCTGCATCCTCTCTTTCTCTCTCTCTCTCTCTCTCTCTCTCTCTCTCATGCTCCTTTCTCCGTCCACTTCACTCTCATCAATATTCTCATTTTGCTCTTACCCACTTCCTGACACCCCATATAACCTGTCACTCTTTCTCATAACTTTCCTTCTATGTAACCCCCTGCTCAACAGTGGTAGAAAAACAGGCAGAAATAGAATGAGAGAGACAGAAAGAGAGAAGGTGTGATTATATTACTGAGAAGAGGGAAAAAGAAACATAGAATGAGACAGAAAGAGAGAGAGAGAAAGAGAGAGAGAGATTATGATGATGATAATGGTGATGTCTAGTCGTACTGTATTTTCTTTACAGTACTGAATCAAACGGTGGAAAGTGTTTAGAGATTTGTTTTTGTCGGCTTCCTTCTCGTTCTACAAATTCCACGAAAAAAAAAATGCAAGAAAGAAAACACGAACAAAAGAAACATAAAATCACAGAAATCTTTCAGAATCGGGATTTACTTTCTTTGAATTCTGTAGAAAACTAAACCTGAAAAAAAATTTACGAGCAAAAAACAGTCTATCAAACCGCACTGAGAAATCTTTTCAAAGTTTATTATTTTTTTTTATTATAATTATATTTTTATCGGCATTTTAAAAATATTTTATATTGAATTACTTTTCCCAGTCGTAATTTTTTAATGTTTTTTTAATGTTTGAGATGCATTTCGTTAGCTGAATTATTTTAATTGAAGTATATTTATCGAACATCGGAAAGCAAAACAAAAAATCCCCAAAAACCCCATTTCTGCCGGCCATTCCTCAGTCTAAAATCCAGATTTTGTGCTGTGGATTTCGTGATATTTACAAACGTATGTGCTTACAATCGGACACACACACACACACACACACACACACACACACACACACACACACACACACACACACACACACCTATATATATATATATATATACAGATGATAGGTGAACTTGTCAACCGATAGAAATAAAAAGGCCGTAAGTCGTATTTTTTTAAAAATCTTTTCATTTTTCTCTTTCATATTTCAATGCTAAATCTTTCAGTAAAGAACTTAATTCGTTTTGTCTGAAAAAATTCTGAATAATTTTCTTTCTGTATTTCTTTATGTCTTTGTTGTTATCGCGATTACAAATTGATAATATGTATCCAAGCCTTCATAGCTTAGAAAGCAGGGCTGAGATTGAAGAAGAGAAAATCACACACATATAGGTCAATATTTTACTGCTCATAAACTGTTCTCGGACAGTATGGATTCCGCTTTGCCAGGTCTACGGTCGATACGCTAACGACCATCACGGAGTATATATACTAAGCCCTCGATAAGTTCAGCGTCCAAGACCTTTGATAGGGTTTTTGCACGCTAGCCTTAGGAAGTGTTCTAACAGAAGATGAAAAGTGCAACACGGATATCCGAAGGCGAATTGGCATGGCAAAGGACGCGTTCCAGAAGATGAGCAAAATACTAACACACAGGAAAATCTCAATAGAAACGAAGAAAAGAGTGCTAGACTGCTACGTGATGTCAGTTCTTCAATACGGCAGTGAATGCTGGACAATATCATCGAAAATGAGGACAAAACTGGAAGAGGCCGAAATGTGGTTCTACAGAAGGATGCTACGGATATCGTGGACTGAGCATGCAAGCAACGATAAGGTGTTGGAAAGAATGGCAACAAAGAGGAAATTGATACTGAGTATCAGGAAGAGACAACTGAAGTTCCTGGGACACGCAATGAGGAAAGAGAGCCTGGAGAAACTGATACTGACTGGCCAGATAGAAGGAAAGAGAGACAGAGGAAGGCAGCGGATAACATATTTGCAGGGTCTGATCAGGTGGATGACGGAACGGGGGTTGACAGGAGCAAGAGGAGTAAACATACTAAGAGCCACAAGGGATAGGGAGACGTGGAGAGCCATGATCGCCTACGTCCTGAAGGGACAGGGCACATAGAAGAAGAAGAAGAAGAAGAAGAAGAAGAAGAAGAAGAAGAAGAAGCCTCCTGCGCATGGTATCACTGGACGCTTGCTTGATCTGATCCAATCTTTTCTATCTAATCGCATAATGAAAGTCGTTTTGAATGGGCATGCTTCTACATCCTACTGTACGAACGCGGGTGTCCCCCAGGGCTCTATCTTAGGCCTGACGCTCTTCCTGGTCTTCATAAATGATCTCCCAGACGTGATCAAATCCCAAGTAGGCATCTACGCAGATGACACCACCATTTACCTCCGCATCAGTAAGAAATCTGGCAAGGCGGATAAACATAACCTCACTGCTCATCTTGAGAAGGACCTCCACTCAGTGGTGGATTGGGGTAAGATGTGGCTCGTAAATTTCAATGCTTCTAAAACGAAACTCCTATCTGTCAGCCATCACAGGCAATCTCTCCTGCCATCCATAAGCATGGACCAAGCAAGTCTCTCTGAAAGCAATGCACTGCGCCTCTTCGGCCTTACCCTTTCTTCCGACCTCTAGTGGAATCATTACATTGTCAATAGGTGAATCCACTGATAGAAAGGTTGGGCTACTGTGTAGGGCCAGGAAGTTTTTCAGACTGAATACATCTTGCACATATACAAATCAACCATTCAACCGTGCATATAATACTGTTATCATATATGGTCAGGCGCCCCTGCTGTTCATCTCAGTGTTCTCGACAGGCTCCAAAGAAGAATCTGTAATGTGATTGGTCCCGACCAGGCAGCTCGATCCCAGCCACTTTATCATCGGCGACATGTGGCTTCCCTCTGTCACTTCTATACATATTTTCATGGCTTCTTCTCTGACAAACTTAGGTCCCTCTTCACAAGAATTTACTCGTGCAACCAGACTGGCAACAAGGTCCCACCCATTTACAGTTAGATCTACCAAATGCAGCCGACAATTCTACTCCAGTAGCTTTTTTTCTCGCGGTTCCCACCTGTGGAACTCTCTTCCATATACTTGTTTTCATGACGGCTACAACCTCCAAGAATTTAAATGCAAAGTCAGTTCCCATCTCTTATCCACTTAACTCCAGCCCTTTCCACATCACCCCGTGTATCTTGTTCTTTTCCTTTCTCTTTTCGTAACTGTCTTCAATCCTGTGTTCACATCCTTCTCTTGTTCTTTCTCTTTCACCCCCTCTAGCTGGTTCGTCTTTGTTTTCACTCTCCCCCTGTCTAAAACTTTAATTCTCTAACATAGCCCCCTGCACATCAGTGGCGGTACCGCCATGCTTGGGGTGAAATGATTAAAAAATATAGTTTTAAAATATGCTATATTTATGGGTTAGAATGATCAACATGAGGGATATAGTGTGTGAAAATATACACGAAGACATATAAAAGGCGACAGTCTGTTTTATGCTAAGCTCAATCATCAGGTCAGATATTTATTGTGCAAATATTATACAATGGTAAAAATGGGGATGTCGGGAGGTTGGGTTTCGCTCGTACTATCGATAACTTAGCTCACCTCAGTCACTAACCCACTTGTTCATATACTGATCTTTTCACCAAAACATCTCATCTACACATCACTGATTTATCTACATAACTAAACAAAACTAGTATCAGTAGAGGGCACCCCACAGTCAAATTAACAGTTAACTGGACGAAAAATTATGTGGTATTAATAAAATCAATTTTATGCACACGTTCTACAATCACTCACACTATCACACATGCATTTAGTCTTATGACCGAAGGGCCATAGAAAGATAACACAGACTCGGATATGAGGTTCTCGGGAAACGTAGTACAAAGGTAAACGTGGACTGGAGAGGACTTTCTCTCGCAGGCGTCCTGACTGTCTCATTAATTCACTCTGGGGCTACTACTCAGTGACTATATTCACTAGCCTTCCCACGCAAGGCTGGATGTGACACATGGTCATTTTAATGTGGGTGTTCCCGGCCATATAGCCGGGCCAAAAATATGTCTGTCTATTTTTACCGAGTCGTGGTTCTACCCTCCGGCGGAACCACGACTGGGTTTGTGCTCTCTGCTCGGAAGCAGAGAGCGCCCTCTACCGAAGGCAGAGTGCTGACAGTGTCAACAGTAGCAGAGGCAAGTCTGCTACGCAGTGACTTTTAATTCAGAGTTGGTAGCCATAATATAAAGATGAGAACGAATCCATTTGTAGGTAGGTCCCACAATATTTAGGTAAAGTAGCAATTACGAAATATCACCCTCGAAACAAGAAGCAACCCACGGTTATCAGAGAACAGCCATCCCTGTCAGTGAACAGCAGAGGGAAGGTGGAATAAACCAAAGATATAGTGAGGCCAAAAATAAAGGGGCCGATGACCATGCATACCCTAACTATGTTCAATTCAGAGGATGAAATAAAAAAGAAAACGATCTACGCTAATCTAACACTGACCTGTACTGATAAATGTTTAATCATGCAATCAATATCCCCAGGTCATCTTTACATGTCACTCTAAATCAGACCCTTTCAGGCGAACCAAACCCGAAAAATTCATCCACCTTTCGCCGAATTTTACTGAAGAGAATTACCCACTTTTCACTCTAATTTTGGTTTTAAGTTGCTACTTAAGAACTCGTCGAGAAAAAGAAATATTTCTCACCTTCATAAAATTCCTTTTGTCGTTCAAATCACGAATCTCATAATGCCAAGTAAACCCAAAAAAGGCATAGCATTCATTACTTTTCAGCTGTGACATAACATTGCTGCCCTCGAGGATAAATAAACTTTCCACAGTAGATACGAACCCTGTAACCTTTAATCAATTCGTACAACGGCCGTACGACGCTACAGTGAAGGGGGAGATGTGCTCCAGGGATTCACCGTCCTACCACAGCGCACGCGATTTGGCGTAAAAGTTTAGCTTTTTATCTATCCATTGGACCTTCTAAAACACCAGCCAGGAAAATATAGGACTGGATATTCACCTTTAACTTATGAAGGAAGGGCACCAACACAATCAGCATTGGCTAAACCAGGAAACCTTTACGAATTGACCTGGATAACATGAGAAGTTTCGACCTTACGACATTTACTGTCACCATCGCACTGGGGAGCCGATACAAAAGACGGATCCAGGATCAAAAGTACGGGCTGAAGCCGTCCGACTCGAGGACAACCCCGAGAAATCGATGGTGAACCCTATCAAATGCCCAGGACTGATCTAAATAGATCAACACGCTTTACTGTCGACTTGTTCTACAATCAAGTGTACTAGATGAAGGTTATCCTGAATAGTCCTACCGTTCGCAGCGCAAGTCTTACAAATGAAGTTCGTCAAACCACTGGTGAAGCGTTCGGGGAATATTCTTGTTTTTCATGCATAAAAAACAGTGTCGTGACACCGTCGCCCGGCTGGCTGGCTGGCCGGCTGGCTGGCTGGCTCCGGCCACGGAAGCCAATTATGATGATGACCGGAACTTGAGTCAGGGTTGATGCTGTCGGATACGGCACCAATTATGACGACGCTCTCGGGTCGCTAGTCGTGATGGTCTCGTCACAGTAGCTGGTCGTCGAGTCGTCTCTTACAACAGTGAACTTTCCTGCCCACGATGTGAATTTTGATCATAGGAAAAACACGTTGAAAACCCGATAGCCGTTTCTCTATTACCTCAAACCAGACCGGACACACGCGTACACTTGTGCTGATAGAATAAAACACGTCACAAAAAAAAAAAAAAAAAAAATAATAATAATAATAAATAAAATAAAATAAATAAATAAATAAATGAGCTCGAAGACGCCTGAATAAGTTGCGGAAAAGTCTTTATATATATAGAAAAATAATTAGCAACAGAAGCAGCATATACATTCGTCGAATTCAGTTTTCACGACGAACAAAATATTCGTTTAGAATAATCAGAGCTTTCAATCTTTCAAATTACTTTTTAAAGAAAAGTCCTTTCAGGGTTCTTTACCGATACTTCACGGAAATGGCCTAAGTAAAGTGTTGGTTTGCGATGGCAGCAGTAAATTCGTCTTGTCTCTTTCGCTTGGCAGCTCTGAAACTTCTACTAGTTTAACTCTTTCTCGGCTCTTTCTGTTTCCATACATCTTCAGCCAGGACTCTATCGGAGGCGCATTATTCAATTTTAACTCTTTTAAGTCGGTCAGCACTAGGCTTGTCTACGTTTTTTTTTTACATCTTCAGCCAGGAGCTCTATGGGAGGCGACTAATCTTTCGGTCGTGGCTCCCGGTTAGGAACACTTTTCCTTCAGTCGTTACATTTCTGGGCCGAGAACCGACTGGACTTCGACTGCAACTCAACTGAACTGATTTGGCTACACGTTGTTTCGATTTTTATGCTTGTCCCAAATTCTCTTGGGAGGTGCTGGATGGACCCGGCGTATCTATGCAAATCAAATCTTTGACCAATGAGATTATTTCTACCTCCACATTTCGAGGTGGGGGTTTGGTTCAACCAATGAGGTAACAATATTTCCTATGACGTAATTTCTCTCCATCTTCTTCTTCTTGATTCAACTGATTACGTCAGCAAATCTAGCTTTTAGCTTGGAAATTTTAATTCCAGTGAGATTTATTGTTGAATAGTTTCAATGTTGTAGTTTGGCGGATCTGCCTTAGTGACAGAACTAAATAATCTTTTTTTATGAACCTACTTTTTTTATGAACCGACTTAGGTAGGCCATTTTGTAATTTTTTTACTTTGTAAAAAAAAAATACTCTATTTTTGTTTCTTTCAGGCCACGATGGCAAAATACAAAATTTAAAATAAACTTTAAAGATGAAAAATGAGTTCGATGTCTAATAAAATTCAACGTTAAACACCGAAAGAATACAAACGGCGTGTAAAAAAACAATAAAAAAACAAACAAAAAAAAAAAAACAAAAAAAAAAAGCAAATTCGATCGAAGCTGAAAAAGACAAATTCACTCATTAAAGGAAAATTACTATAAACTTAGTCAAAAACAGAAATAAAACTTATCACTAAGTTGTCTAACAAAAAATAGTACTTGTCTATGGTCAAAATTTTGTCACGCTGAAAGAAAGCAAAACAATAGCAATCGGCAGGCCACTTACGTTTCGTTTTTGCTCGATTTTTTATATATAAAAGTTAGTGATGCATTGTGGGTAGTTTACTGTCTTGTGGGTAGTCTATTGTATTATTCTAATGGTTATTTTAGTGGGCGTGGTTTGTTTTCTTGTCTGTATTTTGAGTTAAGTTCTGATCGTTTGTAATGTAGATTGTTTTTGTTTTGGTCTGGGAAGAAAGAAACTGCTATATAAACGAACAGAACACGGAAACAAATTTTTACTTCGCCACTTAAAAAATCGAAAATCCCGAACATTAATCGGATTGATCATGGTTCTCTAGCTAATATAAATGACCGAAGCCTGAGGTTTGACACTCCCAGGGCGAAACTTGCTCGCGGTCTTCAGTGTTTCGGAGATGTATGTATGTATGTATGTATGTATGTGGATGTATGTTTTCAACTCTCGACCATGAATATATACTGTCTAAGAGGTTTGTCCTCTATTCAGCATGTTTTGATGGACGCCTGAGAGATGCTTCCTGAATGGTGAACAAGTCTTTAAATGCATCGTGTGCACTTGTCTTCTCAGATCCGGCGGGGAGGATTTGCGTATTGAATGTTGCCATAAAAGATAACCCTCTTCGTCTCATTGGGGTTTATGCGCCCAATGACCATGCCGAGCGGTCTGATTTGAATCTACAGATAGAGCCATTTTTGACAACGTCTCGTTGAGTTGTTTTAGTGGGCGATTGAAATACCTTTCTTGACCCCGACATAGATCGTATAGGGGAAAGATGAGGTAATAACAACTCGGATGTGAAGTAATTTCGGGACTTTATCGACAATTTTGATCTTGTCGATAAGTATCGTAATGAGCACACCCTGGATATAGTGTGAGGTTATACTAATAGTGGCGGCTCGGCTTCGGTGGTGCGTTCTAGCTACCCTGACCAAGTTCTAGTTAAAAGAGTCGGGCTCTGAGTTTGTCAAAGTTTCCATTCTATCGTTTACTCGGGCGGGTTGGTGTATACTTTGATAAGCTGGTTTGGATGGTTGACTACTGGAAATTGAACACATCGTTATTTAGTGAGCTAGAATTCAAAGATCAGCTGCTACTTAATCTAATTAGGTTAGGAGTACAAAGGGCATGTGATTAAATCCCGTGATTTGCGTGTGATGGCGGATGTTATTGTATTACCGTCTAAATAACCTCTCTGAAGATGGCTCATGTGAGCCGAAAGCTTTGAAAAATTGAAAATAGTGATATGAAACAAAGAGATGTGAGTTCAATACCTGGCGACAGTAGAGAGTCGAGTTAAATGAGACATCAGGATTGACTCATGGAACTCATAGATTCAGTTAAAAATCCCAGGCACTTGAAGAAACATTGTAAATATTTTCAGTCCGAAAAATTAAAATAATTGATTCTTCTTGATACGTAAATTTGAGAACTACGTTTGTTAATTTTTAGTAACTATTGCCGTTGCCTAGCGGAGTTTTATGTCAACACAAAATAAAATCGTCGGTGATAGTGGATGTTATTGTATTACCGTCTAAATAACCTCTCTGAAGATGGCTCATGTGAGCCTAAAGCTTAGAAGCAAATCAATAAAAAATTATCCAAATGTTGGAGAATTTTTGTCTTTATTTTCAACTGAAATTAAAGCCAAAATACGACGTTTAGAACGGCTCATAATTAAACATAATAGACATTCATTGTCTCTTATATTTAACAGTATACGATATATATATATATATATATATATATATATATATGAGAGACGGGTGTTCAATATAGTTCATCATATATGAACAGTGTGAACATAGAAATCAACACGGCATGGTGACTTTAATTCTTAAGACATTCTGATAATCGCTTGAGGCGTGAAACTACCAGTCACCATTCGATGTCGAGTTCTATGTCTACCTTATCTCTCTCTTTCTTCATCTCTCTCATTATCTCCCCCTCTCTCTTTATCTCCCTCTCTATCTCTTTATCTCCTTCTCTCTCTCTATGTTATGGGGGAAACAAACCTATTCCTCAGATAA
>JBBBDQ010001392.1:852500-900000 GCA_037127315.1 Ascarosepion bandense | reverse complement strand
TCTCTCTCTCTGTCTCTCTCTGTCTCTGTCTCTCTCTCTCTATATATATATGCTTTATCTATCTATCTATCTATCTATCTATCTATCTATCTAAGTCTGTTCATTATCTATCTATCTATCTATCTATCTATCTATAGTACTGCTGAAATGTTCTCGTCTCGATCAAGAAGTGAAATTTCCTGAAAATAATTATGTTTGTACATTTGGTTATATATTGGAAAATATTTAAGGTCAAGGAAAATATATATGTGTATGTGCGTATATACTTTGACATGAGAAGCATATATATATACTTCGATACTTGGGATTATTAAGATAATCTGTACTGTAAAAGTAAATTTTGACTATATATATATATAGTCAAAATTCTGGAAGAATGGGAGACTTTGAAAACAGTAGCTATTCCGGCATATACGGCATATACGCATCGCTCATTCAATAATGAATTAGAGCACTCTGGCTATTGGGCGTGTATAATGATATACGCGCTAAAAAGTCTGCCTTCTTCCACTGAACGCTCGTAGCCCAGAGGTAGAATCGCCGACTGACGCTAATTCGGTCGGGTTTCAATCCTGGGTAAAAGAGCAATCAGAGTCTAACCGTACTGATGAGCGAAACAGATCTGTCTGCGGATGACTATAGTATATATATATATATATATATATATATATATATATATATATATATATATATATATATCCTAGAGTCCTGGTTATGACATATAAATTGCAATCGGTAGTGTGGGTCTAACTAAAGTTATTATTTGGAATCTTGGGGAATGTGGATTACACTTTCAATGCGATTACTCCCAAGTTCACTCTGGCTCGAAGGGGTAGTATCTGTTAGGGTCTCATCTATGGGTCAAATAATTTGCATGTGTGCCTGAGTGTGCATGTTTGTCATGTGAATACACTGCATGCATGTGCACGTGTGGGGCGGCTATGTGAATATGTTCTGGGTGTGTGAAGTATTTGCATCATGTATATGTGTGTGTACATGTGTGGGGACATTTCGAAGCTTGAGTAAAGTCATCATGGGCGCTCCCAAGCCACCAGAGACGGCAAACTTCGACATCAAAACACCTTATGCATATTGTCCACTACCCAATGTATTTAAGGCCTTAGGGAGATCAAAATCCGTGATCATTACAAACAGCTAACGCGTGGAACCCAGTGCACCTGTATAAACCATGTTGTTTTGATGGATGCACAAGCAAGTGACCACCTTAAGCAAATCATAATGCAGGCTGATCGGTAACTGGATGGACACAAGTGCATGTAGGACACACGTGCATGTAGGACACAAGTGCATGTAGGACACACGTCCATGTAGGACACACGTGCATGTAGGACACAAGTGCATGTAGGACAGAAATACAATGCATAAGTGTAAAACGGATCCTCATTTACCGTTTACAGTAGGGTCAGTTGGGCTCTCTCTGTGAGAAATTTACTCCACACAATTCACTCCACCAGAAATTTGTAAACGTCATGATGTACTGCTTGGCATTCGCACCGGAAGCTTCAATACGAATATTTCAGTGTGTTTGCTTGCGGAATAAATTCACTTTTAATATTTGTTGGAAAAATTAGTTAAACGCCGAAATCACTAGGGAACGTAAATAATCGATTATTTTTTTTCAAACATTTTGCCTTTATTTCTGAAAATATCCGAATAGTAAAATAAAAAAATGTAATAAAACTATGAGATGATTTCATTCGATAAGCTTTTAATTGCTTTGATAAATAATATATATCAAGGACAATATATTCTGAAAAACATTTCTTTTCGATTGATAATGAAAATTTAAAAGAGTTGTTTTCATCTTTCTTAATTATAATAATTTTTAAAGTTTCAAATATAATTTTAAAATACTTCAAAAATATTTTGGCGTTAGGTTATTCAATTATTTTAATAATTAATGAAAACAATATTTACTATTCAAAAATTGAAAACTTTAATACAAATCGTTGTTTCTTCGTATTTTTTTAGAATAATTAAATTATTTTTTTTGTGTGTATTTGAGTTTTGTTTTTGTTTTTTTTTGTATAGTAATTTCTATGCGTACGTTAAAAGTTCATGTGCTTCACAGTTTCTTTCCCTTACAATAAAACATTTGGCATTTTTTTCAATTCCGTACGCCATACACTTATCTTATATTGCATCTTTTTGGCTGTCATCACATGTCAAATAAATGGGAGAAAGATCAGAAACATCAACAAACTGTGTTTAAGAAATATTTTTATTCTAAATTTCATGCTCTAAATAAGTAATACTTGTGTAAACAAGATTAATTTAACTTCAAATTTGTTAATTTTCCAAAACATAACGCGTCACAGATGTACATTTTATTATTGCAAGATTTTTAAAATCGAGAATTAACTTTTGTTTACAAATGTGTCGATCGCTCAAAAATGGCCGAAAAATTTAAAAAAGTGAAAAAAAAAAACATCTGTAAAGTTTAGATTCTAATCAATATAATTTCGGTTTTTGATTATTTTGTTTACTGGAAATAGTAAATTTAATAGTTTAGCTTTCAATTAAAACTAAAATAAAAGTTTTAAGAATTTTTTTATTTTTAAAAATTCAATTTATAAGTTAGTTATCGAAAATGAGTGGAGGTACGTAGATTAGTGTAAGATTAATATAGAACAATATTTTTACTGAGCTTAAAATTGGGAACCTGTCGCGCAATCTCATTAAGTAATAAAATAATCCCTGAAATTATGGTGTATATAATATTTGGATAAAATGCATATTTAAAGACACAATATGAAAACCTGGTAATAGTTAAAAAACGAGACAAAATTTGCTGTTGTTTTGATGGCAACGTTAAAGTCATCGAACACCGAATGTTAATTTTATTTTTAACGAATGCTGTGGAATTTCTACTTGACTCGTTCATATTCGCAGAATCTGTAATGTTAGTCGTCTCACTTGAAATTGGCGAAACTTTCTAATCAAGGAAGAACCTCGGGTCGAGAGCGAAGCTGAAATGGAAGATAACGGTAAAATCATTAACTAAAATCATTTCCGATAGAAAACTCTCTCTCAAGGTCGGTTATTTTTTACGCTTTGCTTCTTTTCTTTTTAAGAAAAGGAAAAGGCATCCGGTTAAAAATGGGGAATTGTGTCGGTTTTTTTTTTTAATGTTTTTTACATTTTTCTTTAATTTAGAGCATTCCTCTTACTCAGTAAAGAAAAAGAAAAAACGAAAACAAAAACGAGAAAAAACATGTTTGGCACGTACATTGGAACTTGTTCGTTGAACGAGATGAGTAGTTTTAAAGACATCTGGGTTAAATATAACTTCGTCTAATGAGTACGCAGTTCACCCAGTCAGTCGTATTAGGGTTTCAAATGTTGATACGTAATACTTTTGTAATCATCATCACCATCATCATCATCATCATCATCATCATCATCAACGATGACATCACTATCTTCTTCATCATAATTGCTATTAAATGCTTTCTTCATCTTTGTCAGCATTGCTGCCAAAATTTAGGTGTAACAACGGACATAAAATTCAAAATGCTTTGTTGTTTTTTTGGTATCAACATTATACGAAAAATTATGAATAATAAATTGATGCTATTGAAAACCTGTTACTACTACTACTACTAGAGCAAGAAGAAGAAGAAGAAAACAAGTATTGGAAAGATTCTTTTATTTTTACTAAAATGACGGTGACGATCAAATGATAATTAAAAGGAAAAAGAAATTTACTGCAATTACAAGAGAATAATGAAAGAATAATCAATTAAAAGTAATGATTAAAAGGAAATTCCCCCATTGAAATATTTGAACTTAACAGCTTTAATAAAATATGGCAATAACAATTATTATTATGAATGCAAGTCATTATTTAAAAAAGTACAAGTGTACAAATTAAAAAAAATAAAATTGGTAAGTTTTTTATTTGACTGAAGCAGACGTTAAACACGAAAACGTTATCGCCTCCTTTCTTTCTTTCTTTCTTTCTTTCAGAATCCCAAAATGCTTTGTTATTTTTTGGTATCAGCGTTATACGAAAAATTATGAATAATATATTGATGCTATTGAAAACTTGTTACTACTACTACTAAAGCAACAACAGCAAGAAGAAGAAGAAGAAGAAGAAGAAGAAGAAGGAGAATAATAATAATAATATGGAGAAGAAGGAGAAAAAGAATACTAATAATAATATGATGAAGAAGAAGAAGAAGAAGAATACTAATAATAATATGAAGAAAAAGAAGGAGAAAAAGAATACTAATAATAATATGAAGAAGAAGAAGAAAATGAAGGAGAAGAGGAATACTAATAACAATATGAAGAAGAAGAAGGAGGAGAAGAAGAATACTAATAATAATATGAAAAAGAAGAAGAAGAAGAAGGAGAAGAAGAAGAAGAATACTAATAATAATATGAAGAAGAAGGAGAATACTACTACTACTACTACTACTACTAATAATAATAATAATAATAATAATAAGAAGAAGAAGAAGAAGAAGAAGAAGAAGAAGAAACTTAGAAAAACAAGGAAAAGAAGTATTGGAAAGATTCTTTTATTTTTACTAAATGACGGTGACAGTCATAAGTGAAAGTAGTAGCTTATCTCATGAGGAATACAAAAATAGATAGGTTTGGATAGGAGCGGCGATCATATGGGAATTGTGCAAATGGCTGGAATTTTAGCTTGCAGACTTACTTTATAAGCTCAACACAAAAACTATTGCAGAGATTTGACAGAATGCTGAAATTAAAACAGAGGAATACACGGCACTTGAAACAATCTCGAAAAGCGTTCGAAAATAAGATTTTAAAAAAAAACTGTAACCTGAGGACGAATTGAACACTCCAGACAGCAACATCTCTAAAATCAGTTGTAATACTGAGGAGTGTGTTGGCGAATTGAGGAAACTTGTTGCTACTTGTTTTGTACTCTCGGTCACCAGGTACTCATGTTATGAAATGCCGAAAGATACAAAAATATAATAATAATGTTGAGGTTAACGAGTATAGTATGCAGTATGCTGAAAATGTGAAGGGTCTTGTTGTCTCTGTATCCCTCAAGATGACGACCAAATAATAAAAAAGAAAGTTTTCTGCAATTACAAGAGAACAATGAAAGAATAATCAATTAAAAGTGATGGTTAAAAGGAAATTCCTCCATTGAAATATTTGAGCTTAACAGCTTTAATAAAATATGGCAATGACAATTATTATTATGAATGCAAGTCATTATTTAAAAAACTACAAGTGTACAAATTAAAAAAAAAAAAATTGGCAAGGTTTTTCATTTGACTGAAGCAGACGTTAAACGTTATCGCCTTTTTTATTTCCTCTTTCTTTCTTTTTTCCAGAGTCTCTGATATTTTATTGTCTTTCCTCGCGATCAAAACGGTATAGACTATTATTTTTAATATTTTAGCAGGGTATAAATTTCGTGATACGGTGGATTGAGATACTGAGAAAAGTTCTCTGGATATTTGAGTGTATTGCAGTCACCCAATAATCAGTGACGTCTACAGACAGCGGATGTGAAAATACAGGTGCATGAATAACAATGTTGATAATGATTATTAAGGATTATTATACATTTATTAAAAGTCCAAAACAATGACGATGTAATTGTCTTTCGATGTTTTGAAAGATGGCAGCACTAAAAAAAAAAAAAAAAAAAAAAACAGAAAAAGACCAACGAAAATGAATTCGGAAACTTTTTACCCTGAGAATAGATTTGCGCCTATCTTTGTCGTTAATCTTTTATGGAGGCAATCATGTGTAAATTGAAAATAAGTTGGTGGCCATTTTTTTTTCCTTCTTGACCGAAGCTGAACATAAAAGCAGCCATTATGAGGAATATTGGCGCGCATGGTTCGTAAGACAAAAGACATCTTGAAGCAATAAATATCAGGAAAACATAGAAACAGTCGAAAAATATTCCAGAGTCATAAATCAGTTCTGAGTGAATTTCTAAAGTTTGGAAATTAATAGTTTTAAGTAATGTCCTTAGATTTTAGAAGATTATTTTTTAAATCGTTTTAGGTTAACTCGTGAAGAGTGATTACGAAGCATGACCTGCTTTTGCGTCTTTCTCGCTGATGCCAAAAGTTTGGTATTCGGCATTTCCAGTGCGCTGTTCTGTAACACAATCTTCATTACCTCACCTCCCCGCGCCCTTTTGTCTTTAATAACGTTTGAAAAATATCGGGTGAAAAGAATTCTTCCGCTAAAGCAACGTGATTCCACAATAATTTACTCGGGCAACCAGACTGGCAACAAGGTCTCATCCTTTTAAAGTTAGATCAACCAAATGCAGGCGACAATTCTATTCCATCAGCTTTTTTCCTCGCGTTTCCCGCCTGTGGAACTCCCTTCCATATACTTGGTTTCATGACGGCTATCATCATCATCATTTATCCATCACACCTAGATTGTGCAAAGGGAGGCAACTTTTTGTTGCTGTTTCTGTAACAAACCGTTTTTTCGGGGCAGGGTTGTTAGCACCCAACCCCCAAACACCCAAACCTGGAGAACCGGTGGACCATACTTGGTCCTTACATTTACAGCACCTGGTATTCCCAAACTGTCACCCATTTAAGTACTGACCAGGCTCGATGTTGCTTAACTTACTTGATCAGACGGGAACCGGTGTATTCAACACGATATAGCCGGAGACCCATGAGAGCCATAACCTCCAGGAATGTAAATAAAAAGTCAATACCCATCTCTTATCCATTTAACTCCAGTTCTTTCTACATCACCCCGTGTATCTTGGTCTTTTCCTTTCTCTCTACCTTTACAACTGTGTTCACATCGTTCTGTTGCTCTCTCTCTTTTACCCCCTGTAGCTGGTTCGTCTTCCTCTTCGCTCTTTCTACATCACCCCGTGTATCTTGTTCTTTTCCTTTCTCTCTACCTTCGCAACTGTCTTTCTTCACTCGTGTGTTCAAATCCTTCTTATGCCATTTATCTTTCAGCCCCTGTATCTGGTTCGTCTTTGTGTTCATTCTCCTCCTGCCTAATACTTCAACTCTCTTATGTAACTCCCTATGCATCAGTGGCGTTAACGCCTTGCTTGGGGTGGAATTATTAAAAAAAAGTCTGGCAATTTTAGCATTGAATACTGCAGCAAACATGGTACGAAATAAATCAAAAATAAGTATCAAATAATATGTTTAAAATGAGGAGGTGTTAAGAGGTCAAAAGTAGATTGGCTGAGTGGAGCAAAGTCAGATTTTAAGTTTTAAAATTCCCGATGATAATAAAAAAAAGATTTTTAACTGTGTTTTTGTGATGAAGTTGATATCGGAACGAGATATCGGAGAGCCGAATTCGAATTACAGTTTAATTCCTTGTATTCACTTACGCGCAAATACCCTTGGGAAAAGTATTAATTCGTCTCGTTCCTCCAGTTATGGGTCATATAACAGAACAGATTGAGTTCTATAGCCTTGGTTGGCAGTCAGTCTACCTCAGAAAGTAATGGCAAATACTGCGGGAAAATCTTCTGCTCAGTCAGTCATGTCTCTTTCGAGACATGATCGCTCAAGCGTGTATCACGTATGGCACTTACCTGGCTGTATTTCCATATGACCACTGTACAGTAATAATATTTTGTGCCCTCACGTTTTGATTAAAATTTTCGTTTTGTTTGCATAATGTTAGTTTTTAATGTTTTTATTAGATTAAAGATTATATTAAAGATTAAAGATTATATTTTTGATTTTTGATTTGATTCTTTCGTGCAATGAATCTTTCTTTTAAGTCTATTATATATATATATATATATATATATATATATATATATATATATATATATATGGTTTCTAATGAAGGGCCGAGTTCGGTCTGAAAGAACAAATTTAACAATAGAAATAAACAGATACTGTTAAAAAAATACATTTTTAAATTTACAACGTTTTAGTAGTTTTTCCAGTATATATATATGTTAAAATTAGAAAGATCAGCCATTACGCTACCATGGTTTCAACCTTTCGGTATCGTCAAGCGTTATATATTAACTGATTATCTAACGCACTGACCTGCCTTTTGTTGAGTCTGTTGGATCTTTTAAGACAAATTAAGACATGCTAAGACAAGTTTTTTTACCCAGTTACCGCGTAAGCGGGGGTTGTGTAAACTTTGAATAGTAGACCGAGCGTTCGCATTTGGGTTCCCCACATAAATAAGTGATCTTGTTTCACAATTCGCCACCACTAATATTTCCAACTATATCATTGATAAACAAAATTATTCTTACGAAAATAAAAATACACAACATCACTATTAAAAATAGCACACAACAAAACATCAACATATTTTACTGCAACCAAATGCACAATAATTATGAACAAGACGAATTCGCTACACGAAAAATTATTAAACACCATATTTCTGCCGTAATTTCTCAAAAACATGTAGAAATTATAATATATAATAGAAAACTGAAAAACTTGATTTTAATCAAAATAACCCAACCAAATCTAAACTAGCGATGATTCATAGCCTATGAATTTTAATGCCCAATACAAGACTACGTTTCTTGTCATAATCTTGAAGACTGTGAGTCTGAGGTCTCTTTATGGGTTAATGGTGACACTGACGCTTTCATATTTGTCAGAAAGTTACGACTTAAAGCCCATTTGTTCCGCTGGTTCTCTTCTGCTTGCTCGGCTGCTATTGCCCACAGGAATCACTTCTTCCGGCTTTATCGGAGACACGTGTCTGACCATAATAGGTGCCTTTTTGCCTCTGCTCGTAATCAGTGCAAGAGGATCCTGAATGACGCTAAACTGTTGTTTTCTGAAAGAATGAAACAGCGTATAGCATCTCATAAGTTCGGCTCCAAAGACTAAAGGCGGCTCTGTAAAATGTATTAAATAACAGCAATTCCCCAAACCCCCTTTAATCAATGAGTTTGAGGTCCTCACATCTTCACTGGACAAGGCTGAATGCTTTGCTCGCAGATTCTCAACCAACTCAACATTTGATTCGTCTGGGGTGTTCGCACCCGATTTCCCACCTAGAACTGAGGCTCAACTAAGTGACGTTCATATTACTTCCTCACTGGTCTGTAACATAATTTCAAAGCTTGACCCCCAGAAGGTGTGTAGAAGTGACGGAATCTCCATCATTGTCATCAAGAAATGTGCCCTTGAACTTTCCTCTGTCCTCTCCGAAATCTACAACTATTTCCTCTCTGCTTCTTGCTTCCCTGCCTGCTAGAAGTCACCCTCTGTGGTTCATGTATTTAAGAACGCTTAAGAACCCTCAGACTCCTCCAATCAGCTTCCTACTGATTTTTGGCAAAATGCTCGAGGCTATTATTAATGCTGAAGTGGTTCAATATCTCACAGCCCATTGCCTTTTCTCCGATAAACAGTATGGTTTCCGCTTCACCTGGTCTACTGCTGATATGATAACGACCATCACAGAGTATATATACCAGGCTCTCGATAAGAACAGCGAAACTCGAGCTATTGCACTAGATATCTCCAAAACATTTGACAGAGTCTGGCATGCTGGCCTTCTATGCAAGCTACATGGCTTTGGTTTAACGGGACGAGTGTTTGACCTAATCCCATTTTTCCTTTCAAGTCGCGTAATGAAGGTAGTATTGATTAGGCATGCTTCCAGATACTATCATACGAACGCGGGTTTCCCTCAAGGCTCTATTCTAGGTCCTACGTTTTTTCTGATCTTCAGCAACGATCTCCCTGATGTAATCAGATCCAAAGTAGGCATTTATGCTGAAAACACAACAATTTACTCCCGCCTCGATAAGAAATCTGCTGAGCCTGACAAAGTATATTTCGCTGCTCAGCTTGAAAAGAACCTCCAATCTGTGGTGGACTCGGGTAAGAAATGGCTTGTAAATTTTAATGCTTCCAAAACAAAGCTACTATCATGTAACCACCATAGACAACCGCTTCTACTCCCCATTAGAATCGATTAGGCTAGTCTCCCTGAAAGCCAAACACTACGTCTCCTAGACCTAAATCTATCAGTCGGCCTCAAGTAGAATGACTACATTGAATCTATAGCTAAATCTTGCTGCTCGGAAGGTTGTAGGACCAGGAAGTTTTTCTCGTCTAAATCCATCTTGCACATACATAAATCTACCATCCACCCGTGCATTGAATACTGCTGTTACATCTGGTCGGGTGCCCCTGCTATTCATCTCGGGCTTCTTGACAAAATTCAACAAAGAATCTATAATGTAATTGATTCCGACATGGTAGGTCAACTTCAGTCACTTTCTCACCGACGTAATGTGTCTTTCTTCTGTCTCTTCCACAAATAATTTCACGGTTTCTTCTCCGATGAGCTTAGCTCCCTAGTGCCCTCTCTGCTTAAATTTAGTCGAGTTACTAGACTAGGGGCTAGGTCCCACGCTTTTACAGTGAAACCACTCAAATGTAACCGCAACTTCTTTGAAATTCCCTTTCATATAATTCCTTCCCTGAAAGCTACAATCTCCAAGAATTTAAATGCAAAGTCAGTTGTCATCTCTTATTTTTTTGACTTACATTTTTTCCTTGACAACCCTTGTCTCATGTTCTTATTCCTTTTAACTCCGCTCCCATGCATTTCTCTTCACCCCTGTATTCTCCTCCTCTTTTTACTTATTCTCTGACTCCCTATAACTTGTTCCTCTTTCTTATCACTCACCTTTTATGCCAGCCTCTGCGCATCAGTGGCATTTCTACTTTGCTTGGGGTGAAATGATTAGAAAAAAATCAGTTACCTAAATTGAGCAGACTACTTTGATTAGACGGCTCACAGGCCACCTATCTAACCAAAGTGCAATAAAAACCCATTATTAACCCATAATTTACAAGAACCCTTAAGGAAAATTTTGGTTAAAAGTACTATTTAAATCACAACATCAAAAGCATGTTGCTATAAGAGAGGCACTATATATCAAGCAATTCTCTCCTACCATCAACCTTAGATTATTTAACAATAGAAATGAAGTTTTAAATGTTTTTAAAAGTAGAAATACGCTCATGCATTTTCCAGTCACGTTTATCGCGTGATTTCATTTAAAGACTGCTCCTTTTCAAAAACGCAAAATAAATTACGTTAAGTCAAAACATGATAAAATAACATCAGAAACATAGAATCTTTCAGAATGGCCAGTGATGTTGTTGAAAGCGCTTGGAAAATTAAGAATTTTAGAACATATAGAACATTTTTTCTCCAGCAAAAAAAAAAAAAAAAAAAAAATACTGTGTAAGAATACTGGAAAAATTAAATCAAACTTAATAAAATTTTCCTTTGTTTTTTACGAAACATTTTAAATAAAAGATTGCTGCTCAAATATGTAATATTATCTATATTTGAAAAAAGACTTGAGGCCACAGAGCAAAAACATCGATTTGAAAAGGCACGAAGGCACTTTAAATTATTTTTCCTCCTTAAGGAATCCTTTTGTGCTAACATTTCATCAGACGGAAATTTGACGACACAAGAAGACAGCTTTTTCACAGTAAATGAGGAGAGCAAATGATGGAACACGATTAAAACAATTTATTAGTTGAACAAGTCCCGAATAAAAGAATATTAAATGATAGAACAGTATAAAAAAGTAAAAATAAGCTCCAAATAAAGAAAGAGAGCGAATAAAATTCTCTTTTTGTTTGCACTGCCCCTTTTCGTGCAACCTGATATATATCGTTTCAAGTTCACGGAGATGTGCGAAGCGGGCTCTGTGCAAAACAATGAAAGAGATATCTACATATTTTTTTTTTTTTGCTCCAAATTTTGCTAACGGTTCTTTCTGATAAAGTATTGGCTCGAAAGAACTAAAGAAGAAAAAAAAAATTGAAAAAGCTTTCGTGCCTTTTCAAATTGATTTTCTTGTATTTCTTTTGTGTAATGAAATCTATAGACATTTTTACGTATATTAAATTAAAGAAAAGTAAAATTTCTGATTTATTTTTGAAAATGAAAAACAGCAATGACTTTAGAAACAATGATACATGACACCTTGAAGCCCAAAAGTCAAATTTAGTTTGCAATTTGGTTGTCAGCACTTGCTAAATAGAAGTGGGCACTGAACCGCTTTCCTGAAGCCCACACTATAGCGCCATAGACGGGCAATAGAATAATAATAATAATAATAATAATAATAATAATAATAATAATAATAATAAATGATAAAAAATGGAACAAAACAACACATTGAAAGAATCCCTGGAAACCCCAGCTTAAGAGATATACAAAAAATTGTCTTATTAAGTACAGCCCACACACTAAGGAAAACTTTATCTATGTAATGCTGGAGATGATAGGGAAGATAGAAAAACATGAAATGGAGCCATAACAACACGCCACTACCTGCCTTAGGTCTCCCCGCAGGCTTGGTTGGTAGTGAGACCAAAGCAGAAATCGAAATATGATGAAAAATGACATAATAATAATAATAATAATGAAAATGATTCCTTTTAATTTGAACATTCTGTCCTCTCCATTTTATCAGAGGAAACAGAAACATTCAGATAAAAAAAAACGCTCAGTTTTGTATAAAAAAATTTGTAATTAAAATTAAATTAATAAATATTCCCGTTTGGTTTGAATTTTTAAATATATTTCTCTTATTGCATGCCATTTGGTTTAGGCACGAAAAAAAAACAAAAAAACAAGGAAAGTAGCAGTAAATATTACTCTATTTTCTTCTAGATGCCGTCAGTCGACAGGGGCATGAGTAGACAACATCATTAATCGCTTACTCTTTGTTGTAGATTGCTTATCAACATGTTAATTTTTTGACCCTACTCTTCCATGCTGGCTCAAGGCGTGTTGGAAGAGAGTGCTTGGAGATGTTCAGTTTTCAGTTCTTTCTGGGGTAGTTGCCAACCCAGTTATCCTACTACCTCCGAGCTGGTATTGAATTCAGAGTTTTCTTTTATTAGACCGATTGCCACACACAGCTATAGAAGCCGGTCTGCCCTGTTATTTTTCTATAACTGGGAGGAGAAAAGATGGATTCATACGTTTAACAAGTAAAAGCGAATGTCATGAATCCGACTGAAATTCAAACTTGGTTCCCTGATTTCGCTATTCATTATTCCATAGACAGTAGTAGATCGGAAATAAAAGCAAGTTGTGTCTGTGAGGTTCTGAGATGAACTATTGTTATTTTATGAAATAATCACATAGGCTCTTTTCGTTTCTTTGAATTCAATACTTTAGCCGGCCGTCTTCAGGTCGAACTTGAATTGGACAATATTTCATTATGATGTAGATGTTCTTCATCCAAATTAGAACAATCCACAAATATGAGTGTCAAAGATTTGTAATTCATTAAAACAGCTTTCCAGGTAAAATATAATAAAGATTAGAAGAAGAAGAAGAAGAAGAAGAAGAAGAAGAAGAAGAAGAAGAAGAAGAAGAAGAAGAAGAAGAAGAATTCTTTTACTCCATGCTGGACATCGTCATGTCTCAGAGCAAGTCACAAGAAATCGGAGACCCTGGATGCCAAAGTTGGCCAATAGAGGGAAGGTGAAACGGTCGGCAATTTCGGAATAGGATAAACGCGGAGAGAAATGGGTCTAAGGGTGCACAGTGAATGGCCAGGTAATAACCAACACCTAGTTCCAAAATGGACATACAGAAGACCAGTAGGCGAAACGAACCAAATTGACTATATAACCAGCAACAAGAGATTTAACTGCAAAAAATATCCGAATTCTGACTGTGGAAGCGATTATTTCCCGGTTAAATGCAAATTAAGGACGAGACGTCGTAGACTGAAGAAGTCTAACGCAGCCCCTAGGCTGCAAAACAACGGACCCGTGTACGACCCAAACCTGCAGGAAATCCATACGGACAGCATGAAAAGGAAATACGAAGAACAAACTGGAAACTGGGACGCACTAAGAGAATCTCTAGTGACATCAGAAAAACGGTAGCATTGCAAAGGAAAAAATGACGTAGGATAGAAAACGAGTGGATCGCTAAGGAGATTATTGACATGATGCAAAGGAAACAAAAAACAAAACAATACCTAGACATTGAATGGAATACAGGAAACTATAAAAGAGAGGAAATGCCGACAGACTAAAGGAGAATGGCTCAACAACAAATGCGCAGAAATAGAGAGACCGGCTCGATAAATAAGGAAAATATATATCTAATTTAAACTTATTTATAAATGGAACTTTGTCTCTGTGAGTGTGTGTGTCTGTGTGTGTGTATCCGATACCTATAGACTCCGAAACGGCTGAACGAATTTTCTTGAAAATTTACACAGTTGCGAATGTTCTTAGCTAGGTTTTGTGTCGAGGTACCCCCGATAAATATCGAAAATCGATAAACGAAAAAATCGGGTTATAGAAGGAGTGGTCCGATTTTAATCAAATTTGATACACTCATAGACAAAGACATAAGAAACGATATTCAGAAGTTTCGAGGTTTCAGTTCTTACAATAGTGCAGAAAATCGATAATATATATAGATATTAAAGGCAAGATGTTTGTGTGTGTGTCTGTCTATCTGCCTGTATGTCTGTATTTTTTCAGCTCTTTTATTTTAGTTTTTGCTTCGGGTTTGGCTCTAAGTAGGTCTAATTGTAGTTCTTAGTCTCAGCCATGATACCATTTACTCAGAGGACTTATTTAGCCTTCAAAATTCAGTTTATGACGGAAAAACTTATTTGATATCGATTACCAGGAATTCAAAATTTGATTTACATCCATTCATTTTTCTTTCAGTCTACGGTTTCGCTTTAACTGGAAACAACTGTTTCTTTTTAGTCTTTCGTGCGAACGTCCAAAGAGTCTGAGTTCCAGGACCATGGATTAGTTTTAAAGCTTTCATTACACCCGAGCAACGCCAGGCTATACTGCTAGTAATAAGTAAAAGTACAAACAGGACAAAAGACATGCCCAGCAACAGAATGTATAAAATCAAATGTCGGAACGCTCATATCAGAGAAAGAACGAATATATCGATGTCTTCCACCACAAGAGAGAGTAACCATTAATACACAGAAATACGGGCAGAAATATTAAAAATCAAATTGGAAGCTGTTCTGGCCAAATTGAGCAAAAACAAAGCAATAGTGCCAGACGGTATTGTAAGAAGAAATGCTGACATCCTCAGACGGCTTTGGCGTAGAGAGGATCACAGAAATAATAAACGAAATCTACAACAGCGGCAATATACCGGAGGACCTAAACAGATCAATTTTCGTAACACTACCTAACAATCCAGGTGTGAAAGGAATGTGAACTCCATCGAACAATCAGCTCAATGAACAACACAACAAAACTCATCGTCCGAATTCTGTTGAACAGAGCGCGCACCAGAATCGGACCAAAGATAGGGCAAGAATTAATACGTGCTCCTTAAAGACACCGGAACAAGTTTATCATACTCAGAATGCTGTCAGAAAGAGCAATACAAACTCAGAAGGACCTGCACCCGTACTTCATAGACTATGCAAAAGCGTTCAAAAAAGTACGCCACAAAGACTTGTTAGAGATGCACCGAAACCTCGACATACTTGGGAAAGACATTAGAATATTCAACAACCTATATTGGCAGCAAAACACCTGCATACGGACAAGCAACGAATTCAGCAGATATATAAAAATAGAAATAAGCGTAAGACAAGGATATGTCTTCTCACCGGATCTATTCAACCTGTATAGCTAAACAATTCTGAGAGAGCTAGAATTGACGGCCACAATATCAACAGAATAAAATACACAGATGATATAGTGCTGCTAACAGACACGGAAAGGAAAATACAGGACCTCCTACAGAAGGTTGCAGGAGAAAGCGAGAAGAAAGGACTGAAGGTAAATTTCAAGAAAACTGAATGCATGGAAGACCCCAAAATGCCACCTACAGGTCGGAAAAACGAAATATTAAAAGATAAAGAAATTTAAATACTTGAGAACCGTTCTGACACTGAGATCCGAAGACGCATTGGCATGTCTAGGGACGCATTTGAAAAGCTAGCTGGAGTACTGGAAGATCTCATTAGAAACAAAGAAAAGTGTTAGACTGCGATGCAATATCTGTCCTTCTATATAGTAGCGATCATTTCAAGAATGAAGGATAGGCTTGACGCAACAGAAATGTGGTTCTACAGAAAGATGCTGAGGATATCGTGAACCGAGCACGTGATCAACGATGAGGCGTTGGAGAGGATGTCAACGAGAAAACTTATACTTAACATCAGAAAGAGACAGCTGAGGTTTCAGGAACACGTAATAAGGAAGGGCGGCTTGAAGAATTTAATACTCACAGGACGGATAGAAAGAAAGAGTGGCAGAAGAAAGCTTGATGGGCTTGAGCAAATGAATGGCGGATCGGGTTTTAGGAGAGATGCCAAGAGGAAAAATATTAAGAGCGACAAGGGATAGGGGCCAATGATCACCTACGCACTGAAGAGGCATGGTACATGAAGAAGAAGACGCAACATATATATATTTCTGTATCGACTTTTTATTTCGACTTTTTGGATCGCAGCAGATCATTTGGGAATTCACACTTGTATTTGATTCTGGGCTTCCCATTGGCCGATAAATAAAATTCGCGTAGGCTCGCGAACTGGAAATTTAATATCTAATTAATTTTTAGTTTTCAACCGGAACAACTGCGTCGATCCGGCTGCGCACCGACTAGTTTTGGTCATTTGCTTTTTGGTCGTGAGAGTGCAAACATCCGGTCCATTGCTTTTGCTCGGTCGGTATCACCACAATTCCACATCTCCTATAATAGAACTCCTACGTTTAATTAAAATATATCTAAATTAATATAACACATAAACATCAACAAAACATAAATAATTGCAGCAATATTTAAAAAAACATAGATACAATTTTTAAAAAATACACAAACCTGTCAGCGAACTATTTAAATTTCATCTCACCAACTATTTCAAATTTCAAAACTTTATAAATATTTCGTAACTGAAGTCATAGTTTTCTGAAATTCTTTCTAACGGCCTTAAAAATTTTAACTTTTTTTATCACATGTCTAAATTCACTCAAAGGCCGTAACACCAAAAACGTAACACCAAAAACGTAACACCAAAAACTACTAAAAATATAATTTTTATATTTTTAAACCGAAACATTATAATGTTGGCTACACACAATAAATCTATACTTTGTTGTTTCTCAAATATTTATATTATATTTATCACACACACACACACACACACACACACACACACACACACACACACACACATATATATATATATATATATAGAAATTTTGGCATGCTACATATAATCGCGAACGACTGAACTTGAAGCGACGTAACCCGAGGTATACCTGTAGTGTAAATTTTGGCATGCTACGTATAATCGCGAACGACTGAACTTAAAGAGACGTAACCCGAGGTATACCTGTAATGTAAATTTTGGCATGCTACGTATAATCGCGAACGACTGAACTTAAAGAGACGTAACCCGAGGTATACCTGTAGTGTAAATTTTGGCATGCTACGTATAATCGCGAACGACTGAACTTGAAGAGACATAACCCGAGGTATACCTGTAATGTAAATTTTGGCATGCAACGATTATTCGCGAACTACTGAACTTGAAGCTACGTAACCCGAGGTATACATGTAGTGTAAATTTTGGCATGCTACGTACAATCGCGAACGGCTGAACTTGAAGCGACGTAACCCGAGGTATACCTGTAGTGTAAATTTTGGCATGCAACATATAATCGCGAACGACTGAACTTGAAGCGACGTAACCCGAGGTATACCTCTAGTGTAAATTTTGGCATGCTACGTACAATCGCGAACGGCTGAACTTGAAGCGACGTAACCCGAGGTATACCTGTAGTGTAAATTTTGGCATGCAACATATAATCGTGAACGACTGAACTTGAAGCGACGTAACCCGAGGTATACCTGTAGTGTAAATTTTGGCATGCTACGTATAATCGCGAACGACTGAACTTGAAGCGACATAACCCGAGGTATACCTGTAATGTAAATTTTGGCATGCAACGATTATTCGCGAACTACTGAACTTGAAGCGACGTAACCCGAGGTATACCTGTAGTGTAAATTTTGGCATGCTACGTATAATCGCGAACGACTGAACTTGAAGCGACATAACCCGAGGTATACCTGTAATGTAAATTTTGGCATGCAACGATTATTCGCGAACTACTGAACTTGAAGTGACGTAACCCGAGGTATACCTGTAGTGTAAATTTTGGCATGCAACATATAATCGTGAACGACTGAACTTGAAGCGACGTAACCCGAAGTATACCTGTAGTGTACATTTTGGCTTGCTACGTATAATCGCGAACGACTGAACTTGAAGCGACGTAACCCGAGGTATACCTGTAATGTAAATTTTGGCATGCAACGATTATTCGCGAACTACTGAACTTGAAGCGACGTAACCCGAGGTATACATGTAGTGTAAATTTTGGCATGCAACATATAATCGTGGACGACTGAACTTGAAGCGGCGTAACCCGAGGTATACCTGTAGTGTACATTTTGGCATGCTACGTATAAATCGCCAACGACTGAACTTGAAGCGACGTAACCCGAGGTATACCTGTAGTGTAAATTTTGGCATGCTACGTGTAATCGCGAACGGCTGAACCTGAAGCGACGTAACCCGAGGTATACCTGTAGTGTACATTTTGGCATGCTACGTATAATCGCGAACGACTGAACTTGAAGCGACGTAACCCGAGGTATACATGTAGTGTAAATTTTGGCATGCTACGTACAATCGCGAACGGCTGAACTTGAAGCGAGGTAACCCGAGGTATACCATTAGTGTACATTTTTTGGCATGCTACATATAATCGCGAACGACTGAACTTAAAAAGAGGTAACCCGAGGTATACCTGTAATGTAAATTTTGGCATGCAACGATTATTCGCCAACGACTGAACTTGAAGCGACGTAACTCGAGGTATACCTGTAGTGTAAATTTTTTGGCATGCTACATATAATCGCGAACGACTGAACTTGAAGCGACGTAACCCGAGGTATACCATTAGTGTACATTTTTTGGCATGCTACATATAATCGCGAACGACTGAACTTAAAGAGACGTAACCCGAGGTATACCTGTAATGTAAATTTTGGCATGCAACGATTATTCGCCAACGACTGAACTTGAAGCGACGTAACTCGAGGTATACCTGTAGTGTAAATTTTGGCATGCTACACATATAAACGCGAACGACTGAACTTGCAGCGACGTAACCCGAGGTATACCTGTATTGTACATTTTGGCATGCTACATATAATCGCGAACGACTGAACTTAAAGAGACGTAACCCGAGGTATAACTGTAGTGTAAATTTTGGCATGCTACGTATAATCGTGAACGACTGAACTTGTAGCGACGTAACCCGAGGTATGCCTGTAGTGTACATTTTGGCATACTACGTACAATCGCGAACGACTGAACTTGAAGCGACATAACCCGAGGTATACCTGTAGTGTAAATTTTGGCGTGCAACGATTATTCGCGAACTACTGAACTTGAAGCGATGTAACCCGAGGTATACCTGTAGTGTAAATTTTGGCATGCAACATATAATCGTGAACGACTGAACTTGAAGCGACATAACACGAGGTACACCTGTAATGTAAATTTTGGCATGCGACGATTATTCGCGAACTACTGAACTTGAAGCGACGTAACCCGAGGTATACATGTAGTGTAAATTTTGGCATGCTACGTACAATCGCGAACGGCTGAACTTGAAGCGAGGTAACCCGAGGTATACCTGTAGTGTAAATTTTGGCATGCAACATATAATCGTGAACGACTGAACGTGAAGCGACGTAACCCGAGGTATACCTGTAGTTTACATTTTGGCATGCAACGTATAAATCGCCAACGACTGAACTTGAAGCGACGTAACCCGAGGTATACCTGTAGTGTAAATTTTGGCATGCTACGTGTAATCGCGAACGGCTGAACCTGAAGTGACGTAACCCGAGGTATACCTGTAGTGTACATTTTGGCATGCTACGTATAATCGCGAACGACTGAACTCGAAGCGACGTAACCCGAGGTATACCTGTAATGTAAATTTTCTCATGCAACGATTATTCGCGAACTACTGAACTTGAAGCGACGTAACCCGAGGTATACCCGTAGTGTAAATTTTGGCATGCAACATATAATCGTGAACGACTGAACTTGAAGCGACGTAACCCGAGGTATACCTGTAGTGTACATTTTGGCATGCTACATATAATCGCGAACGACTGAACTTAAAGAGACGTAACCCGAGGTATACCTGTAATGTAAATTTTGGCATGCTACGTATAATCGCGAACGACTGAACTTGAAGCGACGTAACCCGAGGTATACCTGTAGTGTAAATTTTGGCATGCTACGTATAATCGCGAACGACTGAACTTGAAGCGACGTAACCCGAGGTATACCTGTAATGTACATTTTGGCATGCTACGTATAATCGCGAACGGCTGAACTTGAAGTGACGTAACCCGAGGTATACTTGTCGTGTAAATTTTGGCATGCAACGATTATTCGCGAACTACTGAACTTGAAGCGACGTAACCCGAGGTATACATGTATAGTAAATTTTGATTAAATTATTAATGATTAAATTATTTTATTCTACATGTTAATAAAGGATGACCGCCATTTTGTCGCCTTTATTCTTAGTTGCTTCAATTTTTATTAAATTTTTCGTTCTTTCTGATTTAATATTATTTTTATGGCTTCCCAGAAAGTTTCTTTACACAGTTTAGTTGTTTTCCATTCTCATAAACATTTATTTTAATAACGAACCCCAGAAGTTTTAAATCGGCCTAATATCTGAAGAGCCTGGAAGCGATTCCATTAATTTTGTGCTGCTGATATCTTTCTCGGCAAGATAGAAAATATCAGTTTCACAGAATGGGGAGGAATATTGTCTTGCATGAATATCTAGTTTAAATCTTCTTGATTGTTTCATGTACAGCTCAAAAACAGTATTGTCAAAGAAGTTCCAGCAATTCTCTATGTTTATCTTGAGACAATTATCAACTTTGAAGGGACCTATAATTTTACTGTCGACAATACTAAATCAATACATTACTCTACTTCTCCCCTGTTATCTACTACTAAGCTGTACCGATTGACTAATTCTATCAAGGTCCCGGCCTCGTGATCAGTTGTTAGCCTACTGAAAGGAGTTCGGCATTCATCACTCAAAATTACTATTGAGAAATCAGTTTTATTTTAGGCATTTTTTTGTTTAACGTGCTTGTTTTTATTTGTGATGTTCAGTTATTTATCACAATTTAGTTTTTGTCTATATTTCTGAGATGAGGTAGTATTTACAGTATTTACATTATTCGGATTATTGTCCTCATCTTTGTTGCCATTTGTACAATGTTTCGGCCGTTGTACGCTCCGGCCTTCTTCAGGTGCTACGAATTTCGAACCGAACCCTTTATTACAATCACTCGAAAAAATACTAGAAAAAATCATTAGCATAAAAATTGCAATATGAACTCTGGTAAAAATAGAGTTACTGGACATTAGGTTTATAAGTCCCAAAAATTCAGTTGTTCATGTTCCAGTGGATATAGACGTTGGTTAGTTCCTTACTTGACTCTTAGAGTTGTGAATTCAATATCATGCTACAACAGTGGTGGACAAGTAACTTGCAGGTTTAGAGGGAGATAACTCATGACTTTCAATCGAGGCTTTACGAAAGGAATGAGCATGATATACCCCAGTGAATGTAATAAAGAGTTCGGTTCGAAATTAATAATACCTGAAGAAGGCCGGAGCGTACAACGGCCGAAACATCATACAAATGGTAACAAAGATGAGGACAATAGTCCGAATAATGTGCACATCACAGTTTAGTTGTTTTCATATCTTCAGCAAATTTCTTAATATCCTGCAAGATTTTCTGGCTTTAAACAGCACGCAGCATGCAAGTCGTAAAAGAAAAAGAGAAATCTCTGAATAAAAAATAAATAAATATTTTTTTTATAAAACATACATAGTATATTTTTCATAAATAGAAGTATAAAATTTTACCACTATCAATCGGTTAATACCAATTATACTGTGAAAACACTGACTTGCATAATAAAATCTGACATAATGGAGATATACCCATGTAACGTCTCCAGCACCACCTGGTTTCTATACTACGTCGTGTAGCTGCCGTTAATCAGGTGAAAAGGAAAACTACATGTTAATAGGTAGGGGTTAGTGAGTGCATGTACGTGCACAAGCGAGTAAGTAAGGACATTTTATTTCATAGGTCATAGGTCATAGCGCCATGAAAGAATTGGCCTAATTCTGCAGTAAGGCGTTAGTTTTTTACGCCTACGAGTCAAGATTGTAGACCCGAGGTGGTAGATTGGTGTTTTTTTTAGAACAAATGAGCTAAAGTTATGTGTGCAACTTGCACCTGTCTGAAAGTAAGAATCACTGGTAAAAATACGTATAGCGTTTGATAATATCGACAAGATTAAGGCAAGAATTAAGGTAGATAATAATAATAATAATAATAATAATAATAAAAGAAGAAGAAGAAAAGAAAAAGAGGAAGAAAAGAAAAAGAAGAAGCAAAAGGAGAAGAAGATTGAAATTTTACAAAAAAAATGAGAAGAAATGGAAATTCAAAAGAAAATTGTAAACAGACAGACAATCCAAAGAAATTTGTTTTCACTGAAGATGTTTACATAAAGAACGTTCAGTTTTCACATACATCGCTGTCGTCACTCTGTTGAAACACTTGGCTGTGTTCATGTTCAGTGTTTGGTTTTTGTGAACATTTACTAAACGTCAATATATGTTAAAAAGAGAAATCTTTCAGTGACGCACCTCTACTCGATAAGCCCTTTCATGTCAGATGTCATTTTGTCTGACTATCGTTTAACTGGTATTTTGTATAACAAGGCAAAGATGAAACTGTTAGTCGGAAGATTAAACTTCTGCTGCCATACCACTAACACACACCTCTGATACCATGATCGGATATAATAAAATAGCAAGATCTATTCCCAGTAATCCTCGATATATATATATATATATATATATATATATATATATATAGTCATCCGCAGACAGATCTGTTTCGCTGTATCACAGCTCATCAGTACCGTTAGACTCCGATTGCTTTTAACCCAGGATTGAAACCCGATCGAATTGGTGTCAGTCGGCGATTCTACCTCGGGGCTATGGGCGCTCGGTAGAAGAAGGCAGACTTTTTAGCGTATACATTATCATTATACACGCCCAATAGCCAGAGTTCGCTGTCTCTCTATATATATTGTGTGTATTTAGGCATCATTGTTTCATTGATGCATGTTTCATTAAATAATATAGACAAGTTTCGTCGATTTTTTTTATGTAATTTTTTCATATAATTTTTTTTCATATATATTTTTTCATATTGCCTGATAAGCTCAATAGCATTATTTGTTAAAAGCGGAAAGAAAATCACAATATTGATACATGTTTTTATTTAATCCTTTCTGAGCTTTCGGCTTACATCAGCCATTATCAAAGATGACAATTGTGTTGGTTGTAATAAACAGTTCGCAGACGAACGATAGTAGTAGTCGTCTATTTTGTTTGTATGGAAGATTGGCGAACACGTGCGTGCATGCGTGGTCATGTGAGACGCCACAAGTAGTAGTGCTATTTTCGCTTCCAGCATGCACGCACGTGTTCGCCAATTTTCCATACAAACAAAATAAACGACTAGTACTATCGTCCGTCTGCGAACTGCTCATTACAAGCAACATAGTTGTCATCTTTATTCTTCACATTTACAATTTCTTAACCCAATCATAGCCACTTTTTGACGTAGAATATAGTATTCTGGAGCATAAAAACTAACGCTAATGGTGGAAAATGAATCTCATTTTTGGATTCAACAGTCCAAATTGTTCGACATTAACTGACCTGTATCATTTAAATATACTGTTGCTCTTTGTAATTGTACAGTATTACATTTTTTCCCAATAAAAGTTTACCCATTACTTCCGATTTATATTAATTTCATAATAACAATGGCATTTGAAAGTATTATCTCTGTGATCCTGCTGTCTAATCTCCTCTATGCCAGCTGAAATAACAGTCCAGCTAAGAAAACCTGCTCGCTGAGCTACTAAGGAAGATCACCAACTTTAATGATTAACTCGGAACGCACGAGCAGGTTTCCACTTTAACTAAAAACCAACAATAGCAAAAGAAGTAATTTTCTGTGTATTGATAGACCACTTTATACTGCTTTTCGCAAAGTCATATACACACACAAAATAATAATAATTCATTTTTAAAAAGTAAAAACATACCTTTTTTTTTTAAGCAAGTCGGAGTGGGAAAATTTGCCAAGGAAAACGAACATGTTATTGATTTTTTTCTCGTTTAAAAAGCTGACACGTTATGAACTGGACATCGTGGCACAAAAATACCCATTCAATTTTCTCAAAAGAATACAATCTGTTTTTTAAACCTTTTTCTTCAAAAGATTAAGAAAGTGAATCTTAGTGCAAGAAATCAATTGCATTACACAATTGACATTAATTCCAATTACACTGCGTAATCATCTGTCTGTCGACACAAAATCATCATTATCGTCAGCGCAATCTTTGAATTGTAATTAATCATTCAATGTTACGAGTACTCATCGCTCCATATTGAATGTAATAATATCGGAAATAAATGGTAGATCCAGACTAGAACATTGACGAAGCGAAGATAGGAGATATTTAACTAAGCATATTTATATAATTTAAGATTGATATATTTAGACAGTGTTGATATAGAAACTAACATTGTATGACGACTGGTAGTTTCACGCCATAAGTGATCATCAGACAATTTTTATTTGGAGTGAATGTTACTTTAGCTTAATAATCTAAAAAAAAAAACACATTGGTATTTGGTGGCGTTTTATAATCGTTCGGAAAATCAAACGACAATCCACCTCCACCCCCCGCCAAAAAATACCGCCATCAAATGAAAATATTTTAAAAAAATATCATTTTCGAAGTTGGTGCATGCAGTTGGAATTTTTGGCGTATATCCTTTTACAAATTTGATTTTTACTCAAATTGTATTGACCGAAATGCCACACTTAAGTAAAAGTTTAGTAAAGGAAATGTTTACCTGCTTTCAGTTGTAAGACATCTTTTCCTTTCCTGTGGGTTTTATTAACCCCTTATCACATACGAGGCAATGTTGTTTAGATCCAACATTAGTTGTTTCAGTTTAACTTTAGCTAAGTTTTGGACGTGATATGTACATATCCTGAATGTTCTTGATTTTGCTTATTATCCAAGTTTTTGTTTTGCTTAGTGTCTGCAAACCATGAATGACAGCCTGCTTGTAGGACAATGGATTCCTTTATTACATGAGGATCCAACAGAAATATCATGGTATATACTTAGTTTCATTATCATTTTGAGTTTTCGCAATATCGTGGCTAATCGAACCTACTTTCTCACCAGTGCAATGTGGCTTCTCTGTGTCTCTTCTACAAGTACTTTCAAGGCTTCTGTTCTGATGAACTTAGCTCTCTGGTTCCCTCTATGTATGAATTTGCTCGAGCCACAAGATTAGCAAATAGGTCCCAACCTTATATTGTGAAACCAATAAAATGTAAACACAAATTCTACTCCATCAGCTTCTTTTCTCGCACTTTCTGCCTGTGGAATTCCATTCCGTTTACTTGCTTCCCCGACAACTACAATCTCCAGGAGTTTAAGTATAAAGTCAATAGTCATCTTCTATCTTGCTAACTTGCTTGGGGCGATATGATTATAAAAAACTAAAAAATAAATACTGTTACCACTAAGCATGATGTATTGGTAACCACTGATTTTAATCTGGGTTTTCTCAGTGATCAATTGTCCCTTAGCACCCGTCATCACACCGAGTTAGGAAACTCGGTAATTTAACTAGAAGATAATGCAATGACTTATAAGGCGTTCGCGAATAAGAATGGACATTTGCATCAAGTTAAAAAGTAAACATCACAAAAAAACCTTAGATTATTTCTTTTCGCCAACTCAATTTAGTCTACAATTTTAATTTCGTTAGCAAACGTTAATCTGACAACTTAGAAAAAAAAAGGTTATTATGAGTTTTACTTAAAGATCTACCTTGGAATTTGATATATTAATTCTTTGAGGAATCTGGAAGATTTGTTTTCCACGTGGAAAGGAAACGTACGAGATTCTTCCAAAAAAGTAAATTATTTTATTAAAACTGACGTACTCAACAAATATTGAGTAATTCAGTGATGTGTCACACTGTCAGTGTTCCTTATGCACACACGTTAAAATAGTATCGACGGACTATGGATTCGAACCCCCGGAATAGGTATTTGGAGAATATCTCTGTGTGTATATTTTTCTGTTTCTTGGGGAGAGCTGAGAAATAGAAAAGAAAAAAGAAAAAGAAAAAAAAAGAATAGGTACTGGAGAGGGGCAAGAGAGAGGCGAAACGCAAGGCATTCACGAAATGACATCGACCGATATGACGACAATCGAACATAGACTCTCTTTTTGCAAATATAATCATTAGTCCACATAGATTGGCCTTCGCTACTGTCTTGTTATCTCTTTTTTGTTCTTGTGTGTTTCCTTTATTTTCCGCATTGTGCACACAACTGTCTCTTGATTTCAGCTGCCGAGGAATGCAGCACGAAGACGACCACCCCCCCTCGACTCCTTAACTTACCTTGAGATCAGAAATCACAACGTGGGAGGGAAAGTGAGGGATTTCGACGGATCAGTGACATCTTTAAGCACCTGGGGGCGGAACGGAAGCGAACATCTGCAGACTAAGGTGCGACTAACTTACGGCTAGTTTAACGCACGCAATACACATACATGCAGGCCTGAGACTGGCGGTGGTGGGGCGAGTGGGTAATCGATGCGCGTTGTGGTGAGATGGATATCGGCTTGAAAAGAGAAATCAGAGAGTCGAGTTCTAATTCCAGTTGAATTCGTTGCATTTCACTTAGTAAAAGTAATAATTCGTCTTTTCCCTCCACCTATGGGTTAAACAATAGGACGGATTGGGTTCTATAGCCTTGGTTGTCAACTAGTCTACTTCAGAAATTAATAGGAACCAATTGCAGGAAAATCTTCTACCCAGTCAGTCATATAACGACAAAAAAAAAAAGGTAGTCAAATTTTAATTTGATTTCAGTGGAGGTCGTTCAGATCTACTTGCCTTGTTTAAGTCAACGAGTTAAGGACGGACACGGCATGCGTTTCGAAATGACCTCAAGGACGGACACGGCATGAAATGACCGCAACCAAATTCTTCATTCCAACGGTCAGTTGTAGAATACTTTGTTTTTTTTTTTACATTCTGTTCAATGTCTTAAGTCAGTCTTGGATGTGATGGAATGAAAGCAAGGGATTTGATTCGGTAGAGCAAATATGTCTTCTTGAATTTAGATTTCATATAAAAAAGGACGTTCAGGCACGTCAGTTAATCTGTGGGCGATTCAATATATAGTCATATGGGCTGTCGTCAGCAAGAGCAAGTAGAATTGGGCAGTGGAATTATACTCCTACCGCCAGTCACCCCGCTACGCCACGGTGGTCAGACGATTTGGCTAAAGAAGAAACATCTTCCATCGCCTGACTTTTTCACACACACACACACACACACACACACACACACACACACACACACACACACACACACACACACACACACTCCAGCTCAATTAAGTGCCATACGTGATACACGCTTGGGAGATCATGTCTTAAAAGAGACATGACTGACTTATCTCGCAGTAGGTTGCCATTACTCTACCGTAGACTGTTTGTTAGCCAAGGCTATAGAACCCAATCTGTCCTGTCGTTTTAACCCATAACTGGAGGGAAGAGACGGATTAATACTTTTCCCAAAATATTTGTGCGTAAGTGAATGCAAGGAATTCAAATGGAATTCGAACTCAGCTTCCCGAATTCTCGTTTCGAGCCGATATCCACTGCACCACAACGTACATCCATCTAAATCAGAAAATGCTTTCGAATAAGCGAAAACTCGACGACCAAAAGATAAAAATAAATAAAGTAAAAATAAAAAATAAACTTAACCCATGATCGGCCCAACAGGAAGTTTGGAGATGAAGAAGCTAATTACATTGATGATGATAATGATATCCGGTAGATATAGAGTCAAAACATTATTTCAGCTGGTGACTTATTTCACCACATGTCCTCTTAGTATTCGAATTTTAATCAATTATAGTGTGCCATTGCGCGCACTAATTTTGTCTAGAATAAAAAAGATATAGAAATAGAATAAGGAAAAGATTCTATAGAAACATTGTGGTAATTGTGTGTGTTATATTTTTTATCCGGTGACTCTTGATCATGAGAGTCGTAGAGGTACCACATGTATCTTTAAAGTAATAAAGGCACCACATGTATCATTAGAGTCGTAGAGGCACCACAAGTATCATTAGAGTCGTAGTGGCACTACATGTATCTTTAGAGTTATAAAGGGACCACATGTATCATTAGAGTCGTAGGGGCACCACCTGTATCTTTAGAGTTGTAAAAGGACCACATGTATCATTAGAGTCGTAGAACCACCACATGTATCATGAGAGTTGTAGTGGCACTACATGTATCTTTAGCGTTACAAAGAGGCCACATGTATCATTAGAGTCGTAGTGGCACTACATGTATCTTTAGAGATATAAAAGGACCACATGTATCATTAGAGACGTAGGGGCACTACATGTATCTTTAGAGTTGTAAAAGGACCACATGTATCATTAAAGTCGTAGTGGCACTACATGTATCTTTAGAGTTGTAAAAGGACCACATGTATCATTAGAGTCGTAGAACCACCACATGTATCATGAGAGTTGTAGTGGCACTACATGTATCTTTAGCGTTACAAAGAGGCCACATGTATCATTAGAGTCGTAGTGGCACTACATGTATCTTTAGAGATATAAAAGGACCACATGTATCATTAGAGACGTAGGGGCACCACATGTATCATTAGAGTTGTAATGGGACCACCTGTATCATTAGACTTATAGAGGCACCACATTTATCATTAGAGTCGTATTGGCACTACATGTATCTTTAGAGTTGTAAAGGCACCACATGTATCATTAGTGTTGTAGAGGCACCACATGTATCATTAGAGTCGTAGGGACACCACGTGTATCATTAGAGTTGTTTGAGGAACACAGGTATCATTAGAATCGTAGGGGCACCTCATGTATCTTTAGAGTGATAAGGGTACCACATGTATCTTTAGAGTTATACGGGCACAACATGTATCTTTAGAGTTATAGGAGCATCACGTGTATCTTTAGAGCTGTATGGGCACAACATATATCTTTAGAGTTTTAGGGGCACCTCATATACTTTTAGAGCCCGTATGGGCACAACATGTATCTTTAGAGTTATAGGGGTAGCACATATATCTTTAGAGCTGTATGGGCACAACATGTATCTTTACTCACTTTAAAACTCAGTTATATAAAAAAATAATCATATAAAAAATGTTGTTTAAAAATTGTTCGAAAATTCCTCTAAAAAAACTATTTTCTTTGTTTTGCGTAAACGTGAGTTGATGTTTTCTGTGACATTGTAAACAACATTGCGTTTGAATTAGGGGGAAAATATTTACATTTTTTGTTGACTAAATGAATTTTAGAAATTTTTTGAAGAATTTTTAAAAATGTAGACATTTAATTTTAGAGGAAAAAGTTACATTAATGCCACACGAATTACAGACAGTTAATTTCCTGCACGAAATATTTAGCGAAAATAAGCTTTATTTTTTTATTTTATTTTCTAAAGTATGAAATATTAAATCTGAAAAAAAGATGAAATAATTAAATTAACCATTGGCACTTTTTTTTTTCATATTTTGTTTTTGAAAAAATACTTTTTTTAAAAAATGTTTCTTTTGTTTCAAAATTACGGGAAAAATATTCACATTTTTTTTTTGACCAAATGAATTTTTAAAACGTCGGAATAAAAATTAAATATAAAGGCTATTTTTTTTTAATAAAAAGATATTTTAGTCTCGTTTGACACGTGTGATTTGATTTCTGTGACGTAATTTAGCAACCATTTTAGATCTTAGAGGTTTAACGGAGCAAATGTAAACAATCGATTCCATTGGCCAAAAAGTGCGAAAGGAAAAATTGCTGAACTTAAACTCAAAAAGTATGTTTGAATGGCGTAGCTTAAAAAGTGTAGGCGTGCATAGGTTACAGTCACACACAGACTCACATATTGCCTCACAGATATCTATAGATATATTAATCCGTGGATGTACCCGGGTGCTGAAAACGACAGTGGCTTTTGATTTCCAATCGGCTTTGTTACATTCCTTTACGCGCATATACCCTTGGGAGTTCGAATTCCAGTTGAATCCATTGCATTCACTTACGCGCAAATACCCTTGGGAAAGGTATTAATCCGTCGCTTCCTTCCAGTTATGGGTTAAATAGCAGGACAGATTGGGTTCTATAGCCTTTGTCGGCATTCAGTCTACCGCAGAAAGTAATGGCAACCTACTGCGGGATAATCTTCTGCCCAGTCAGTCATGTGTCTTTCGAGACATGATCGCCCAAGCGTGTATCACGTATGGCACTTAACTGACTGACCCTTGGGAATAGAATGAGTCAATCTTGTATATAAATACTAGGGCATCTATCCTGAAAAATTATTGTTTTCAAAAAGTATTGTTAATGCAATAGTCATTCGTAAAATTCAATTATTTTTCAAATCAAAAGTATATTTCGGCTTTAAATAATCACAAAGGGTTGATAAGGTGTAAGAAAAACAAATCAATTATACACTAACCCTAACCTCTCTACAAGCCTCCATTTTAAAAGTTAAGCCCAGACTCATCTTACCCCTGTTGTTGTATCGAAAAAATAATATTCTAAGTAGTTTATATTTTTTAATCCAATTTTTGATCCAACGATATTTAAAAAATTTTACAATATTTTTCTTCAGGTTTTGCATTTACCCCGAAACTCATAGAGCAAACAAATTTTTTGAATGAATAAAATTAACCTGTCAATCGATATTTCAATATTTTAATCGATATTTCACTCTCAGTCTTTAAAAATTACAATAATTTAGTGAATAGAAGCAACAAATAACTGGTCGAATATTGAACGTAATTTTTTAAATTGATTTTCTTACTATTTGATAACACCTTTTGATAATCTTATTAAATATATTTCTTTTAAGTTTTCACAAACGATTCATTTGATAAAATCATTAAATTACTACAGACACATAATTTGTTTTTTTTTATTGTTAAGATGTTGTTTTTTTTTAATCATGGTGGGTTTTATTGGTTTTTAATTATTTGAGTGAATTAATTACAAAAAACATCTTTCTGTATTAGGCGAGTCATTTCTTGACTTTACATTTGACTGCATAAACTTTGTTATTGACTTGGATTGATAAATGAAATTCGATTTAATTAAAATTGTTGTTCGTCAAAATAATCCGATCTTTTCAATCGATTTGGATTTAACCATTTGTCCGGTTATGCAGACTTTTAAAAACGTTCATAATAATTATCAAAAGAAATTGTAAAACTGAAAATCTTGTTTAGTGTTTAATAATAATAATAATAACAACAGCAACAACAACAACAATAACAATAATAATAATAATAACAATAATAATAATAATAACAACAACAACAACAACAGCAATAATAATAATAATAATAATAATAATAATAACAATAATAATAACAATAATAACGAAGTAATATATGCATCAGCAACAACAGCAACAAGAAAATTAAACATCAAAATAAAAACAAGGCAGTCACGCAGACGTGAAGATCCACCTTGGAAAAGAAAAATCGAAAAAGAAATCGAACAACTAAGAAGTGAACTGTCAGTACTGGATGAAATGAGTAGAGGAATAAATGTAAGAACTAGGAAAAGAAGAAGAGCCGAAAAAAAATATAACATCAGGAATGAAAATGACGTCTTATCAAATAAAGAAAAAATAAAGCAAAAAATCCAACTGAAGGCTCAAAGAATAAGACGCTATGAAAAAAGAGCAAAATTTTACAGACAAAACAAGATCTTTCAGACTGATACAAAGAGATTTTACAGGGAAATAGGTAAAAAAAGAATTGAAGTGACAGTCCCCCCCAGAATGGAAGAAGTCACACAGTTCTGGGAAAAGATATGGGCTTGCCCTAAAGAACCTAGCAAGGAAGTACATTGGATTACGCAGGAGATAGAACGAATGAAGAATAAACCCGAACAGACATGGTCTGGAATTACAGAAGATGATGTTAAATTTGCACTAAAAAAAGCACACAATTGGAAAACTCCAGGTATAGATAAAATTCCTAACTTTTGGCTATATTATTTAAATGCAGCACATAAAAAAATAGCCAAAGAACTCCAAGAAATGGTTGACGATCCCACTAAAATTCCTGCATGGATGACAAAAGGAATTACATTTCTTCTACCCAAGAATGGTGACACAAACAACCCGAAAAACTACAGACCAATTACATGTCTTCCGACAACATATAAACTACTAACATCTATTTTAACAAAACAAACATATTTATTCTTAGAAAGAAATGACATGATACCGCTTGAACAAAAAGGGTGCAAACGTGGCTGTTATGGCTGTAAAGACCAATTGCTAATTAACAAAATGATCCTGGAAAACTGCTACAAGACAAAGAAAAATCTTAGTACTGCCTGGATAGACTACCGAAAGGCATTCGATAGTGTGCCACATGAATGGATTTTAAAGACTTTAAATATATACAAGATATCGCCCGTCATCATCAATTTCATCAAACAGTGCATGTCTATATGGAAAACAACCCTTTACCTCAATCATATAAATGGAACCTATAAGTCTGATGAAATAAACATCAAAAGAGGTATATTTCAAGGTGATTCTTTATCTCCCTTACTATTCTGCATATCATTAATAGCACTAACCAGTCAACTTAATAAGACAGAATGTGGTTATAAAATAGGCCAAAAGAAAATAAGCCATCTATTTTACATGGATGACTTAAAGTTATATGCTAAGAATGATAATGAGCTGGAAGGTCTTCTGCAAACTGTAAAATGCTTCAGCGAAGACATTGGAATGAAATTTAATTTGAATAAATGTGCTAAAGCTACAGTTTTACGTGGATCAATACAAGAAACATCCTCAATTAGCCTAGACCCTGCTGTAACAATAAAAGAATTGAAACCAGAAGAAGCTTATAAATACCTAGGTGTAAATGAGAGCGAAAACATTCACCATAAAAAAATGAAAGAAATAGTGCGTAAAGAGTACTATAGAAGGCTACGAATGATATTAAAAACTGAATTAAATTCACAGAATAGAGTTATGGCCATTAATAGCCTTGCAATCCCAGTTGTCCAATATAGCTTTAACATCTTAAACTGGACTCTAAACGACACCAGGCGAATGGATGCTAAAACAAGAAAGCTTCTTTCTAAGCATAGGATGCATCACCCAAAGGCTGATGTAGACCGTCTATACATACCCCGTAAAGAAGGTGGAAGGGGTCTTATTCAGCTGGAATTGTCATACAAGACAACAACTATTGGCTTACTAACATACATAGAAACAACAAAGGATTGGATGATACAATTAGTAAGGCAACATGAAGAAAGAAAGAAAAAATATTCAATAATAAAAGAAGGCAGTAAATACAAACAAGAATTACAGTTAGTAGATTCTGTAGAAAAGCAAAACAGAAGCCAAGAACCAACTATTGCGGCAAAAAATATGAAAATGAAAGCCAAAGATAAAGCTCTTGAAAAGATGAAACAGCGCTGGCAAGACAAACCTCTGCATGGCCAATATCCAGTACGTGCCAATAAATCCAATGTTGACAAAGTTAATACTCATCGATGGTTACGTGCATCTGGATTAAAGTCTGAAACTGAAGGATTTATACTTGCAGCACAAGACCAAAGTCTTTTCACTAGAAACTTTCAGGCAAATATTATGCATAATAATATGGATCCAAAATGCAGGTTTTGTGATAAACACCAAGAAACAATAGACCACCTAATCTCAGGCTGTTCTGTGCTTGCCCCAAACGAATATAAAAATCGCCACGATAGAGTTGGGCAATATTTACATTGGGCAATGTGCAAACATTATGGAAAAGCTGTAAACAAACACTGGTATGAACATCATCCAGCACCGGTTACAGAAATAGAAGATGTAACCATTCTATGGGATTACACCATCTACACAGACAGAAAAATTGAAGCAAACAGGCCAGACATTATTGTTAAAAACCAGAAGGAGAAAACTTGTCTCTTAATTGATATGGCTTGTCCAGCGGATTGTAACATAGCAATCAAGGAATTTGAAAAACTGTCAAAATATAAAGACCTGGAAATTGAAATAGAAAAAATGTGGAAATTGAAAACAAGAGTTGTGCCAGTGATAGTAGGTGCACTTGGAATGATAAAAAATGGAACAAAACAACACATTGAAAGAATCCCTGGAAACCCCAGCTTAAGAGATATACAAAAAATTGTCTTATTAAGTACAGCCCACACACTAAGGAAAACGTTATCTATGTAATGCTGGGGATGATAGGGAAGATAGAAAAACATGAAATGGAGTCATAACAACACGCCACTACCTGCCTTAGGTCTCCCCGCAGACTTGGTTGGTAGTGAGACCAAAGCAGAAATCGAAATATGATGAAAAATGACACAATAATAATAATAATAATAATAATAATAATAATAAAACCTGCCTTAGGTCTCCCCGCAGACTTGGTAGGTAGTGCGATCATAGCAGAAATCGAAATATGATGAAAAATGACAACATAATAATAATAATAATAATAATAATAATAACAACAACAACAACAACAACAACAACAACAACAATAACAATAACAATAATAATAATAATAATAATAATAATAATAATGATGAAACTTGTCTATTAATTGATATAGCTTGTCCAGCGGATTGTAACATAGCAACCAAGGAATTTGAAAAACTGTCAAAATATAAAGACCTGGAAATTGAAATAGAAAAAATGTGGAAATTGAAAACAAGAGTTGTGCCAGTGATAGTAGGTACACTTGGAATGATAAAAAATCGAACAAAACAACACATTGAAAGAATCCCTGGAAACCCCAGCTTAAGAGATATACAAAAAATTGTCTTATTAAGTACAGCCCACACACTAAGGAAAACGTTATCTATGTAACGCTAGGGATGATAGGGAAGATAGAAAAACATGAAATGGGGCCATAACAACACGCCACGACCTGCCTTAGGTCTCCCCGCAGACTTGGTTGGTAGTGAGACCAAAGCAGAAATAGAAATATGATGAAAAATTACATAATAATAATGTCCAGCGGATTGTAACATAGCAACCAAGGAATTTGAAAAACTGTCAAAATATAAAGACCTGGAAATTGAAATAGAAAAAAAAATGTAGAAATTGAAAACAAGTATCGTGTGATAGTGGGTGCACTTGTAATAATAAAAAATGGAACAAGAAAACACATTGAAAGAATCCCTGGAAATCCCAGCTTAAGAGATATGCAAAAACATTTCTTGTTAAGTACAGCCCACAATCTAAGGAGAGGAGAACTTTGTCTATTTAAAGCTAAGGATGTTAGGGAGATACAAAAAAAAAAAAAAAAATGAAATGGAGCCATAACAACACAAAACGACTTGCATTATGTTTCTATACAGACTTGGTAGGTAGTGCGACCATAGCAGAAATCGAATTATAATGAAAAATGACATAATAATAATAAGGAATGATAAAAATAGAACGAAACAACACATTGAAAGAATCCCTAGGAATCCCAGCATAAGAGATGTACAAAAAATTGGCTTAATAAATGCAGCCCAGTTATTAAGAAAAACTTTGTCCATGTAATGCTAGTGATATTATGAGAGATAAAAAAAGCAAATGAAATATAGCCATAACAACACACCACGACCTGAAACCTTCTACTAAAGTCTTCTCATTCTCTTTCGCTCCCAGTAACTCGATGCGTCTTAGTGACTTTATTGCCTTGCTCGGGGTGAAATGATTAAACAATAAAGTAAAAGATTTGAAATAAAAACTAAAAAAGGAACAAAAAAAATGCTTTCTCCTTGAATTTTTTCTTAAATTTCAAATCATAAGAAGGCAAGAAAATATTTTTCTGAAGGAAAACCAAATGGATCGGATAAAGTAAAGAAAATAGTCATACTAAAAAACAAAAGCAAAAAACAGTACGTGATTTGCCTTATTTTAATAGTAGTAGTAGTAGTAGTGGTAGTAGTAGTAGTAGTAGTAGTAGTAGTGAAGTGTTAACAATTTACTTTGCTTTCAATTTTATTTCGATGTTGTTTTTGTTTGATTTCATGAAAACTTTGTTCAAAGTAAACATCTAATTTGTTTTGTTCTAAAATGTCTTTTTTTATTATTGCAAATCATTTTTGAAAAAAGAAACTAAAAGTTGAAACAATTTAGTTAGGTTACTAAGTCGGGACTCAGGCCACTGCACTTTAAATCAATTTAGTAAAAATTATAAAGAAAAGAAGAGAGAAAAACGTTTAGTGTTAATAATATTTTGCTGATGCGTGTGTGAAACAAAATCAGATTTGATTAATAAAGACAAAAAAGGAAAGTAGAAATTGTTGAAAACTTTCTTTCAGCTTTATTCACACACACACACACACACTGACTTCATATATTCCCACTCATATATATATATATATATATACATGTGTGTGTGTATGTGTGTGTGTGTATATATATATATATATATATATTATAATAATATAATATATATATATATATATATATATATATATATATATAATATATATATATATATATAATAATAATAATATATATATATATACATGTGTGTGTATGTGTGTATAAATATATATATATATATATATATATTATAATAATAATAATATGTATATATATATATATATATATATATATATATATATATATTATAAAGATAGATATCATAAGTACAACTTTTTCAAGATCAAGAAGATCTTTTGTTGCACGATGTAGTGAAAGTCAGTAAAAGTTCTTTTAAATCGAAAGACAAAATATTCAGACAGAAAGAATGTGTTGCGTCAGTTTTTCAAGTATAGGAATGGTGTGGTAGTTTTCAAACTTTGAAACTCACCATTCGAAATCTTTGATGTTGCTAGTTTTTAACATCAATGCATGCTCCTTTTCTTGAAAAATATTTTTTTCTTTTCATTTTTTTAAAGAAAATATTTTAAAATGAAAAAACAAAACAAAACAACAAAAAAACAAAACAAAACTGAAAGATTGTTAAAGTCACCAATCCACACATCCTAAACGGAAAATGTATTAACAGAGTGATCATATATTTATTACACTTCATCTCATCTTAGACAGGAGTGCCGAAAAGTGGCTATTTAATCACAGGCGGAGTGCACAGACATTCTGATTCAAGATGGAGGTGCCTATCCGTATGTCATTTTTGACGGGTATTATGCTATTTACGCAACGAAAAGTTTTAGTTTCATCCATTGTACCACCAGGCCTTGCTTTGTCTGCTAAACTAAAGTAGGTACCTTTAAAGTAGGTACCTTTTATTTTTGCTTTTAACTTTTACCCTCTTTTTTTCTTTTGTCCGACTCTTTTTTGTGAACTACACACCAACAAATATCAGAACAACAAAAAAGTAAAAAAAAAAAAAACATAACGAAGCAGAATAATGGTTCTTTTGAATCATTTTTCGTTCCTTCAAGAAGAAAATAATAAAAAAATGACAAAAAAGAAAAATAATTGATATAAAAAATAAAAAATTCACGTAGAAAATTAAAAAGAATTTCATCATTAATGAATGAATCAGTTTTAAAATTAGAAATGACAAAATTAGAAAATTCTTCAGTAAACCGTTCAAGTCTGATATTGTAATTAAAGTAATAAAAATAGTAGTTATAGTAATTGTTGTGGTATTATTTAGTATTTGCAGTAGTATTACTAGTTGTAAATCTTAACGGTTAAACGTGTAAAAAGCAGATGTTGTAGTTGGATATATTGATATATCGTAGTTTCCCAACTGTGGAACGAGAAGGAAGCACAAACAGAGAAAAATAGCAGCGAAAGCAGTAGTGACGAAGTAGGAGGGGGAGAAAGAAAGAAAGAAAGAAAGAAAGAAAGAAAGGAAAAAAAAGAAAGAAAGAAAGAATGGGTTAACAAGAGTCTGTGCTCCCAAATTTGAATCTTTTCCTCCCTTTTCTCCCTGACGCCGCCTTCTGTTACGTGGTCCCAAAAATCCCAAAGAGGATGTAACTCGTAAACACACTCATCCACACAGACCAAATAATGCACACTTTTTGGCCTTTTTGCTTCTTCCACGCCTATGTGCGCGTATAAGCAAGAATTTAAAGCAGGCAGGCCGCACATACAACTCAAACGTATAGCACCGCCCGCACAGTTACTCTCCCTTAGTCACATTAATAATAGTTGCACACACATGCAAACAACGTAGCCGTGTATACACATGCATCCATTTTCCTGCCAACCTCCACCACCTCCAGTTTGTTTTGATTTTTTAATTTCCTTTTTCACTTGTTTTTATTCAGACTCTTCATTTTAAGTTATTTTCCGAACAGCTTTTTTCTTTTAAAACTTCTTTTATTTCCTCCTCTTCCAAGTCTTTGTCTCTTTCTTTCGATCTCTTTCTCTCTCTATCTTACTCTCACTCTCTCTCGCCCTCTCTCTCTCTTTCTATATATATATATATATATATATATATATATATATATATATATATGTGCGTGTGTATGTATACACGTATGTATTCTTTCAAGATTTATTCCCTTTCGATACGTTTTCTATGAAGATTTGCTTCTTTCGCCTTTCTGACTTCTCTTTTATCACGCGTTTCCTCTCCCCCCCCTCTCTCAAGTGGGACAGTGTAATGTTGGCTGCCATTCTTAAAGGGACCTTTCACACTGACGCAAAAGAAAAGAGAAAAAATCACTGAATCATAGAGCTTTGAAATCATTGCTTTGGCTCTGTGTCGTTGGCGCTGAGTCGACCGATGACAGCATGTGTCTGTGGTGGTGGCATGTGGCCCTGGCGACCGTCATCGCGTTGTGCTGGCCCCAGGGGTCCCAGGCCGGACCCTACGCTGTTAGGGTCTTCCACTACATCATGGAGACGAAGGAGTACAACAAACTTATTCGGCCTTCTGGCTTAAGCAATCGACTTGTGGTGCGACTCGGGCTGAGGATATCACAACTGATTAGGGTGGTAAGTAATACGACATAAACCTCTTTTGTTTTCAGTCCTTTCAAAAATTAAACAAAATATGGACAGGGAGAATGTTCGAGAACCACAAAAAAAAAAAATACTTTAAAAAACTTTATTTAAATGATATACACATTTAGAAATATTGTTTCTATGTGGGCGAACTTATGCGGGCGTGCATGTGTGTGTGTATCTGTCTATGTGTGTTACAGAAGCAGTTGGGTAAAACAAGAAAACTACTTTCAGAAAAAATATAAATAACTATATATATATATATATATATATATATATATATATATATTATTATATATAATTATAGGTTATGTCAATTTTTCATTGCTACATGAAAAATTGACATAACTATATAATTATATTATATTAAGCTCTATAATACTCATTATTGAGCACTGTTTATAATAAAATAAATGCCAGAGCACTCAAAATATAAAAAAAACTTTGAATCCTCTTCACTTGGAATTATATATATATATACATACGTGTTAACGTACATGCCATCATTGTACTACAGAGAATCACAGATATAAAACTGCACGTGTGTGTGTTTGCATATAGACGGGTGTTTAAATATTCTTCAAGTTAGTATGTGTGTACGTGTTGATGTGATTGTATGCCTAAATATGGCTGCGTGTGTGACTGTCTATTGTCATGTACCTGTGTGTTGATTAAGTTTTTCCACGTCTCTCTATCAGTGAATATTCAATAATTACCAGTGTGCGTTACTGTTTATGCAAGTTTATATATTTGTAAAGATATATTGAGCGTTTTTTAGCTCTCTTTCTCGTTCTCTCCACCTGCTTCAGGTTTTTTTTCTCGTATTGAACGCATGCTTCAGACAAAACATACAATCATTTGGGGTTTGAAACTCTCATCAGGGACTGAATGTACGTGAGTGTGTGTGTGGGCTTGAGAAGGAGTCAATATATTGAAAAATATAAAAGTAATAGAGTTATGTCAGCGTGGGTCGTTATATAATATGTAACTCAAACTTAAAGGTTCATAAGCATTTATGTATCTATCTATTTTGTTTCACAGCCTGTTCATATCTATCTATCTATCTATCTATCTATCTATCTATCTATCTATCTATCTATCTCATTCTCTTCATATCTATCTATCTTTCATCAGGTTCCAAAGCTAAACGGCTTGTTTGCCATGAAAATCGGTGTTCGGAATCATGGCTTATTGCTATGACCAGAATACCGACTATAGTTGCCAAAGGACTATGCTCAACTATCTTAGCCACTAAACACGCACGTCATAACTAAGAACAAACTTATATTAACAGATATAAACTAACTTAGATAGATAGATAGATAGATAGATAGATAGATATGAAGAGAATGAGATAGATAGATAGATAGATAGATAGATAGATAAGAAGAGAATGAGATAGATAGATAGATAGATAGATAGATAGATAGATAGATAGACAGATAGATATGAAGAGAATGAGATAGATAGATAGATAGATAGATGTTCATCTATCTATCTATCTATCTATCTATCTCATTCTCTTCATATCTATCTATCTATCTATCTATCTATCTATCTATCTAAGTTAGTTTATATCTATTAATATAAGTTTGTTCTTAGTTATGACGTGCGTGTTTAGTGGCTAAGATAGTTGAGCATAGTCCTTTGGCAACTATAGTCGGTATTCTGGTCATGGCAATAAGCCATGATTCCGAACACCGATTTTCATGGCAAACAAGCCGTTTAGCTTTGGAACCTGATGAAAGAGAACCTTTTTGCAACCCACTGTAGTTAATCAATGCATTTGTATATTTTAAAATTTTACACTGTGTAAATAACATAAGTGTCCATACCTGTATCTTTGATTATATACTTTGTCTTACTTTGTTTAAGTATAATATGGACCCTCTCATACGGACCCACTCCATCCTACCTGCGTCTATATACAAGGCGTGCAAAAACATTCAAGGTCCGTCCCATTTTCCCAAATCAGTATTTCAATGATCAAACATCAGAATACTGATTTTGGAATAGGTTAACAACTTTTCAGTTCCCCTTCATATTCATGGGCAAAAAATTAATTTCATATAAAAGGTGAAGCATTTAATTTTTAGCCAAGAAAAACATAATTTCTCATGTTAAACTGAATATTCAAGAAAATGCCATTTTTGAGGTCACAGAATTTTGCTTTGATTGAAGGGATGTTATTTAAAAAGAATGACACCTAAATTAAGGTTCTGCAAATATTCGGTCCTGTATATTTCTAAGAACATTCTTGATAGAAATATATAACGATTTAATAAACTTAAATTTAAAACATGATCATTATTGTATGAGTCAAAGCATATGTTACTGAGTTCATGCTTTTTTATTAGTATACTAATAAAAAATCATAAACCTAACAACTCGTGCTTCGTCTCATACAATACAATGGTCATATTTTAATATGTTCAAAGTACTAGTGACTCTTAAATAAATTAAAAAACTTTAAAATGTAGAATGAATAAAGGCAAAAAAGAGTATAAATAAATGAGATATACCTGGAAAGTGATTGACACCTTTTTATACCTGTAAAACGCAGAAAAAATATTTGATCCTGAATTTATAAGAACATTTATGATAGAAATATATAAGGATTTAATAAACTTAAATTTTTCGGAAACGAAGTCTAAAATTTAAGGTCCCTACGACAGAAGTAATGGTCTTTTCCGGTAATTATTGCTCCACGGCAAATAGTTGCGATTTAATTTATAAGCTCAAATCTTTTTTTTGTGTAAATGTGTGTTTGAGTGTAAAATTAACGGCAAAGTAGTCGTAATTTTCGTTTCAATGCAAGCCGAGAATTAAAATTATTTTTCATGTAAATTTAAATATAAACAATATATAAATATAAATAATGTTCTGAAATGAGCATCAACAAACAGGACCCACTTTTTTCTACATACATTTCTAGTAACGTCTGTGTCCCGAAAAACAATAGTATGTCTGCGAATGTGTGTCGAAAAGCTGTTATTTATCTGTTTATAAATAAAGTGAATCTATATAAAAAAAAATCCCTTACGTCAGGAGTTTCATTTTTTAAAATATAGCATTTTCATTCGTGCGTGTTCATTCGTTATAATTTGTGGTTAGTAGAAGAAAATATCTATATTCATTTTGTTTTGTTGACGGAAATATGCAAAAAAATATTATATTTTTTTACTTCTCTGTTTGTACGTGTGCCTCCCTGTCTTTTTGCAAAAATGTTTAAAATAATAAAATTCATTGGTGTGACTTGTTTGGTTTCCAAAGTGAATGCAAAAAAAGTCTTAATAATTTTGTCTATTGTTAAAAACCTAATACGAAAGAAAATTGGGTCTTATTTTTGCAACAATGAATTTCGGTGAAAAGTTTAAAGACCAAACTTTTATCCAGTAAAAATATCTAAAAGTATATTCAACCAAATATGTTCATGTAGGCAAACACTTTTTGCACCTGGTTACTATAGAAACACTGGTGTTTGCTTGATAATCAAAACAAATGTTAACTTTTTCGGATTAAAGCTAGCAGTTGCTTAAGAATTCGAATTGTTGTTGTAAATTGAAAATTTTAAAAAATAACAAGGACAATTTTTTTCACTTCTAAACTTAAAAAAATATTTCTGAATAGTAAACCAATTGATATGAAAAAATGTAGATGTGAAGAAATGCATTGTTGGATCGGTTGATCCATGGATAATCTATGTTTACGGTGAATGCAACATTTTGATAGCCTCCAAAATGAATGCGAATGTCATTTTGGGATTTAAACGACAATAATGAGTTAAAAGGAAAATTTAAGAAAGCGACAAGTCATTAAAGTATTTCACTGAATAGCGTTCATCTGAAAAAGTAAGGTGTCCGGGAAAATATATAGCATTAGAAATAAAAAGGAACATTCAAAATATGTTGATGGTAAGGAAATTCCTTTAAATTTCTCAATAATAAAGCTAATTGAATTCTATACTGAGAGTCGAAAAAACTGTATGAATATTTAGCCCACTGTGTCAATGTTTTCTGTTTAATTGGGATAGACAAGTAAGTACAAATGAATATCAATAAGTCCATAGCCTGGCACAAACTTATTAAATAGATTTTAATTTTTCACTGAATGTTTTTCGAGCGATGTGATTTAAAAATAAACTTTGTCTTAAATGCATTGAAAATGAGATTATGTTAAAGAATATTTGTTGTGCAAAGAATTTTTTATCCTTAGACTATGAAGAATTTTTTATCCTTAGACTATGAAGTTATCTAACTTAACTTACAAATGTACGTAGATCTCTGTGTATATGAGAGATAAATCTGAATATGCTACTGTGTATGTATAGCCGTGTGTGTGTGTGTGTGTGTGTGTGTATGTGTATAGGCAAATAAGGAAATATATTATTTTTATATATGTATTCAAATGTTATTTTAAAAGTGAACAGAAAATATTTATGCATGTAAGTAAAGGAATATAGAAATTATATATATATATATATTAGAGAAAAGTGAAAGAAAACGTAGATTAAAATCCCACTGTTCAAGCATTTACATTTATAAAGATTGCTTGATACAGAGTGGAACTTATTGTAATTTTTTTTACAATGGTTTATAAAAGCATAATATCACTACACAAAATGTTCATGTTTCAAAACAAAACTGTTCCTCTTCAGGTGGTATGTTAAAATAAATAAGGAAACCGATTTGTTTTTTCTGAAACATGAAAATTTTTGTGTAGTGATATTATGCTTATATATATATATATATATATATATATATATATATATATACACACACATATATATATATATATATATATGTGTGTGTGTGTGTGTGTGTATGTGAAAGAGGAAAAAGCTCAATATAAACATACAAAGTGCGATGGGTAAATTGTCACCATTATTTTATATTTTTGATTTCTCGCACCCGCGTTTTTTGCTTTGTATTTTGTCGATTGCACAGTATAGTCGGGTCAGTTGGGTACCGTCTGTGAAAAAAAGAGCACCGTGACGCAGTTCACTTTGCCAGCAATCTAAAAAAAAATCTGACTACTTAAGTTCCCAGGCTGCAGCCCCCTTGATTATTTGGGTGCATTTGAGCGAGTGACCAACAAAACACCTTCTAACACCAAATATGAACTGAAGTCAAGGGTTATAGCAGCATTCACTAACTTAGGCTGTTCAGAAGAGTTGCAGGAAATTCCGAAGTTGTCTAGAGGTCATGCTTGAAGTCAATGGCAATTTTTTAAAATAAATTTACTCTTTCGTTCTTCAAAATATTTGTGTGTAAATATTTGGTAAATATATTTGTTAAAATGACGCGCAAGGGTTATTTTCATTTTTGCGTAATTTAGACGACTATTCAGCCATCACTCACGATATATATATATATATATATATATAGTGGATTTTTATGTTAACGTCCTTATAACCTCTCTGAAGATAGCTCATCTGAGCCGAAAGCTTAGACCTAACTTAATAAAAAATTATCCAAATGTTGGAGAATTTTTTAAATTTTACTTGAAATTAAGCCAAAATACGATGTTTAGAACGGCTCATTATTAAACATAATAGACATTCATTGTCTCTTATAGTTAACAGTATATATTTAGAAAAAATATATATCTGTGTGAATGCGTGTGTGTATGTGTACGTGTGAAAAACTCAGGGAGATAGATAGATATGTATGTATGTATGTATGTATGTATGTATGTATGTATGTATGTATGTATGAACTGACTTATAGACTTCAACACTTGAGAGGAGTTATAAATTTCACATATTCCATTTTGGTGGGAAAAAAAAAAATGTTGGCAGAATATTAGAATTCTTGTTTTCCAACCCACAACGTGTGTTGACTTTTCCAAAATGATCAACAACATCGCATTAAAACAAACAAACAAACAAACAAACAAATCCTTGAATTTACGTGAAGACATAAATGTTTAGATTTATTCAACGTCAATTACTGAATCATTTGTGCTCGTGTCGTGCCATCGACCGAATTTTCTTCAGTTACGAAACAAAGTTTGGTTCGCTTCGTCTTTGAAAGTAGAGCCAAAAAATTGTCATAAAGGGAATGGAACATGTTCCTGAATTTCTGACGCAGGACTTCAAACAATTCAACATCATTTCTCTGTTCTTCTTGATTCAGATTTTATTCGTAAAATGTGAAAGCATGTTTAATCTTTTCTGTTGCAGTTGTTTAATTTCTGAGTAAAGACCTAATAAGAAGAATACTAATCACAAAGACAAATAGCAGAGGAACGTTTCTCTCCTTGGCAAAAGCCGTCGGCATCTTTTGCTGAAAGTCTTCGTTTGCTCCACTTTCGATGTTGGGGCTTTAATATTTTTTTTTTTAAATAAACATCGTATAAATAATAATTTTACCAGCTTGATATTTAACGGTCATTAAGAAAGAGATTTAAGAGAAGCCAAAATAATCTTGAGGCTCTACAGAGAGAAGTTGCCCTGTTTAACAATGACATCTTATGAAAATGGGAATCAAATTGGAGCTTTAGTACTTACCCTACCTTAGATTTTCACCATGTCTAAATTCGTCCGACATTAGACCATTTTAATGAGACGCTTATGATCTTTAACAACAACAACAATATATATATATATGTACACGTATAGAGTAAGTAAGGATGAAATAAAATTCCGTATTCCCTACCAAAAAACAAAAAAACAAAACAAAAACACTATTCTTAAAAAAGTTAGTCGAGCGACTAATATTTTTAGAATTCACAACATAAATATTATGATAATTGATCATTTGATAAGACCCAGTTAGTATCGAAACGAAATGTCTATTTTTGTAGTAATATTATAACATACTTATATATATATATATATATATATATATATATATATATATATATATATATATATATATCTGTAGATTAGTGTGGCTAATGTGCACATGGGTAACTATAAAAAAATCAATTTTGAAATTACAATGTTTTACAGCACTAATCGAGGATTATATATGCAGTAACCAAATTTTGGTATAAAAATTTTAGCGCACTAATAGAAAACACATTAATCGAATGCGCATTAATCAATGGATTCCTTTATATATCTTTCCTTTTCTTGCCCCTTACAGGTACTAAAACTGATCCTAGTCAAAAGAACGGGAGAGCAACACTTCTATCTTAGGCAGAGTGCACAGACACTTTGGTCCTGTATTAGTAACGCTACACATGTTAATATTCTCGCCATTTTTGATGGGTATTGAAATCGTATAATATAATAATTCGCATATATAAAACACAATGTTTATTCATATCTATTTTTTCTGTGTGACACTTTTTCACAGGGTGCATATTTTCTGATCCTCAGCAGAAATCGACACTTTTGTGCGCAGATGCAACACTGAGCCAACGCTGAACGGCAGAACAATATCCGTTCTTTAGAACAGAGGAATCAGCGAACCGAATTTAAATTCTGGTTGGGAAATCCAGGAATAAATAAAGAGCAACAATATACATTACCGGCCATAATTATTAGGCAACCCCAGTGTTTTGAAAAAAAAAATGATGTATTTCATATTATCTTTTAGTATTTATTACCAAGTGAATGAAAATAAAATGGTTCTTTTCTTAATATTGCACAATAACATGTGCATCAAATGAATTTATAAATATTTAATAATTACCTATATTGCAGTTTCATCAATGAAAGAATGAAGAACATTTAGGGTGATTCGAAAGGGTTCATCTTTGCTTCTTTGCCTTGTAAAATGTTGCAAAGTAATAATAACAAAAGAACCATTCTATTTTCATTTAGAATTATCCACTTGGCAATAAATACTAAAAATAGGATGAAATACATCATTTCTTTTGAAAAAACTGGGGTGGCTTAATAATTATAGCCAGTAATGTGTGTGTTTGTGTGTGTATATATATATATATATATACAGAGAGAGAGAGAGAGAGCAAGAGCAAGTCTACAGTGTGCGATGGGTAAATTGTCGCTATTTGCCTTGTAAACTCTTGCTACGTCATAATAACAAAAGAACCTTTTTATTTTCATTTAGAATTATCCACTTGGCAATAAATACTAAAAAAAATAATACGAAATACATAGTTTTTTTTAAAAACTGGGATGGCCTAATAATTATGATTAAGAAGAATATGAGTAGAGGGATTAAGAAATTCCCAGAAGTAAATCCATCTTTATCTGAAATACAAAAGTTTGTGTTAATCTGTATTTTGCTACCTTAGAAAAACTATT
>JBBBDQ010001392.1:842500-850000 GCA_037127315.1 Ascarosepion bandense | reverse complement strand
TAAAACAAGAATAGAAAAGCGAAGTAAAAATATAAGTCACCATTGTAGAAAAAGATAAAGTTATATTAAATTAAATATATATATTAAATTTTTAATAGAAAAGCGAAGTAAAAATAAAAGTCGCCATTTGTAGAAAAAGATAAAATATTAAAAACAAAAGTGAAAAGTAGGAAAGTGCCAAAAATGGAACGCAGTTATAATCTAAAGATCACAACAGTTAAGTGCCATACGTGATACACGCTTGGGCGATCATGTCTCGAAAGAGACAAGACTGATTGGCAGAAGATTATCCCGCAGTAGGTTGCCATTACTTTTTCTGCGGTAGACTGGTTGCCGACCAAGGCTATAGAACCCAATCTGTCCTGTTATTTGACTCATAGCTAGAAAGGGAAGATATGTATTATATTATTATATAGTAATAAGTGGGGGATCAGTTTATTACTTCATTACAATATAAAACTGATCCCCAACTTTATGCCCAGTAGAGGCCTTGATCATGTTTCCCAATTCATTCAGTCAGTTAAGTGCCATACGTGATACACGCTTTGGGCGATCATGTCTTTTTCGAGATATGACTGACTGGGAAGAAGATTATCCCGCAGTAGGTTGCCATTGCTTTCTGCGGTAGACTGGTTGCCAGCCAAGGCTATAGAACCCAAACTGTCCTGTTTGCAACCCATAACTGGAGGTAGGAGACGGATTAATACCTTTTCCAAGAGTATTTGTGCGTAAGTGAATGCAAGAAATTCAAATAGAATTCGAACTCAGCTTCCCGATTTGTCATTCGGAGACGATATCCACTGCACCAAAAGTAATCTTGAAGCAACGCATGAAGCTAAAACATCAGGAAAAATATCAAAAAAGAAAGAAAAAACCCCTCAAAAACAAAGCAACATTTTCAATATTAAGAAGAATATTCTACAATGAAATAAATCAAAAATGTCTTTTGAAAAAATATTATCAAGTGTATAAAACATTTTGGAAATTTCAAAAATAGAATGAATTCGAAACACCAATCGGATGTACAAAGAAAAAAAAAAAACAATCAAGAAAGAAAAAAGAAAGAAGTTAAAAAAATTTAAGTTCTTAAGAAAATAAAAATCAGCGGGAAAAATATAACATCTGATAAATTCTGCTGAATTCTTTCTCGTCTTTGCACAAAACTGGAACAGAGCTTTTCTAATGTTATTAATAACCCAGAAGTCAAGCCTAGAATGAATCACCCAAGGAATCACTTATTCTAACCCCACCAAACTTGCTAAAGCACAACAAATTACAGACCATTTATTTATTTATTTACAACGCTAAAAATCATTAATATTGATTTGAAGTAGAAGAAAATATTAATTTCTTGAACGAAAATGAAAACAACAATTTCTTGAACAAAAAATATATCAATTTCTTGAACAAAAAAGATATCGTTGTTTTTGAACAAAATAGAAGATATCGATTTCTTGAACGAAAAAGATATCGATTTCTTGAACAAAAATGTTATCAATTTCTTGAATAAAAAGGAAGAGATCGATTTCTTGAACAAAAAAGATATCGATTTCTCGAATGAAAAAGTAGATATCGATTTCTTGAACGAAAAAGATATCGATTTCTTGATTGAAAAAATATATCGATTTCTTGAACAAAAAAGAAGATATTGATTTCTTGAACGAAAAAGAAAATATCGATTTTTTGAACGAAAAATCTGAAAAGCAACTTTAGAAAAATTACTAGAAAAATTACTAGAAAAATTGCTAGAAAAATTACCGTTTAAAATAAAATAAAAACTTAAACAATTCAGGAATAAACTATTTAACAATATTTGATAATGTCTCGCAAGATTGAATTATAAAGTCACTAGAATTATTGAATTACTTTTATTAAATTCCCAAGAGCTTTGAAATAAAATTCTCAACCATCTTTATATAAATATTCGAAAACTTACAAATCAGCAGTGGAATATTTGAAGGAGGCCCTCATTATTATTATAGTGTATTGCATAAATATTTCTTGTAATGCAAATAACACAGGTTATAGATAGATTCGCATGTTTTATAAGTTTATTAATCACTTATTCCAAATGGATGATTTGAAACAGCAAAAAATTGTAATGAACTGGTATGTATTTTAAAAACAGCAAAGAAATTTAGTGATGCCATCCTCATAAAATGAGACAAATTCATTGAGACGACTTTTAAGAAAAGAGAAATCATTACAGTCCACGACTTAAATATATTATAATAAATCACGACTCAAATAAATCACGACTCAAATATATTATAATAAAACTAAGGTTTGTAATGAAAAAGAAGCTTACAAGCATTGTAGTATCAATAAAAAATCAATAATAACATATTACCAAGAACATGTAGCCAAGAACATGTAGCAGAGAACATGTAGCCAAGAACACGTAGCCAAGGACATGCAGCCAAGGACATGTGGCAAAAGCAAAAGATATTGGGAAGGGAAATTTTTAAAAACAATAAATAAAACTGAGACAAACAAAATAGGTTTGTAGGTATTAAAAGCTTAACAATATTTATTGCTCAATGACAACCTACTGACAGGAAAATTTTCTGCCCAGTCAGTCATGTCTCTTTGAGACATGATCGTCCAAGTGTGTATCACATATGGCACTTAACTGACTGACTAGATCATAATGGAAGATGATAATCTAATTTTTCATCTGCAGATATTTTGTCTATTGGATTCAAAATATATTCTAAGATTTTCTGTCCCTCCCAAGATAAGGGTGAGGTAAGAAAAAAAAAAGAAAAAAAAAAGGAGAGTGAGAGAAAAGCTATAATTTGAATTAGATTATTATTTCTCTTTTTTTTGTTCTCAGTTGGAGTAGATAGACTTAAGTATCGCCCGGTTCACACTCCACCCACGTCTTTTGAACAGGTGAAGAGGCTCATCCCTTGTTTATATTCTTTGAATCTGATAATTTAGAATCTTGGAGGGGTGGAGCGAATACGTAAGAAGACTTCTAATAAGATATAAAATGAATCCTTCAAATGTGTGTCTGTGGTTTGCGCCTAACGAGAACAGCCGGGGGTAGTGGATTGATTAAGACCACCGATTTTGAAAGATATCCAAACTAATAAATTATTGGATATTAAAAGAGTGTTTATCAACATGAATCAACTCAAAATCTGCCGAAAATAACTAAAGAATGTCAAACAAATGTTCAAAAATTAAATAGAACGCGAATTCAGTCAGTTAAGTGCCATACGTGATATACGCTTGGGCGATCATGTCTCGAAAGAGATTTGACTGACTGGGCAGAAGATTTTCCCGCAGTAGGTTGCCTTTACTTTCTGCGTAAGACTTGTTGCCAGCCAAGGTTAAAGAACCCAATCTGTCCTGTTATTTAACCCATAACTCGAGGGAAGAGACGGATTAATACCTTCCCCAAGGGTATTTGCGCGTAAGTGAATGCAAAGAATTCAACTAGAATTCGAACTCGGTTCCCCAATTTGTCGTTCCGAACCGATATCCACTGAACCACAACGTACATCCGAATCGAAATTGCAGAAAGAAAAAAAAAAAAAGAAAAAAGAAAAAGAAATAACAAACATTAAACAAAACAAAAAAAAATGGATCTAACCAACTTGAAAATCAAGTGGGAAAGGAAAACGCTTTTATAGGTGAAACTTTTTATTTTTATTTTTGAAAGTAAATGTATTTTAAGGTCTCAGAAAAGAGACACACTTATAAGTGGCAAAGGCGAAGAAAGAAAGAAAGAGAGAGAGAGAGAGAGAGAGAGAGAGAGAGAGAGAGAGAGAGAGAGAGAGAGAAAAAAAGAGAAAAAGAAGGAGAAATGAAGGAGGAAGTTGAAATAGAATTTACAAGAATAAAAAAGAAAAAAAGCAATTTTGAAATGTTTCAGGTCGAAACCGCAACACCGGTTTTACTTCCGGGTGAGTGTAATTCGTCCATTGTTTAATATTATTTTTCAACTAGTGTTTTTTTTAATCTTTTGTTTTGATTGAATGCGAGGCGACATCTTCATCCGATTGCAGGCTGTTCATTTAAACGACAAATCCGCTAATCACGTGAGGAAAAAAAAAAAAAAAAAGAAGCATTTACAACAGCAAAAAGAGCAATAAATAAAAAACAATGCAAACTCGTGAAAAATAATTAATAAAATTCGGCTTTGTATTTTTTTCTTAAAATTAACAATTTCTGAATTCAACTTTTTTCATGAAAATTCTCGTAAGAAATTGCAATTCCATAAATGTCATTAGAGTTCTATACACATTTCAATTTCATACAATAACCGAAAACAATTATTATGGGTCAAATGTGGTGTTTCTTTTCTTCATCGCCACGATAGAGTTGGGCAATATTTACATTGGGCAATATGCAAACATTATGGAAAATCTGTAAACAAACACTGGTATGAACATCACCCAGCACCGGTTACAGAAATAGAAGATGTCACCATTCTATGGGATTACACCATCTACACAGACAGAAAAATTGAAGCAAACAGGCCAGACATTATTGTTAAAAACCAGAAGGAGAAAACTTGTCTATTAATTGATATGACTTGTCCAGCGGATTGTAACATAGCAACCAAGGAATTTGAAAAACTGTCAAAATATAAAGACCTGGAAATTGAAATAGAAAAAATGTGGAAATTGAAAACAAGAGTTGTGCCAGTGATAGTAGGTGCACTTGGAATGATAAAAAATGGAACAAAACAACACATTGAAAGAATCCCTGGAAACCCCAGCTTAAGAGATATACAAAAAATTGTCTTATTAAGTACAGCCCACACACTAAGGAAAACGTTATCTATGTAATGCTGGGGATGATAGGGAGGATAGAAAAACATGAAATGGAGTCATAACAACACGCCACTACCTGCCTTAGGTCTCCCCGCAGACTTGGTTGGTAGTGAGACCAAAGCAGAAATCGAAATATGATGAAAAATGACATAATAATAATAATAATAAAAAACCAAAAAAAAAAAACAGTTGCGCTTTTTGTGTATTTAAGATAGAAAGAGAGTGAGAGAGAGGAAGACAAAGAGAGTGATTAAAGAAGGATTTTGTGCATATCAGAGAGAGAGAGAGAAAGAGAGAGAAAGAAAGAGAGAGAGAGAAAGAGACAGACAGACAGAGACAGGAAAAAAGAGATAGAAAGTATGGGAGAGAGAATTTGTGCGAGAGAAACACACAGAGAGAGAGAGAGAGAGAGAGAGAGAGAGAGAGAGAGGAAGACAAAAAGAATGATATAAAGACAGATTGTGTGTATATGAGAGAGAGAGGAAATAAAAAGAGAGAAAGTCTGGGAGAGAATTTTTTGCGTGAGAAACACACACACACACACACAGAACGAGAGAGAGAGGTGGGGGGTAAGAAAAAAGGATATCGAAACGAAAATTAATGGGGGTAGCGGCAAAACAAAACAAAACAACGACAACAAAAATATCAGAACAAATAATAATAATAAAAAAAAAAGGCAAAAATGTTGAAATAAGAGAAACGGATTAAGAGAGAAATTTGTTTTCGGGTCTTGACACGTAGCGACGAGAAGTGGGGGGGGGGGACCAAGAATGGCACATGTTGTTACATCACCACCGGCGACTCGGCCAAAAATAAAGTTCGTTTTTTATAGGGGGCGTGAAAGGACTAAACAAAGAGAGGGGTATAAAAAAAAGGTGGTGAAGAAAGAGAGAACAAAGAGAGAGGAATTAGAGAAATCTCGCACTAGAAAAGAAGATATTTTCTCATTTTACAATTTTGACTAAAATAGATTTACAAATACCAAGAATAGGAATTACAGTTTATTTTTGGCAAAAACCAGAGATAAAAAAATGATTATGTCTGATTATTGTACAGTTGATAACAAAAGTTAACAATGTTTCCAAGTAGACATGATATCCTGAGTAGAACAGGGGCTTTTAAGAATCTCAGTGAAAAATTCCTCACTGGATCAGTTTTAGTATTTATTTTCAACAATTAATATTAATAGGTTCTCACTTAGGATTTTACCTACATGTCACTTTCTTTTTGTATATATATATACGTATTGTTTTGTCTTGTCACATGCTAGTAAACATTAAATTTATTTTCAACACGAATTAATCTAGTCATATGGATATCAATAAATATAGATATGAATATACACGCGGTAACACACACATAAAATATTTTAAGCTGTTAATAGAACAGTAGACAAGTCTTGCTATAGACGTAAGACAATATGTATTTTAATTAATTAATATATATATATTTATTAATATATATACATACATATATATATATATATATATATATATATATATGCGGATGACTATATATATATATATATATATATATATATATATATATATATATAAGTTGTATATATTGATCAGAATGCGACAAGATAATGGAAAAAAAAACAAGGTAATAAACGTACCTCAATATAACTTGTTTCACTTTTAAGGTTTATTGAGATATCTGGTTATAATTAACATTATCATTAACACACACACACACACACACACACACACACACACACACACACACACACACACACACACACACACACACACACACACACACACACACACACACACATATATATATATATATATATATATATATATATATATATCCAGGTGAAGAGAACCAACAGTTTTACAATTCTGAGTTCTCCAGCATTTATTTTTTTTTTATAAAAATGCTTTATACAACAAATATTGTAGAGCATAATATATATATATATATATATATATATATATATATATATTTGTGTGTGTGTGTGGGGGGGGTGTTTGTGTCTGTGTGTGTGGTTTCAAACAAGTTGGATTAAAAAGAAAAGATAATGTCTGTCTGTTTAATTTTTATAATATTTTTTAAATTTTCATGATAAAATGTTGAGTGTCCGAATAATAAATTGTATAACAGAAAATTAAACAGACAGACTTTGTCGGTTTAGCTGTGTAATTATTTGTTTCTGTCGGTTAGAAAAAATCTAGCAAACGACCAAATAAAAATAAACAAATGTTTTTAAAAATCAGTTTTAACAACCAGAAAGGATATATATATATATATATATATATATATATATATATATAATCATTTCTCTCTCTCTATATATATATATATATATAATCATTTCTCTCTCTCTCTCTGTCTCTCTCTCTCTCTCTATATATATATATATATATATATATATCTCTCTCTCTCTCTCTCTATATATATATATATATATATATATATATATATATATATATATATATATATATATATATATATAATCATTCCACCTCAATCAAGGTACTCTACTGCCACTGTTGCACAGGGGGTTACATAGGGGAGAGTGATGAGAAAGAGGGGTTAGTTATAGGGGATGTCAGGAGGAGGGCAATAGATGAATGAGGGGTGGAGTAGATGGAGCTTGAGAGAATGGATGCGAGTTAGTGAGACAGGAGATGTCTATTGACCTTCCATTTAAATTCTTGGAGATTTTAGCTGTCAGGGAAGCAAGTATATGGAAGGGACATATATA